>CM064582.1:50324263-50707608 GCA_032716605.1 Paralithodes platypus | reverse complement strand
AGCCCGCGACGGACCCAAAGAACCCCCCGGACGGCAGACAAGTGGGTACGTATAGCGTTACTGGAAAGCGACGTGTACGAAAGCAGGTGAAACAAGGAGCGTAGGACGAGGGAAGGAGAGCCAACAGGCAGGCGAGTGGCCTGTCGCCACCTAGTAAAAGACCTCCAGCGTGACCCGTAAGTCCCCCAAGGAGAATACGGCCATGAACGCTGCAGGAAGTCAGTCATGGCCCGGCCGTGTACCGGGAGCCACCGGTGCCTCATGAACACGCACGATGCGAGAGGCCAAAGAGTTGCCGGCATGTCCCCAACCTAGCCCAAGTGGGAATCCGGAGACATGTAGAGGGACCGGACTCGGGCAACCACCCCCGCAGGCAACCGGGCGGACCAATTCCGTGCCGGCCACAGAGGCGCGAGGAGCCAGACGCAGCCGTGGTACAGACGCAGGGCTTCGCGAGGACTGGGCACATCACCAGCGCGTCGGGTGGCGGAAAGATGTATATCGACCGCCACCTGTACCAGGCTACCATGAAAGCGTCCGGACCCCCCCCGGAGCGCGAGGCCGGGGGGAGAGGTCCAGGGGCAACTGGGGCGGGACCCCCCGAGGCGAACAAGGCGACCTCCGGAACACCTCATGAAGCCGCGAGGTCTGCGAACACGAGTCGCGTTTCCATCGCCCATGTATCTAAAAGAAATCCCTGCCCATCGACAGGTCGGCCGCCCACAGGGTGGCAGGCCCAGGAAGGAGAGGAGGCAATGCAAGGAGAATGGGTTTCGGTCCGCGAGGAAGAACAACTCCACCGAGACCCCCAATAGAGTGCACGACCTGGAGTACCCCCTCATAAGGAAACAGGGGACAGCTTGTACTAGAGTGTCCAACCCAAAGGCCACCGACTAACCCCGAAGGGCCAGCGCGTGGTCCCGCAGTAAGAACCAAAGAACCAACAAGTCCGAGGGCATAGACGGGTAAGAGGCGGGAGACCCACCCCATCTGCCGGGAAGTGGATGTCCCAGGTTCGATTGGGGACCTCACCCAACCTCTCTCGACGTATCTGGGGCTACCCAGAAACCACGTTCGCGGGGGGGGGGCGTTCCAGGGCACAGCCGCAGAGAGCGAGCCCCGATCAACCCAGCGACCTAGCGTCGTCGAACGGTACGCGGGAGCGGCAGGATCCGATCCATAGGTGCAACGGAAACACCGGGGGGGCGGTGCCCATGAGGAGGAGGCGTCTGTAGCCAATGGCTCCCTAAGGGAATGGGCCGAGCGGGGCCCAATGCAGCGATCCCACGAACGACTACCAGCATACACCCCGGGAGGGATACCGATTTCAACACGGGCGAAGACCGTCCACCGAAGGTGCACCAGCGGTCCTTCATAACGCCCTATCTCACCTGTAGCGCCGGACAAACATCTGCGAAGACCTGACCCATGTCACCGACACGCGACGGGGTCAAGCGTGAGCTTGGTAACATCGAAGGTTCACCCTAAACCGTGCGATGTTGCGAACGACTGTGATGGGCGTCGCCAATTCACAGTCCTATGTCGTCGGAAACTACCAACCAAATCGGCCAAGGAAAACAGTATCTGGAGCCCGCTCCCGAGGATTTACCCAGATCCTGGCCCCACCAGTGCGGAGAAGATCTGCGGCGCGATGTGGAGACCGAAGGGAAGCCCGTCGAACAGGAACACACGATCGGAAGTCCGGAACGGCCAATAATCGCTTGAAGCGAGGATGGAGTAGAACCGAGCCAGCCGCCTTACCCACTCATCTACGGCCGGCGACACTAACCCACGACAGAGGGCACAGGGCCAGGCGTACCAGGGGTACCGGCAGCAATCCGAAACCGTGTGGGCACGAAGTGCCCGTTGGAGTGCCGACAGAATCCACCAGCCGGTCGGCATCGCGTCGCGGTTTCGTTCGACGGTACCAGAACGACACGGTAGAGGAAAACCGGGTGACCGTCGGTTCAACCTCCTCGACGCTACCCAGCTCGTGCATGGAACTGAACACGATGGGCGCACCTCTGATAGAGATGGGCCGGCGTCGGTGACAAGAGCGGAGTGGGGGTCTGGACGTCCACCTCCAGGTGAGACCCCTCCGCGCAACCCGCCGCCCCCCACGTCCCTCGGCGGCTACCGAGGGGCGCAAGTGCGAAAACAACCCAGGGGAGCACCCGAGAGGAGTATAGCGACCCGTTCCGGCCAGGCTAGAAGGAGACCAATGAGGTCGACCCAGAGCACTCCACATTGCGTTGACGTTTGATTTACCCCCTTACGGGCCGTGCGGGCATGAGCGCCTCGTTTGAACCTCCTCTACCCCCGCCCCCTCCCAACCTCTACGAAAAGGGCGGGCCACCCCAAACCCCATGCCGGCGCTGGCCTGACCCCTTGAAGTGTAATGCCGGCCAGCCCCGACACGGAGGGGATGAAAGGGGCAAGAACAGAAGTGCGAGGCGGAACCGACGCACTGTCCTTCAACGTCCCAGTTCTGCGCCCGTCCAAGGCGGCAGCACTTGCAGCAGCACCCCGAAGGAGTACCGGCAGAAGTACGGAACTGAGAATAACCCCGGCGCTCGGGCTCAGCGCTTCGGTGCTTGACTTAAGCAGGGTCCGCAACGACTCCGGCGCGGCCGTCGCTGTCGGAAGCAGGTTGCCGCCGACATAGACGCGTAGGCATACCCAAGTCATCCTGCTTAAAAAAACCCGAACGTATATCGCGGCAGAGTACAAAAACAAAGCTCGTGACGCATAACCCAGGGGGCCGGCCGGCAGAACGAAGACCGTACCGTCGGGCGTTTCCGAGGTTGCCGCGCACAAAACCGCCTTCATCTCGGGAACCAACGAACAACCGCTAGCCGCATTTGGATCCAACTGAACTCGGGATCCAAACCCTCGCGAAGATTAGCCTGGCGCAGACGCCTTGAAAAGCCGCAGGTGGTGACCAGACGTCTGGGAGAAAGGGAACCTAAAGACAATACAATAAGTCTGTCACCCCCCCGCTGGTCTTCAAGGGAAAAACCTTGGCGACAGAGGGCTGATCCGGGTAGCAATAGAAAAGTTCAAGAACGGGCGCGCTCATCCATGACCAGAACGCGCCGTCCCAACCCGCCGACAGACACAAGAGGAGGCAAAATCAGTGATGACTCCGGTGCAGTGACGGAATGAGAGCCGTCGACGTATCGGTGTGTGAAGTCGAAGGCCTCAGCAGAACCTCGCCTCCCATGGGAGAGGGTGACCGAGCATGATGGCTAAGCCAGGCGTTACGTCGTCGCACAAACATGTCCCATAGGAGTACAGACCCCGTCAACACAGCCAAGGACTGAACCGCCGGAATTATGTCGGGGCGGCTTGAACTCGGACCAGAGCGTAGGGCTTCAGAAGGAGTAGCAAAGGAGTACAAAGTAAATCCAGAACCACAGATCTATGACCCTTCTAGGTTGCTTGTCCTCCAAACCTGAGGATCATTTCCAAACATTGGTTTTAGAGTGTACGGGACATTGAAAGGACATTACTGCCCTGGACACTTTCCGTGGCAGATTAGGAGTTAGTATTGGACGATGGTTTAGTAACTGAGTGGGGATAAACTTAAAGTTATTCATTTACGAACGCAGTCAGTCGCGGGTTTGATGCGAGATATTTGTCTAGCTGCGTAGTTTTAAATGATTCAACGGGTGATGCATTCCTAAATGTTTCGGGGAAGCACCATTCCACAATTTGACACAACTCGATTGAAAGAAGAAATTCTTAGATTCTGTTAGGTATAAAAGATTTACCAATAAGTTTGCAACCGTTTACCCGGTTTGTAATTAATTGTCGAGATAGGAGTAATTACTACAGTTCATGTTGTCGATGCCTTTGATGATTTTGAACACTTGAATTAAGTCACTCTTAATCTTCGCTGGGTTAAGCGGACATAGATTTGTAATTCGCTAAGACGCTCTTCGTATTGTTTTTGCTTCTTTAGGCAGTTATATTTTGGTAACTTTTTAGACGTTGAACTCGTTCTAGCTTGTTTATATCTTTTTTGGTAACTAAGGTCACACAGATTGACCGCAGTATTCCCGAAGAGGGCGGACTAAGGAATTGTAAAGGGTGGATAACTTCTTTGGATTATGCTCAAATGACCGCCTATCATCTCAATTATTTTGTTTGCCTTCTTACACTTCCTGAACTTGTTTACTCGGTTTGGTTCTCGATATGGTTACTCTCCAGATCGGTTTCTCTGTTTACCTCTAAGGCTGAGTGCCATTCTTCCGAATAGTTGCTTTCTCATCTAGGTACCGATATGTATACTTTAACATTTATCCGCATTGAAACTCTTTGCCAATTTGGGCCCAACATGACAATTTATCGATTTGTGTTTGCATATCGTCAACTTGTTCTTTTGAGGAGTTGGCTATTTTGCAATTTTTGACGTCAGCAAATTTTGTAGTTGTACGTGAGACCCTCATCTATGTCGTTTGATGTACGTAGAACGAGAATTGGTCCTTATTACCGATCCCTGGGGTACCCCGCTACTTACATTGGTCCATTTAGATTGCCTTAAATACCGTTCATGACACTCTTTTGCTTTCTGTCGCTGAGGGCCCAATTTTCTTCCGATTTCAACACGACCGCTTGTATTCCATGCGCTTTAGTTTAAGCAGTAATCGTTGTGGGGAACTTTGTCAAAGGCCTTGTGAAAATCAAGGTATATAATATCTAACAGCTTTACTACTCTCCATCGTAGAGTTTAGGATACTCGCTGGACGAAGTCTAAGAGTTTTGTTTAAACAGGAACGTGTTTTTACGAAAGCCGTGCTGAGTATCTTTAAGTATGTTATTTTTCCTCTAATGATTTACGAGTCGGTCTCGTATGACCGTTTCTAGCATTTTTCCATACCACGGAGGTTAGCTATTGACGATAGTTTACTGGGTAGGGATTTGCTGCCTTTTTTTAATATCGGTGTTACGGTGGCTACTTCCACCTGATCGGCATAGTTTTCCATACTGCAAGGTTTATTGACTGATTAGAGGTCAGTGGGTTTGATGAGCTTATCCTTAGCTTCCTTTAGAACTCTAAGCGAGATTGTATCAGGTCCAGGCTTTTATTTACCTTGAGTTTATCTAAACATTCAATACTTGTCTCGCTCTGTAAAGGTGATATTGCTTAAAACATCTTAATTATCAATCTGAATCGGCGATGGTGTAGGTATATCCCTTGATTGTCTTTCTGTTGTAAAAACTGATGCAAAAAGGTATGCAGGGCATTACTCATTTGTACTTCGTCTTTGGTGTATTCCTCCATTTTCATCGACTAACGGTCCAACAGTTTGACTTAACTACTTTTTTCTTTCTGATATAACTATAGAAATTTCTTTCGTGTTGTTTTATTACTTTGATTCGCATATGTAACTCTAAGTTCGTTTTTGTAACTTTTCTTAATTAACTTTTAGGCTTTGCGTCGTAGCTCTACAACTTTCACCCTTCTTTGTCATTTTGGTGAGGATTTTAATCTTATCATTATCAAGCATGCAGTTTGAATATATTTATTCCACCATTTTGGTTTTTGGGCTATTATATGGTCCCCTGGACTCCGTATTTGTCGATGGGGTATGCGTCTTGCACTGCTTTTCGTTAGTGTTTCGAATAACTTCCAAATTTACTTTATGTCGTTATTGTTAATTAAAAAGCCCATTCAGTTTTCTTTAAACCCTGGAGCTGGCTGGGGAGACTCTTAAGAGTTCCCCCGCGCACTGCGGGAGACTCTTAAGAGTCAGAGAAAACAAAATCAACTTTTGACCATCTAGACAAAAAAAAAATTTATATATTTTTTTTTATTTTGCCCTGGGCCTGCAAAATCTTCATTCCTCTACCTCCCCTCCTTCCCCCCTTCCTCCTCTCCTTCAGTTATTGGTCTACCTTTTTTCCCTGTTATTTCCCCTTTATTTTCGGATGATATTTGTTGTTCGGTGCTGAATGTCAGTCAAATCTCCCATTGAGGGTGTGGTCATTTAGAGGGTCTCGGACTAGGATGAGCATGCGTGTTGGTTTGGGGGGTCGTGATGGATGTGTAGGGTGTGTTGCATTAAGAAATAGAGGTTTTGTGTGTGATCGTGTGTGTTGGGTGTGTGTTGTGGCGGTGTGGCTTGGTCAGTGCTCTGGGGTGGTGGGGTGAAATGGGGTGTTTGGCTGAGGTTTAAGGCGGTATGTCCTTGGGGTCGACCCAACATGATACAACTCGCGCGAAGCGGCCTGCGGGGACCATTTTCCACACGCGTGTCACTTTCGTTGAGGGTGTTTCAGGTTAACCTTTAAAGTTGGTCGACCCAGAAACCATAGGAGAAGATGAGGTCTGGATTAAGCGCGCAAGACCATTAATAAACGCCCCCGGGCTGACGATAGGTGCCGTCACGAAAATATTCCTGCCATTATACATAATACTACCCATGCCCTATTATTGTTATTATAAATAACCGCAAACACATAAAAAAGTGAAAACACGTTTGACAAAACAGATATGCCCCGAATGTAATTTGTACAATCCTTTCCCCCATTCCCCAAGCCATGAAACCTCATCGCTACTCCTCTCTCTCCTCTTGCCCTCCTCTATCATGATTACCACACCCTCCAATCGGAATGCTTTCTAATGTTAAAATAACCTCAGATACGGAATAACAGGGAACATAGTGATAACTGAAGGAGAGGACAAAGTGGGGAAGAGGGGGTAGAGGACTGAGATTTTGCATGGCCCGGGCAAAAAAAAAAAAAATAAAAAAAAAATATAAAAATTTTTTTTTTTTTCGATGTCAAAAGTTGATTTTTGTTTTCTCTGACTCTTAGAGTCTCCCCGCATGCGCCGGGGGAACTCTTAAGAGTCTCCCCGCAGCTCCCGGTTAATGCACAATGAATATTTATGACGGAAACACCTCAAATACGTCAGCACAGGGGACGTTCCAATACCCCATGCGCACTTCAGAGGTTAAACATAGCTCTAATTTATGGAAGTTTGCTTTCTTAAAATTAGGGACTTTTTCGATGCTACTATTTGGTTCGTTACTAGTAAACTTTAAAGAAGTTATCGTACGATGGTTGCTGTTACTGAATTCATCACCAACATTCAATTCTCTATTATTCTTCTTTGTTGCAAGTACAATGTCAAGAACGTTTACCACGGGTTGGCGTTCGAACAAATTGATAAAGCGAACTCTCTTGCAAGTTCGTATACAAGTCATGTCCGGAGTGTGAAGTAAGAGTATCGCCCCACTGGTCACAGGTAAATTAAAGTCGCCAGAAATTACGGTATCTTGTGAGTTCTACATCTGCAATTGTTCGTAAATTTCTCGGTCAGTTTGCACTGATTGAGCTGGAGGTCTGTATATTAATGCAAGTATTATTTTTGTACCTTTATTATTCTTTATTAGCACAAAAGATGCGTCGACGTTCACATAAGGTTTTGACAAGAGGGTAGGGTTAAGACTTTCTTTGATATAAAGTAAAACGCCACCTCCATTTCGATTTATTCGGCTTTTCTCAAACATTACATAACCGGGAAGTGCATACTCTGCTAAAAAGTCTCTATCTTCTGTATTGAGCCAAGATTCTGTTATGCCAATCACATCATAATTTTCTGTAAACACTAGCTCCTCTAAATCTGAAAATTTATTGCGTATGCTACGAGCGTTTGAATAGAAAACCTTTAAATTTGTTATTTTAGAACTCACGGAACGCTCTTTAATAATATTTTTGCTTCTTTCAACATAGGTGACTAGCATATTAGAGCATAAACAACCATATGACATCCCCCCCCCCCACACAATTAAAATGTCATGATTTTTTTTTTTTTTTTTTTTGGGGGGGGGGTCTAAAATGCTTCTTTCAACAATGGAGAATAACATAAGAGGGCATTAACACATATATGACATCACTATGACATCAATACCCCCCCCCCCCAAAAAAAAAAAAGAAAAGAAAAAAACACCACTGACATACACCTAATTTGTTAGTAGTCTTGGAAAATCCAACGTCAAGGCTATTAACCTAATTGCAATGACGACTTGTCTATTTTGACTGCTATGTCGTCATTCCAACCGCGGTTAAAAAGAAAACGTCTAGAGTCTACTCCTTATCTTGCTCTAGGAGACGTTGTACATTAACCAAACTACCACCGAAGGTGAAAAAAGCATAGAAGAGAAGAAAAAGGGGTTTACCTTAGTTACCGCTTAAGGCCCATCCCGTGTTCCGTCATGTGCAGATCCCTGTCGAACGTGCGCATGAGCGACCCTCTCTTGTTATAATTTTTTCACGCGCCTCCATTGCTTGAGTCCGCTTTTGTTGTGCTACTTTCAATTCACCCTGTTTAGGTTAATTTCGGCTTATCTGGCCTTCTTTTTTGTTAGACAGATGTTACGTGATCTAGGGCACACGTAAATGGGTTCCTAAGTGTGTATAATGGAGACGCATGTGGAAATAGCCTACCGAAGGTACGGGGGCGCCTGGCGTTCCTCGTATATGTTTTTCATTCTTTCTCTTTTCTATCTATCTATCTATTGCCTGACGCCGCGATCCCCGAAGGGGTGGCCACGAACGAACCGCCCCATCCACCTCTGTCCCCAGTCAGTCGACGCCCCTCCCCCCAACCAGCACCGCCTTCGTTCATGTAGTTCCTCACTCCATCCTTCCACCTCATATTCGGTCTACCTCTCCCCCTCTGTCCCTCCACCTCGCTCTCGTACACCCTCTTAGTCATTCTCTCGCTTTCCATACGTTCCATATGGCCGAACCATCTCAAGTTGTTCCTTTTCACACTTTCCAGCCATCTACCTCCACACCACACCTCCTTCTTACTTCCTCATTAGTCTGTCTATCCCTCCATGTAACTCCACACGCACTCCTTAAGTAATTCATTTCCACTGCTCTCACTCTTGGTCTGAGTCTCTCAACCAACGTCCATGCTTCGCTTCCGTAAGTCAGTGTCGGGATTATCACACTGTCATGCAAGGACTTCTTCACTTCCATACTGACCACCCTATTTCTTGTTACTGCTTTTAGCGTTCCTACAACCCTCTTCCCCTGTTGTACCCTCTCCCGCACCTCTTCATCCATAGTCCCATCTTTACTCAACACACTGCCCAGATACTTAAAAGAGTTGACGATCTCCATAGCCTGACCGTTCAGCTTCACCTCACACTCTGTGACTTCACCCCTTTCGAAGACCATAACCTTGCTCTTCCCCGTATTTACCTTCAAATTCCGTTTTTCGCACACTGTTCCAAACTCATTTACCAGACCCTGCAACTCCCATTCATTATCATTCCGTCTGATAATTACTCATTTAGATTTCAAATTCCATATTATTTGTCCTGCCAACCTTATTAATTATGTATAAGATAATAATGTTAATTGTATTATGTTAGTGTAGTATTCTCACAACAATAAGATCCCGTATGTCGAGTTCAATATTATTTCGGATTCCTTTACAGTAACCAATGGAGTGAGACAGGGTAGTATTCTCTCACCTTACTTATTCAATGTATATATGGATGAATTAAGTGATAAATTGAATAAAGAGCAGATTGGATGTTATGGTGGGAATAAAATCATCGACCATCTCACGTATGCTGATGATCTGGTCATTATTGCACCGTCTTCTGCGGGTCTGAGCAAACTTCTTGATATATGTGAATCTTTTGGTAGTAAACATTGTGTTAAATTCAACCCACTGAAAAGTGCTGTTCTTATATTTAGATCAAAATTACTGTATAAAAGTAAACTGCCAAATTTCTCACTCAATAATCAAATTATTCAAGAAGTAAACAAAATAAAATACCTGGGACACATTATCTCAAACGATTGCTCAGATGATGCAGATATCGGCCGTCAGCGCAGACAGCTATATTTACGTGGTAACACCATCTTGAGAAAATTCCACATGTGTAATTGGGAAACTAAAGTCACTTTGTTCCGGACATATTGTTCCTCTATGTACACGGCCCATTTGTGGTGGAAGTATAAGAGAGCCACCATAAATGGTCTGTGTACATCCTATCATAATACTCAAGATGTTCATTGGTCTCTCTAAATATGAAAGCACTAGTATGGTGTGCACACTGTTGGATGTGCAGTGCTGTCGGGCTGTCATCAGGAGACTGGTGTACAGCTTTTCGCAGCGACTGCAATCCTCCAGTAACACGCTGATTGTAGCTCTTTGGTCTAGTGATCATATCTATGAATCCCGTATTATATCTCACTGGCAGAAGCTGCTGCACACATAGTATGTACTGTAATGTAATATATAGGTCTAATTGAACTATGAGCAATGATCTGTGCAATAGGTGTTAACCAACATTGAGCAATAGCCTTAGTTAGCCTATCTGTGTTATATTGTGACAAAATGTGATATGTGCTCTATTCTGTAAATAGGCCTACTGTATTTTTTATTTTATTGTGTCTTTATTAATATATCTTTGTGTATAATTATTATCTGTGCTCTGACGAGAAGTGTATGTGATATGGACCATTAGGTCGTACTGTATTTATACTGTATCTATCTTATGTGTCTGGAATAAAGAATTATTATTATTATTATTATTATTATCATTAATATCATGTATGTAACTTAATGTAAGCCCACATTCCTGAGTCGTGTGTGTGTGTGTATACACTCCGTTTTCTATTTTAAACCATTTTTCTTTATATATTTTTGAGGGTCAACTAAGTAAATTATATCTATCTCCAACCCTCCGTTTTCTATTTGGACCATTTTTTCTTTATATATTTTTGAGGGTCAACTAAGTAAATTTTATCTGTAACCCAATAATGTACATCCTCCTTTTGTTGTCTCTTAATTGATACATTTGACCACTTTTGTAATGTTGATATGAATTAAGATATAGAATTTTGTCAGTTTTATTAATGGTAATGTTAATACCAGGTCCCAGGTCAGGAGCGAAGTCCAGGGAGAAGTACCAGGTGCAGAGTCCTGTGTCCACCCCAGTGGACATGACCTAGTGGCTGTACTGAGACAGGATGCTGTTGGTGTTATTGAGCCTTGAGCTAACCTTCACCCCATTGTGAGCTGTTGTACGCCTTATGAACCTAGTGACCGAGTGTGTGTTTACTAGGGTAGTGGCCTTGGGGTCACCTGTTGAAGGGTTTTAGTTAACTTTGATGTGGTGATAAGAAGTAGTTCATTGCGCCAATAATACCGATATATTCCGTGGTTGACTAAAGTAATAATCGTATTGATTTGTGTATCACAGTGAAAAGTGTAGTTCTCTTTATAGTGTTTTAATATAGTTAAGAATACCAAACGGTATATTGTGTTTTTATTTATCCTGTGTCATTTAGACCATTTGCATTCATTCACCTGTATTTCCTTGCATGCAACGGCCATTAAGCTACCAGAGTAATAAGTTGGACCAATCATCAAGTAAGGAAGAAACACAATAATGGAATGAACAGAGAAATAATAAATAAGGCGGGGGTAACAGCAAAGTCCCAGGAACATTAGAAAAGAAAAGTAAAGACCACGAAAACCCCCCCTTACACATGCGGATTGGGACAAGGTAGGATACAGTATGTATGAAGCGATGGAGGAAGTGAATGCAGAAAAGGATATAGTAGTGATAGACAATAAGTTAAATTTTTCAGAACATTTAGCGGAAAAGATAAACAAAGCCAATAGAATTGTAGGGCTGATAAGGAGGACATTTGTGTCACTTGACGAAGAAATCTTCAGGAATCTCTATACAGCGCTGGTTAGGCCGCACCTGGAATATGCGAACCAGGTGTGGGCTCCATATATGGTAAAGGATATAGAAGCAGTGGAGAAAGTGCAGAGGAGAGCTAGCAAGCTGGTACCAACGTTGAAGAACGCTGGCTATGAGCAGAGGTTGACAATGGGGCTTCCGACACTGGCATATAGGAGAAAGAGAGGGGATATGATAGAGACTTTTAAGATAGTGTCAGGAAAGTACGATGAGGATGTGTGTGAAGGTATCTTCTTGATGCGGGAGGGAACAAGAACGAGAGGACACTCTAAGAAAATTTACAAAGAAAGAAATAGGCTTGAGAAGGCAAAGAACTCATTTTGTGATAGAGTGGTAAATGAGTGGAACGCACTGCCCCAGTATGTAGTCGATTCCGAATCAGTAAGGGAGTTTGAAAGTAATCTTGATAAAGCATGGGGAAGACAAGATTTGAAGTTTGATTATAAAACAAAAATACAAAATAGTAAAAATGTTGCGTCTGCTACCGCCGCCGCCAACACCGTGAACGACCGCAGCAGTGCAAGTACTGGTACTGAGCTGGATACACAGGCCTAGTTTGCCTTTTTCCAGAGGATCTACTGTAAGAAACTGTAAGTAACTATGTGGAATACAGTTGGTCACCATATCGAACTAACGCAAGTATTCTGAGCTTGTAGCTGTAAGCAAATACTTGACTATTCTGACCTTTAATTAACCGGTGATGAAGTTCCGATATGTTACTCTTGCATGGGGGTTTTGAATGCAATGTTTCAGGCAGAGGCCGGATTAACAAGACATCGGACAAACGCAAGATAGTCTAGTGAAGTAACTTTCTTGACAGTCGCTAACCTTTAAAAGAGGTTCAAGGAACTCGGGCGGTTTTGAAACCTTTCAGCTACCAATTCTGTACGGGATGCCGCAGACAACTGGTACCTAGGAATTATACATGCAGAGTGCTCATCTAAGAGTTTCTCGCATAATCCCTTCTAACACAAAAGATCTTTCTGTCCTAGATCTATGCGAGTCGAGTGTTTGGTATAATCTATTTAATTTGGTTATCGTCGGAAGGGAGGCCTGCTACGACAGAGAACGGAACTATAATAGAAAATGTACTCGTATGGGTAACTATTGGATTCTGGGATGCCAGAATTAATGGGTTACTCAAGGAGCTACTGCACACTATAACTGGTTATAAACTAAAGTAGCAGAGGACATACCACTATTTGTTTGTAATACAGTTAATGTTTATATATAACTAGGTTATCTATGTATGCAATATTACCCAACAGAATGCCGTAAGTAATACTGAATTCACAAAAGATTTAGCTATAGCTCACAGATAGATTATGACTACGGGATGCCGTTTATCAGTAACTATTCTTGAGGTGGGGAGTATAACTAGACTTTCTGCAGAGCGGGAGGCCAGTGATTGAAAGCTAATTATTAACTGCCGGTTTTTTGGTCCTGGCGGAAGCTTTTATAGGGCTGGTCAAGTGGGGAGTGAACTGGGGTATGGCTGCATATCAGAGTTATGAAGGGGTTTATTTTCTCTGCTGAGCTTAGGGGGAACTTTAAGGGGGTCTTAGTACTTTCAACAAGGGGGTCTTAATTATAGGTGTTCTTCTATAGACATTTAGTTTTAACAAGAGTTAGTAGTATTGTCTTGGAGAGTGATATATGGTGCAAGGAGGGAACTACTTTGTGTGGCGCGATATAGGCCAAGGCTGGGGGGTGTTGTCAGTGTTGAACGCAAGTCTTATTTCTCTTTTAACTGACAAGCTATTTTGAGAATAGAAGGGAGTTTAGATATGGGTTTTGGGGCATTGCTAATAGTCAGGAAGTATAGCAGACTTGGATAGAATGGGGTTTGGTTCATAATCAGATTACAGCTCACCTGATGTTTGGCAAGAATGGTGGTGGGTCGCCTGTGGGTCAAGGTAATTACTATGCGTGGCTGGTGTGCTTGGGGCTTTATGGGTCCCTTGTGGCATAGTGGGGGCCGCACCTGTATGATATGGGGCATCTAGTTTTCTAGGTTAATTTAGTCTGTTCTGTTGGCTGATGTTGATAGGTTTTTATACTCAGTTCTGCTAAAGTTGATTGGGGTTGATCGTGGGGGTTGATTTTCTTCAGTGTCAAGGTCAAGGGGGTAGTAGGGTGGTTTAGGGATTAAGAGGTTGTTGTTCTAGCCTCGCACGGCCCACCATTCGTGGGTCGGGGTTAGAGGATAGGGGGGGTGGTTATTCTTAATGGGTAGTATGTGAAGAATAACATAAATGGTCAGTATTTATACTGGACGGTGGGGGTCTAAATAAATCATTTATAATCAGCATGTTTAAAGGTGAATTACATAAGCTGCATACCAAGTAAGATGTATATTTTGTATGCATCAAAACATATTAAGGATGCTCAGGTTTGTGTATAATAACGTAAATTTACGTCAGTAAAGAAAACAAATATTCAACATTTTTATATCTGGCAGCGTCTGGTAGTTCACCGTCTTGCAAATTTCGCGCCTAACAGTATTGTGATGACGTCATAGATTCCGATAGTTGTCAGGCAACAGAAATTTACCTTTAACTTGACCCAATTTATTTTATATGTTAGGGGCAAATTTAAGGATATTCCCAATAATGGTGTATTACTAGAGCATTTAACGTTCTGCTGAATAACTTATCTCACTTTTTTTTCATCTTTGTGTAATTCACCTTTAACCCGGCAAGTGCGGGAAGACTCTTAAGAGTTTCCCCGGGCGACTGCGGGAAGACTCTTAAGATCCTGGGCCTAAAAAAAAACCATTTAAACCCCCCCCCCCAATTTTGCTTCTTTTTTTTTTTTTTTTGCCCCTGGGCCATGCCAAATATCACTCCTCCACATCCCCTCCTTCCCTACTTCCCTCCCCTCCTTCAGTTATCACCTATTTTCCCTGTTATTCCCTAATTCTGTGGTCTATTTTCATGCTAACATTAGCGAGTTGGTAGCAGGGCGTTATCATCACTGTTACCAAGCGTGGGAAAGAGCAAGAGAGAGACTATTGCATAACAGTGTCTCTCCAGACAAGGGGAGGGAGGTTGCCTCAGCCATACATTATGTAAATCTCGGCCTGTAACAGGTTAATACCTTTATAATCAACCTAAAATAGGCGCATATGGATAAGTATTAATGCTATTTATGGTAAAATAACGATGTTAGTGATGGGAACAGCTCAAATACGTGCGCACAGGCGTGTGGTGTCTCATACCTCCCATGCGCACATCTTAGGTTAAGGGAAAGAAGGGGTCTGAGGTTGAACTGAGGGGGGCCTCGAATACTGGAAGCCAGCCATAGGTACGTGTCTGGTCTGATTTATCTGGCAAGGAGCAATACAGGGTTGTCAAAAGGGAAAGACCTGTACAGGGTTGCTGTTATATGCGTAGAGATGGTGGTAGCGAGAGTCCTAAGATATCAGATATATGTATCTAGGTACTGGGGTTCTTATTCTCGTATTCTGGCTACCTACCTATACATTTAGACTATAAGTTAATCATTACATAGGGAAATAGTTATACGTACATCATTGTCATAGAAGGGAGAAAGGAACATTATAAGTGGGGTTCTTACTTCTTACATACATATAGGACTGAACTTTTTAACAGAGACATAGGGGTGAGGTTTCTTTATTCGCGAAACAGGGATAGGTATGTGGTTTGTCTGATTTCTGTGGGAAAGGGCGATACTGGGAGGTTTGACGTACCTCCCAACCTACCAAATAGGAAAACCTACTATTTGGTAGTAGTCTTGGAAAATCCAACGTCAAGGCTATTAACCTAATTGCAATGATGACTTGTCTATTTTGACTGCTATGTCGTCATTCCAACCGCGGTTAAAAAGAAAACGTCTAGAGTCTACTCCTTATCTTGCTCTAGGAGACGTTGTACATTAACCAAAACTACCACCGAAGGTGAAAAAAGCATAGAAGAGAAGAAAAAGGGGTTTACCTTAGTTACCGCTTAAGGCCCATCCTGTGTTCCGTCATGTGCAGATCCCTGTCGAACGTGCGCATGAGCGACCCTCTCTTGTCATCACATCTCACGTCAGCAGAAGAACGCGGATGGGCAGGGGTCCGGCGTGAGGGAGGGTATTATGTACGTTGGATTTTCCAAGACTACTACCAAATAGTAGGTTTTCCTATTTGGTAGGTTGGGAGGTACGTCAAACCTCCCAATTTGTTAGTAGTCTTGGCAAATCCAACGTCAAGGCTGCATAACAAATAGGAGGAGGACATCCAAGCCCAACCTACCAAAAAAAACCAATGCATAAAACAAAATTACGAATGACAAAGACACAATGTAAACAAGAGAGTTTAATAAAAGAGTGAAAAACTGAGGAGTAGCTAAAAAGAACAGTTTTAACACATGCCCGTCATTCATAGTAATGCAAAAACATAGACTTGTCTGAAACCAAAAAGGTACTGTACCCAAAATCCCTTTTCTTCAAAAACCAACAAAAACACTGAACACAAGAACAAAACACAATTTTCAATGTGGCAAAAACACTTATGTACTGGAACAATACATAATCCCAAACTTGCAATCCAGTGTTGCAAACCCATACACCCCCCCCCCCCCCTTTGTCAAATAAAACAAAGGAAAAGAACGAGGGACAAGGGGGGAAGACCAGGGATCTTCGCCAGAGCACCAGGAAACACGACCCCCGAGAGCAATCACCGGCCGAGGGGGTCGAACACTGGACACGGAGAGGTAGGAGGAGATGAAGGAATTGATAGAAGACCACAAAACCGCGGAGGCGAAGGCAGGGAAGGATCGACGTGGCAGGAACCGGAAGGAGGCAGCAAAGGATCTGACATCGCGCGCAGAACCCCTACAAACAGGGTGACGGGCACGAACGGTCCGACAAACGTGGCGGCCCAGCTGCACCTGCTAGAGCCTCCCACCTGTCCGAGGAGACACCCACACAGCAGTACCCGAAGGCGGCGCCACAGACGCAACAGAGGAGTGCAAGGCTGACACCGGGCACAACACATGGCGAGGATGCCCACGCCGTAAAGCCTGGACGGCGAAAGGCTGGAAAACGGGGGCCTCCCTCCCATGCGTGGTAACAAAAGGCGGGGAGGAGGCGAACGAGACGCCATGCAAGGACGGGGAGAATCGTACGCAGTCCCGGGGCCGTGACAATGCCGCTAGTGCAGACACCCGATCCCCAGTGGCCAGAGCGACAAGGAAGAGTGGACGCCCGAGCAACGGAACCGGCGTAGCGGCCCTTGTATACGTGGGGGAAGCCAGAAGGACCAGAGCCCGCCCCAGATCCCACAGCGGAGAGACCTGGCGCGGAGGCGGTCGATCCCGGAAGGCAGCCGTCAGGAAGGAATCCAGCACCTGTGGCGGAACGACCAGCCCAGCGACGGACCCAAAGAACCCCCCGGACGGCAGACAAGTGGGTACGTATAGCGTCGACTGGAAAGCGACGTGTACGGAAGAGGCGAAACAAGGAGCGTAGGACGAGAGCCAACTGGCAGGCGAGTGGCCTGTAGCCACCTAGTAAAAAACCTCCAGCGGGACCCGTAAGGCCCCCAAGGAGAAGACGGCCAGGAACGCTGCAGGAAGTCAGTCAGGGCCCGGCCGGGGACCGGGAGCCACCGTGCCTCATGAACAAGCACGATGCGAAGGCCAAAGAGGTCCGCAGGACCCCAACCTAGCCCAAGTGGAAGCCGGAGACAGGTAGAGGGACCGGACACGGGCACCACCGCGGCAACCAGGCGGACCAAGTCCGTGCCGGCCACAGAGGCGCGAGGAGCCAGACGCAGCCGTGGTACAGCCGCAGCTTCGCGAAGACTGGGCACATCAACAGCGCTTCTGGTGGCGGAAAAATGGATATCGACCGCCACCTGTACCAGGCGACCATGAAAGCGTCCGGACCCCCCCCGGAGCGCGAGGCCGGAGGGAGAGGTCCAGAGGCAACTGGCGCGGCACCCCCGATGCGAACAAGGCGACCTCCGGAACACCTCAGGAAGCCGCGAGGTCGGCGAACACAGTCCGTTTCATCGCCCATTCTACAAGAACGCCCTGCCCTCTCGACAGGGCGGCCGCCCAAAGGGTGGCAGGCCCGGGCAGGGAGGAGGCATGCAAGGAGAAGGGGTGTCGGTCCGCGAGGAAGAACAACTCCACCGAGACCCCTAATAGAGTCAACGACCTGGAGGACCCCCGCATAAGGAAACAGGGGACAGCTTGTCTGAGTGTCCAACCCGAAGGCCACCGACTCACCCCGAAGGGCCAGCGCGTGGTCCCGCAGGAAGAACAAAGGAACCGACAATCCGAGGGCATAGACAGGTAAGAGGAGGGAGACCCACCCATCTGCCGGGAAGTGGACGTCCCAGGTTCGATTGGGAACCTCACCCAACCTCGCCCGACGTATCCGTGGTTACCCAGACCGTCGGCGGGGGGGGTCAGTCCAGGGCACAGCCGCAGAGAGCGAGCCCCGAGCAACCCAGCGACCGAAGCGTCGGCGAACGGTACGCGGGAGCGGCAGGAGCCGATCCATAGGGGCAACGGAAACACCGCGGTGCCCATGAGGAGGAGGCGGCGTAGCCAGAGGCTCCCTAAGGGAAGGGGCAGAGCGGCCCAACGCAGCGAACCCACGAACGAGTCCCAGAGCCACCCCGGGAGGGAGACCGAGTGCAACACGGCGAGGACCGTCCACCGAAGGTGCACCGCGGCCGGCAGACCCCGGGTCACCGTAGCGCCGGACAAAACCCATGCGAGACCGACCCATGGCACGACACGCGACGGGGTCAAGCGTGACTTGGGAACATCGAAGGGGAACCCTAACCGTGCGATGTCGCGAACGACTGTAAGGGCGTCGCCAATGCACAGGCCTAGGACGTCGGAAACTACCAACCAAACGGCCAAGGAAAACAGGATCTGGAGCCCGCTCCTGAGGAGAGGACCCAGAGCCTGCCCCACCAGTGCGGAGAAGATCTGCGGCGCGATGTGGAGACCGAAGGGAAGGCCGTCGAACAGGAACACACGATCGGAAGTCCGAACGGCCAAGAATCGCTGGAAGCGAGGATGGAGAGGAACGAGCCAAGACACATCCTGGAGGGCCAGCGACACTACCCACGACAGAGGGCACAGGGCCAGGCGTACCAGGGGTACCGGCAGCATCCGAAACCGTGTGTGCACAATGTGCCCGTTGAGGGCCAACAGATCCACTACCGGTCGCATCGCGTCGCAGGTCGGCGACGGAACCAGAAAGACACGGGAGAGGAAAACCGGGTGACCGGCGGTCAACTCCCTCGACGCTACCCAGCTCGGGCATGGAAGTGAACACGTGGGCCACCTCTGAAGAGATGGGCCGTTGTCGGTGACAAGAGCGGAGTGGGGGTCTGGACGTCCACCTCAAGGGGAGACCCCTCCGCGCAACCCGCCGCCCCCAACGTCCCTCGCGGCTACCGAGGGGCGCAAGGGCGAAAACAACCCGAGGGAGCACCCGAGAGGAGGGGAGCGACCCGGTACGCCCAGGCGAGAAGGAGAACAAGGAGGCCGACCCAGAGAACTACACATTGTGTTGACGTGGAGGTACCCCCGGTACGGGCCGTGCGGGCATGAGCGCCACGTTGACCTCCTCTACCCCCGCCCCCCCCAACCTCATCGAAAAGGGCGGGCCACCCCAACCCAAGGCCGGCGCGGGGCTGACCCCTTCGAAAGGCGGCCGGAAGTGGAAGGCCGGCCAGCCCCGACACAGAGGGGATGAAAGGGGCAAGAACAGAAGTGCGAGGCGGAACCGAAGCACTGGCCAGCAACGTCCCAGTCCTGCGCCCGTGCAAGGCGGCAGCACTTGCAGCAGCACCCCGAAGAGGACCGGCAGAAGGACGGGACTGAGAAGACCCCGCGCGCGGCACAGCGCATCAGTGCGTGACGTAAGCAGGGTCCGTAACGACACAGCACGGCGTCGTGTGGCGGAAGCAGGGGCCGCTGACAGAGAAGCGGAGCATCCCCAAGCATCCTGCGTAAAAAAACCCGACGTATATAGCGCAGAGGACAACAAACCCTGACGAATAACCAAGGGGGCCGGCCGGCAGAACGAAGACCGTACCGTCGTGCGGTGCCGAGTTGCCGCGCACAAAACCGCCTTCAGCTCGGGAACCAAAGACACCGCGAGCCGAAGGTGGACCCGCTGAACGCGGTCCAAACCCTCGCGAAGATCGCCTGGCGCAGACGCCTCGAAAAGCCGCAGGTGGTGAACAGACGTCTGGAGGGAACCTAAAGACAAGACAATAAGTCCGTCACCCTCCGTCGCAAGGGAAAAACCTTGGCGACAGAGGGCTGATCCGGGTGAGAGAAGAACGGGGTAGCAATAGAACAAAGTTCAAGAACGGGCGCGCTCATCCAGGACCAGAACGCGCCGTCCAACCCGCCGACAGACACAAGAGGAGGCAAAACAAGGACGACTCCGGGGGAGGGACGGAAGGAGAGCCGTCGACGGATCGGTGTATGAAGTCGAAGGCCTCAGCAAACCAGGCCTCCAATGGGAGAGGGTGACCGAGCATGATGGCTAAGCCAGGCGTACCGGCGTCGCACAAACCTGTCCCATAGGAGGACAGACCCGTCAACACAGCCAGGGACTGAACAGCCGGAAGGATGTCAGGGCGGCTGAAGTCTGACCAGAGCGTAGGCCTGCAGAAGGGAGGGGGACCATAGCAGGGGTAGGTAGGGTGAGGTGCTGAGGGTGAGGCACCGCCAAGAATGGCGAGAAGAGGGAGTCTTCCATCGACTCCAAGCGCCCGTCGAAGCGTGACACAACCCAGCCCTGCATAGCCGACAATTGATCCGAGAGAGGCTACCCCCCCCCCCCCCCCCCAGATTGGTCGGCCCGCAGGGGCGAGCGTGAGCGGGAGCGAGACCCACGACACGAACCAGCAGCGTCGCGGCCCAAGGAAGGCGAGCGACGACGGTTGTGTCGCCGTTGAGGGACTCGTCCCCGATCACGAACGGCCGAGGGGGAAACAGCACCAGTCCCCTATTCCAGCGACACATCAGCTCCTGAGAAAGGGGACCCCGAAACCTCGCGAAACCCCACCGAGGCAAGAGGAGGGGTACCCCCCTGGCGAGACGGTAAGTGAAGGTCAGGAAGAGAAGAATGAGGAGGAGCAGGACGACGGGAGTGGGAAGGCTGGCCGGGTGAAAGGAGGCCAGGAGCCGCGGGGGGAAACAGAGCAAGGATCCCCGGGGCTGAGATAACAGGGCGGCCCGACACCGAGGCGGAGGAGGGAGGGACCACCACCGTGGGACGAGACCGTGAAGGAAGAATAGGCACTGAAGCAGGTGAAGTAGGAGAAGCAACGACATCCAGGCGGACCCTCCTGGACAGTGTAGGAGGAGGGAGCAGAGGGCCAGCTACAGCATGAACAACCGCGCGCGGAGAGGACAACGTAAGAGGAAGTCGTCTGGGCTGGGGAAGCGGGCGGAAGGGAGTAGAGCCCCTATCCGTAGAGGCCAGGGGAGGGCGCACAGGGGCAGAGCCGCTAACCCCGGCCTCAGGGCGAGAACCATGACGAGGGCGATGGGCGTCGTCAAGGCGATCAGGAGGACGACGAGGCGAGCGAGAGCGTGGACGGAGCCGGGGAACCCCCCGACGATGGGACGACCGGCTGCGGGACCCAGGGGAGAGGGCCCGAGCAGGGAGAGGGCCAGGTAAATGGCCTTCAGTCGGGTCAGGGATACCCAGGGCGACGCGGATCCGGTCGCCAACAAAGGCCGGGGAACGGTGGCCCACAGTCCTAATGTGGCGGGAGACCATCGTCCACACCGACGGAAGGGAAGCAGGAGGCCACAGCCGCCGCCGAGGAACCAGGGCCATGGAGCAGCACAACCACCAGGGCCAGACACGTGCCACACAGAGCAGGGAGGTAGGCCGTAGAGGACACACAGAGTGAGTGGCGCAAGCAGGACTTGTGGCTCTCCAAGCACGGGGAGCGACAACCAAGGCGAAAGCAAGGCAGCCTACCTGCACTAGAAGAACACACACCATAATCAGCACGTCGAAGGAGTAAGTGGAGAGAATGTCCAAGAAGAACCAGGGAAGGAGCATGGGGAAACAGGAACACACATGCAAACAGGTATCCGTACTCACCCTAAACCGGGAGCACAGAGGTAGGTGAGGAGGGCGGCCGAGGCGGAAGAGCACTAGCAGAACCTGCAAAGATGGAGAAAGTGTTAACCACCACTCAACATCTTACATGCAGGGCCTATAACACCAGTAAAGTGCATACACCAATATAGTATCAGGCAACAAGATGACATAACAAAAGTCAATAGTGAAAGCCAACTATTACCGCAAATTTGCGGGCCAATGGAGGCATAACCGTACCGACACCACCCTCCTGCAATTTCGCGGGACCCCCCCAACGATCTCCGCAAATTTGCGGGGAACTGAAATGTCCCAGAGGACCGAATCGAGCACCCCGCAAATTTGCGGGACCGGCCGAGATGGTCCGGCGCCGAAAAAGCGAGAGGAGCGTCTAGGAAATACCAAAAGAGGCCCAGAAAAAAGCGTCATCTCCTTATGAACTCCAAGCGACGATGGCCATCAAGCTGAGCAGTGTCTTCCTTGATAATATCCTGACTCAACCGGTCAAGGGAGAGGCAAGGAAGACACACCAGGGGAGAGGAGGCACATCCCCTAGGAACCACCCAACCCACAGAGATAGAGCAAAGCCCATGAGGAGAAGTGGCAGGAAGGGTGGTTTGGCACAAACAGGGGCCCCCGTAGGGTACCCCAGGATTGGGCAAAAGGGTATGAAAGGATGGAGGTGAAAACAGTAAGGGAACACAAAAACCAGTAAATGAAACTGGCGAGAAAAAGGGTGGCCTAGCCGTGAGGAGAGAATGTGTCAGGGGCGAAAAACCCTGTGGTGTGAGGGAGGGGCCCCCGTGGGGTACCCCAGGATATCACGAACCACCAAGCGCCCAGGCCCTTGAGACACAGTGAAGGCTCGAAAGGGGGGACTCGGGAATAACGCTAATAATGCGGCCGACACAAACCCTACAAACAGCACCGCCACCACGAAATCTCAGATCGTGAACCAACTGTACACCTAGGCTATGAAAATATGAAAACTCATAGGGGCATAGCAATTCCTGAATGAGAAACAAGCTAGGCTAAAATAAGCTAAAAGCTAAACTATGCCCAGACTAACAGGAAAAAAGAATATGAAAAGAGAAAGGAATGAAAAACACACACGAGGAACGCCAGGCGCCCCCGTACCTTCGGTAGCTATTTCCACACGCGTCTCCATTAAACACACTGAGGAGCCCATTTACGTGTGCCCTAGATCACGTAACATCTGTCTAACAAAAAAGAAGGCCAGATAAGCCGAAACGAACCTAAACAGGGTGAATTAAAGGAGCACAACAAAAGCGACTGCATTCAATGGAGCGCGTGAAAAAATGATGACAAGAGAGGGTCGCTCATGCGCACGTTCGACAGGGATCTGCACATGACGGAACACAGGATGGGCCTTAAGCGGTAACTAAGGTAAACCCCTTTTTCTTCTCTTCTATGCTTTTTTCACCTTCGGTGGTAGTTTTGGTTAATGTACGTGACCGCCCTTGTCTCGCACCACGTTGTGCCATTTCTCCATCACCAGGTTGTTCTATTTGTCCATCACCACGTTGTTGTTCGTCACTATGTTTATGAAGACCATAGAACCTCCCCGGGGTATTTTTCTTGAGTGGGGAGATTATGCGAAGTGGGGGAGAAGGCAGGCGGGGTTGTGAGGGTACCTCCTCTTCACTCCCAGACTCGCCCCTTCTTCTCTTCAATCCCTTTCGTTCTTCCCCAGGTACACGCACGTAATTTTGAGGGTCAGCAGGTTCATCTGCAACAACAACCTCTTCCCCACTTTCTGAGGATTCAGTGCGGTCTTGGGGAAGTGGGCGGCGGGGAGGTGCACTTGCCCATTGCTGTCTTTGTGACGGCCTACGCCGCCTGACAGGAATCTGAGCAAGCTCTTCCTCTAGCTCTCTTATTTCGGCTTGGGAGGGGGCATACTCGTCTCCAGACTCGTCCAACGCCGAGTCAGTGTCACTATCAGGGCTGTCGTACAGTATATCCATGACCTCCTCTGTACTGCAGGGGCGGGTAAGGCGGGCACTATAACGTCGAGACATGGTGTTTCACTCGAGAGGGTGCGCGGTAAACTGACCATGAGGTGTGGGAAGGCGGGTGCCCTCTTCCGTCCCCACGCGCGCACGCGTATGGACAAAACGTTTTAGAATTAGTCCGCCGGATCCCAAAGTAGTTCCCATATAAATCTAGAGCCATTCTGAGACTTACGACTGGAGCTATAAGGGTGACGCGTTAGGCGCGTCTCTGGGGCTGTGTGTTACATACATAGCCGACGCGTCAGACGCGTCGCTGGGGCTCCACGGGTTAAAACCCCCCCATGGCCAAATATGCCCCTGGGCCATGCCAAATATCACTCCTCCACCTCCCCTCCTTCCCCACTTTCCTCACCTCCTTCAGTTATCACCTATTTTCCCTGTTATTCCCTTATTCTGTGGTATATTTTCGTGCTAACATTAGCGAGTTGCAAGCAGGGCATTGTCATCACTGTTAGCAAGCGAGTGCAAGAGAGAGAGTATCGATCGACAGTCTCTCTCCAGACGTGGGGAAAAGTGGTGGGAAGGGAGGAGGTTGCCTCAGCCATACATTATGCAACTCCCGGCCTGTATCGCCAATTTTGACCATCCAAACGCTGTTTCCACTTGTTTTATTGTTGTAACAGGTTAATACCTTTATAATCAACCTATAATAGGCGCATATGGATAAGTATTAATGTTATTTATGGTAAAATAACGATGTTAGTGATGGGAACAGCTCAAATACGTCAGCACAGGAGTGTGGTGTCTCATACCCCCCAGAGGTTAATACCTGCCCTACGGTGTTTGCCTTGGGCTAGAGCTTCCATATTGTCACCCTTAGTCCAAAACAAAACCCAGACATTTATGACAGTTTATTTGAATCTGGAAATCTTCTGCCGATCAAACTCGGGTTCTAATGCTAAACGCGAGCGACCAATGACAGATAATCAAAGAGCGAGAACAAATGCGAGTAACATCAAATGCGAGAGGGAAAACAAATTGCAATACTTATCATGCCAATCAAACTCGGGTTCTAACACAAGTCGCGAGCAACGGCAAGAAATAAAAAGGGAAAAAACAAAGGATATACTAACAAGACATGGTGATAAATAGCCGATCAAACTCGGGTTCGGACCTAACACTAAACGCGAGCGACAGGATAAAAGGCAAACTATCAGAACATGAGTGGCATTAGAACTTATAGAATTAAATGTACGCGCCTGCCGAGTGCCGAAATCATTAAAGTTAAAACCTAAAATACAACCCTTCAAATTTTAGTACTAGAAATTTAGATGACATAATAATCAGAAAAGTTATAGGCTATCACAGAAATTCTGAAAAGTTAGGCTATCTCAGAAATTTGAAAAGGTTTAACTAGATGCATCGTGATTCACTGATAATTTAGAAAAGCCAATAAATATCTTTAAATTTAGATTTAGTTAGGCTTAATCAGAAAGAACAAATTATTAATGAACTTAAATTAAAATGTAGTTAGGCCTAATCAGAAAAACAAGACTTATTGAACTTTAAATTAATCAGAAAAATGCATTATAGGCCTATGGCTCAAAACTTTCGTCTATCCCCCCCCCCCCCTTCCGCACCGTGCTTAACCTCTCCGCGGCGCACAGGGGGTTTTCTACAGGGTAAGACTGTGCGCACCTATGATGATTTTGGGACCTATTGCCAATTTCGATAAAAAGTACATCATCGTGTAGGGAATGTTTGCGTGCATCGGCCCATATATATTTGACCCCCCAAAAAATGTCTGGGGGGGTGGGGGAACGGTCCGTAGTTGAAAAATGTGGAGCGAATGGCACCGCGCGGCTAGATTGTCATCGAGCGGCGAGATTTCCCTGCCGAATGTTCACGCGCCCAGGGGATAGAAGGAGAGGGAGGAGGGGGTGGGTTACCGCGTATTATCACGTATATCTCCTTTTTTGAGCCCTTTTAGGCTATGTAGAGTATGTATACGTGTGTAGGCCACCCATATAACAATGAATATGCCTCATAGTGACCAAAAATTGCAATATATAAGGGAATTATAAGATAATTTTTAGGTGGGAATGAAGATGTATTTTTGGCGGCATTTATGAGCTGAGAGTGTGGTTTACGCCATACATATCACTTATATCTTGTACGTAGAGCACTGTCATGCTATAATACAGACTTGTACGTATGTATACGTGCCATATATCAAAATATATACCGCATATAGACCAATTCATGCGATATTTACGCACATTATCAATGAGTTTCTATGCGTGAACCAAGGTGTGAGTGAGTTGTGCTGGGAATGAAAGGGGGAGAGGGTGTGTTACGCCATAAATATCACGTAAATCTTGTATTTAGAGCACTGTCATGCTATAATAAAGACGTGTACGTATGTAGGCGTCCCATATAACAAGGAATATACCGCATATAGCCCAATTGATGCGATATTTACGCAAATTGTGAATGTGTTTCTAGCAGACGGAAGCCTGAAAGGGTGGGTGGGGGTGGCTAGGTAGGAGGGAGGCTAGCAGGGAGGGAGGGAGTGAGTGAGTGAGTGAGTGAGTCGTGGAGAGAAGGAAGGCAGGCAGATCTCTAGATAGATAGCCAGCTGTGTGACAATTGTGGAGGCGCCCGAGGCATATTGATGTCTTGGGATTTTGAACCTTATGTCTACCAGGTGTCTGGTGTTTGTTGCCACCAAGAGTTTTACAATAACATGAGTCAGGAATGGAGAGAGAGAGAGAGAGAGAGAGAGATAGAAACTGAGACATGCGTATGTCGTACGTATAAATGGACTTCAGAATTGCATTTTTATGCAAGCAGACATTGCATTTTAGACACATGTGAAGTACCACAGAAACATGTAGGCCATTGACTGTAAATAAAGTACTATATTATAGACCACCAGCCAGTGGCGTAGCTAAGGGGGGGGGGGGGGGGGGGGCGGGAGGGGGCTGTTTGAAATCGCCCCCCGGGCCCCCAAGAGAAAGGGGCCCCCAATGGATCTGAAAATAATATTAATTATACTAATAGTATATACTGTATATAAGTAATATTAATAATGAGTAAAATAAACACCATGTGTGTTTTCTGATTTAACCTCTTTCTTTTCTTCTATCCTGCGACGTCATGGGTATTTAAAATTAGAAAAATAACGATCACTCCATCAGTATTGATTTGGCGGTGCAAGGGGAAACATCGTCGCTCTCGCTCCTAGCCTCCTACCCGCCACTTGCTTAGGACGCACTGCCTATAGGTAGGCCTAATGATTATACTTTATATACATTACAAAATAGCACTATTGAGTTTGACAGTTGGTTAATATACTGTGTTGTTCGTAAGCATGTAAAGGAATAATAAGATATAGCCTAATTTGACAACAAGAAACATGGTGATTGTTAGTAAGTTGAGTGTATAATCGAAGATTAGGCCTACATACAATTATATATAAATATATGAACCAAAAATTTCGGTAATATTTTTTTGTTCGTGAACTGTAATGGTCAAATCGATAGCTATATTTCATAGATAACCTATGTACTTAACCTTGTGAGAAAGTTGAGTGGTATCGAAGATATTTGTAGAGTAGGCTAAACTTCTAAAGTGCTAAATATTTAGGCCTTGAAATTTGTAGGACTATGTTTTGGTCTCATATTTTTTTCTCGAACTGTAGGGGGCCTAACATAGCCTATACAATGTTTATGGTCTTACTAAACCTTAGCTTTATCGTGAAAAAGATGCATAGTCGTTTAATATTAGTCAATTAACCCGGGAGCTGCGGGGAGACTCTTAAGAGTTCCCCCGGCGCACTGCGGGGAGACTCTTAAGAGTCAGAGAAAAAAAAAACTCAACTTTTGACATCGAAAAAAAAAAAAAAAAAAAAAAAAAAATTTTGGCCCCTGGGCCATGCAAAATCTCAGTCCTCTACCTCCCCTCCTTCAGTTATCACCTATTTTCCCTGTTATTCCCTTATTCTGAGGTATATTTTCGTGCTAACATTAGAAATCCGATTGGAGGGTGTGGTCATCACTGATAGCAAGCGAGTGCAAGAGAGAGAGAGAGTATCGATCGACTGTGTCTCAGTGGCCTTGGGGGAAATTGGCGGGAAAGCAGATTGCCTCACCCATACATTATACAACTCGCGGGCTATATCTCCGATTTTGACCATCCAAACGCTGTTTTCACTCGTTTTATTGTTGTTTCAGGTTAATACCTTTATAATCAACCCATAATAGGCGCATATGGATAAGTATTAATGCTATTAATGGCACAATGAATATTTTAGTGACGGAAACACCTCAAATACGTCAGCACAGGGGGACGTTTCCAATTACCCCCATGCGCACTTCAGAGGTTAAGTATGGGTGCAATACATCAGCTAAAATAGAGCATAGCGAGGCAACATTAATGGTGTAGAGTGTAGGCTACCGGGGTTAGGCTATGAGCACTATGACTCATTCTTTCAAATTTAGACTGGATCACTTTTATTTATGCTACCATACGCCTTCCGTATAGGCTATAGGCTATGGTGGCTGTACATATCAAGCCCAGGAACTGTGAAATAAGAAGGAACACAGTTGTGAGCATTGAATACTCGTTTGTAGGTTAATCTAGCCCTTTGGCTGGTTCAGGGTCAGGTGCAAACGTTGGTAAGCTTTCTAACAAGTTACTGGGGTTCTCAAGAAGAGGCCCCCAGTATTGAGATTTGAGGTAATGCATAGCTTGATTAGGCCTACCAATGATGCCTATTTTAACTCCCTAACGCCAGTGGTGGGGTTGAAGTAATATTTTAATGTTATCACGTTTCATGTACATTATTATTTTTATTATTTTATTAGTATTATATTTATATTCTTATTTCAGACATGCCTAATGAACGACAAAGAGAAAGAGTTCATCAAAGTGGTATATGTTTTACAGTATTGTACCATCCATTGTACATGTATTCCTAATCCATTAGATAACGGTGATATAATAATTAATTGTATATTAACTTATTACCAGTACCCCACTATTGAGTCATGGATATCGTCAAAATGCACCTAGGTAGCATTATTATTCTAAAATTTTCTCGGGGGGGGCTTACAGCGCCCCCCCGAACCCCCCAGCTAATTAGGCTCGCTTCGCTCGCCACCCCCACCCCCTTCTATAATAACCAAACCATGGAGGGGGCCCCTCCAGGCACCAAGCCCCCTGGGCCTCCAAATCTCTAGCTACGCCCCTGCCACCAGCGACGGTGGTCAGTAAACACAGGCAGATTGCCTTTTGTGATAAAGGGCTAAATATAGAATGGTGTCTCCTTACACTTGCGAAAGGGTAGATTGCCACCAGAGAAACGTATACTTATTTATTTCCAAGTAATATGCAATCTAAATGTATATTCGAGACCTACTGCAATTATTTGTATGACAGTCATGACTATGTATAATCCAATATACGCGCGTAGGCGAGGCATAAGAAAGCTGGTTGAGCAATTTTCGACACCCACACAGTTATTATTCTTTTTTATTTACAATATTATACAATACAAATGTATTTGTGAAGAGTATTTTATCCATTATTGTATTTATACAAATTTTGTTCCCAGACAGAGCTGCTGTTGCTGGTGTAGCTGGGGCATAAAGGAGCGGCAAGGGTCACCGCTTGACCGTGTGAAAATGAGTGGAGTCGCACTGAGAGGGGCAATTTTGCTGAGTGTTTGGGCAATTTTTGACAGAATAAAGTTATATAATTACTAATTCTTGACAGAGACAAACTTTTATAAACCTTGGCATGATATAATTGATAATCCCATCAATTTACAAATGTAAATTGGTGGAATAATTCATTTTTTTTTATATATTGTCATTTCGATTGTAGACACAAAGTTTTGAGTGATATTTGGTATGAGCACCTGTGGCATGGTTGGTAAGGTCGCGGACTGGAAAACTCAAAGTGTGGTAGGGTTGTGTGATCGAATCCAGGAGGGGGTTATGGGGAAGGTTTTATATTGTCTAGAACATTTTTGATAATTTTTTTTGTTTACAAGATCATGCCATTGTATTCAAACAATATGAAATATTCATAGAATATATCATATTGTAAGAATACAATGACATGACCTGGTTTTTTATTGTTTCATTTTATTATCTTAGTAGGTTTGACAGGATTTGTTGAAACATATTTATTTTTGTACAATTCATTTGAGGTAAGAAAATAATTATATACACATTACTTTGGCTAATAACAAACATATATATTGATATACTAAAAAAATAAGGCATATTACATGTAAATCTTTGAAACTTATAAACTAAATAATGAAACATACAATTATATAATGTAAAAGCTATATCACAGGGACATCTTTGGAACTTATACATTATATAATATAATATATATGTTACATTATGAGGTAGCGTGATCAATTAGGTCAGGTCAGGTAAGGTAGGGCGCGAGTCCAGGACAGGGCGGGGCAGGGGGCGAGTCCAGGGCAGGGCACGGGGCGAGTCCAGGGCAGGGCAGGGCAGGGCGACACTCAATAATTCTTGAAGGTGTGGTAGTCCCTGAAGCAGTCACCCAGGCAGAGTGGAACTTTGCATTCGGCGCACATTGAGGTGACTCTTTTGGTGACATGGGGTTTCCTGACACTGGTGCTGCAGACGGTGCACTGCGCCTGCCTGCGACGAGTGCCAAGCATCTCAGTGTTGATGGGGTAGTGTCTTTCGACACCCAGCTGGATGCGGTCAGGAACGTGATCCCCACGCCATGCCGTACGTCTGTGAGTGGTGGTGCCATACTTCTCCAGGAGTTGGTATGAGACGTTGTAGACGAACTCCCGGAATTTCAGCTTCTGGTTTGGGGCCATATCCTTTTTCACCAACCACAAGTTGTAGGCGTTGAGCATCGTGATATCAACTAGGTGGAGGAAGAGCTTGTGATACCACTTCACAGTCTTCCTTAGACACTCAACGCCTGACAGCTGACAGTCAGACTTGTCCACCAGGCGCATGTTCTTAGTGTAGTCCACTACCATGTCGGGCTTGTAGATTGTCTTCCTGGTTCGGTAGTGGATTTTGCCAGAATCCATCTGGCCACCTGTGTGGACGGTGGAAAGCAGGTGGACGTCTCGCTTATCCTTCCACTTCAGGGCTATCAGTTTCCCACACTTCTCGAGCTGCTTGTATTTCTGCCCCTTTCGTCGCCTTCTTCGCACATGCCTCTCGCGGTGTTCCTGGGCCAGGTCGTCTTCTGAAGGTGTGTCACTGGAGGAGGCATCTGTGAGAGGAATGACATTACCTGTGAACTTTGGCATAAACTTTCTTGTCTTTCTGACAGTCCCACATGACCCCGTTTGGTTGTCATGAAGAAACTGGCAGAGAGCAGGAGAAGTATACCAGTTGTCAGTGTAGATGATGTGGCCTTTGCCCAGGTAAGGTGCCAACATTTTCCTGACGATGGCACCTGACATGCCCATGGGGTCATTGGCAGCGGCTTTCGGTATGTCAATGTCAGTGCCTGTGTACACGATCATGTCAAGCACTATTCCAGTTTCGCAGTCACACAAAACGAAGAGCTTGATTCCGAACCTATGCCTTTTCAAGGGGATATACTGCTTGAAAACAAGACGTCCTTTGAAGAGCACGAGCGACTCATCAATCACCAAATTGAGGAAGGGGTAAAAGTATTTCCTATACCTCTCCAACAACATGGTGAACACATCCCGAACTTTCCATATCCTGTCAATCCTGTTAGGATTTTCGTTGTCTGCAAAGTGCATAAATCTTAGCAGCAACAAAAATCTGTCACGAGTCATGAACTTATTGAAAGTTGGGATGGCGATGAGAGGGTCGTGCTTCCAATAGTGTTGCAACACATGCTTCTTGATCAGAGGCATGAGGAACAACAAGGCAAAGAACGTCATAAATTCTTCCACAGTCGTATCCACCCAGCCTCGTATTCTCGCTTTTGGAGAAATGACGTCCAATCTGCCAAACACCCACCTGTAGTAGGCGTTTGTTTGGGCAACGATGTACGTCATTACCTCCATGTCGAAAAAAGCGAGGAAGAAGTCGCTTTCGTTCGCTTGATCGTCACAGGGCCAGTCGTCAGTTGTTCCTGAGAGATGGTGGCAGGGGCGGCGGCAGGGGCAGCAGTGGTGCGTGGCCTTGATGGCAAGATGATGGTGGTGCCTGTCGCCCTTCTCTCTGTTCCTTGGGCAGGGGCGGCATGGGCGGCAAGGGCAGCAGGGGCAACAGGGCCAGCAGGGACACCAGGGCCAGCAGGGCCAGCAGTCGCTTTCCCTCTCCCTTTCCCCTTCCCCTTCCCCTTCCCTGTTCCTTGGGCAGGGGCGGCAGGGGCAGCAGGGGTGGCAGGGGCGGCAGGGGCAGCCGGGCCAGGGGCAGCTGGTGGTGGTGGTGGTGGTAGGGGCACTGTGGCTGGCGTACGGGTTCTCTTCCCTACGCCTGTGCCTTTAATTTTTCCTGCCCCCGCAGGTTCTGCAGCCCTAGGGCGGCCTCCTGCGTCGCTGGTACCGGTGGCAGGGGTGGCAGGGGCAGCAGGGGCAGCAGGGGCAGCCGGGCCAGGGGCGGCTGGTGGTGGTAGGGGCACTGTGGCTGGCGTACGGGTTCTCTTCCCTACGCCCGTGCCTTTAATTTGTCCTGCCCCCGCAGGTTCTGCAGCCCTAGGGCGGCCTCCTGCGTCGCTGGTACCGGTGGCAGGGGTGGCAGTGGTGGTGGTAGTGGTTGTTGCAGTGGCCTGGGTCGTGGTGGCAGTGTCCCGAAACACCAATGACCTCTGTACCTTTGTCGTGCTTGCACGTGTTTTTCGTGCTTTGGGTGCAGGTGTTTCGTCCTCCGAGCTGTAGGGCGTGTCGTACTGGTAGGTAGGGTCTTTAGCAGCCACCCTCTGCCTTCCACGGCGGCTAACACCACCAGAAGGAGGGCTGGTTGTGTCATCAGGGAGCGAGCGTGAGGGACGTGTGGGCTCCATGACTAGTGCATGGTTACTGGCGCGGTGGTGCTTGCACGAGTGTGGGGCGAGCGTTTGGCGGGGTGGTGTCGAGAGTTGACATGTAGTACTATACCCACACCAATTTTCAGCCGCCTGGCTATAAACGCGCGGTTTTGGTACGCGTTCAAAAGCTCTGCTCTTAAGAGTCTCCCCGCAGTCCGCCGGGGGAACTCTTAAGAGTCTCCCGGCAGCTCCCGGGTTAAAGAAGCCTTGCGCCATGTTGGCAATACACAAAAACGATAAAAATAGCGAGAGGGTAGCCATGCAGAAGCTCACGGACCAGGAAATAATGGGAGCACGCCGGCTAGGTGCCACAACACTAGGACGGGTGAAGGTCCATATATTATATAGATATGCTTTAGTTAGATGGTTCAGTGGACTGTATAATAATACCATATAATAGTCCTGATGTGGCGGCGTCTACGCCGTGGGGCCACCTCCCGAGGCTGCCAACCGCGGATGGCTGCCAACCCTCCACGGCGGAAGACAAAATCAACGACCAGTGGAGGAAAACCGGATGCCGGCCGCGGGGAGCAGTTTCGGGAGCCAAACCGTCACAACCATCCCCTGCCCCCTCCCTGGAGGCACGGGTCCTTGGAGCGGCTTCAGTCGCGCCGGGAATTTCCACATCTCTCACACCACACACATCACTCAGTTTTTCCTACACCGAGAAATGACTCTCCGGCTGTCATTTCTCGAAGACTTCTTCTAGCCGGAGACATTGAGAGCAACCCAGGACCCACGTACACATACATATGTCCAACTTGCTCAAAACCCATCACTTCGAGTCGCCATACTAAGGGTTCAGTTCTCTGCAATTCATGCGGGAACTGGACCCACTTCACCTGCACAACACTTGCCTCCAAGAAACACTACATAAACACCTGGACCTGTTCCTCATGCCCCTCCCTCTCCCAGTCAAATCCCTCACCTAAAACCCGTCCACCTCTCCTCCCCAGCCCACCTAACCTTCCCATATCATCCACTCCCCCCCCTAAAACCCGTCCACCTCTCCTCCCTAACCCACCTAACCTTCCCATACCATCCACATCCTCAACTCAACACACCACACCCCATCCTAATCCATTCCAACCCCCATCTCCTGCTCCCCAATCCCCACCCCCACCTCACCCTTCCCAACCCCCAGCCCCTCCCTCACCCCCACCCCCACCCATCCTCGTGCAGCAGCACCCAACATACATCGTGCACATAACATTAACATTCTTCAACTGAACATAGATGGCATCAACACAAAGAAACACGAACTCTCACACTTCATCAAACAAGACAACATACACATTGCCATCTTACAAGAAACAAAACTCCGCACAACACAAAAAACACCCACATTTCATAATTTCACCACCATCAGACAAGACCGGGCTGTCGGCGGGGGCGGTGGACTCATCACCCTGGTACACAAAGAAATATCATACATAGTAACCAGTGTACAAACCAAATCCCTCCTCCCCCCAAATGATAACACAACAGAAATACAATCAATTAAAATACGCACTGGCAACAACTCCAACATAACCATCATAAACACATACATCCCTCCCCAAACATCCCCTACAGTACCAAATGAATACAGACCACACTTACAACACATCACAAACACCCCACACACCCCACACATCATCCTGGGTGGTGACTTCAACGCCAAGACGTCGGCCTGGTTTGTCGACAACCCCGACACAGACAGAGGGCTGGTACTACAAAACCAAACCGATAACCTCATCATCCTTAACGACATCCATCAACATACCCATATTCCTCACCAAGCCCTCTATAACCCATCATCTCCTGACATCACCTTTTGCTCCCCAGAACTCGCCCCCACAACATCCTGGAGGGTGGTCAGAACCTTAGGCTCTGACCACCTCCCGATCATTATCACCACCAAAACCAGACTCACCCCAGCTAGCCACAAACACACATACACCAATTATAAAAGAGCTAACTGGGAAGCATTCACAAATGAGACAGAACAACACTTCACAACTCTAAACAGTACACCCATCACTAACATCAACAATGCTGTACACATACTCAATAAAACGATCCAAAACGCTGACAAGAAACACATTCCAAGAGGTAACAGGAAAAGACACAACCCCAACTTCACACCAGAAATTCAAAACCTCATCAGACAACGCGACATACTGAAACACTCCCCAGCACCCCACACACAAGACATCACACAACAAATTCAAGCACTCAACACCCAAACTAACAACAAAATACAAGAACAACAAAAACTAAATTGGAATAACTTCCTACAAACACTTGATCACAAAACAAACCCCAAAAAACTCTACAAAACACTAAACAGCATCACACTTTCCAACAGCAACACAACACAATCACATGCTGCAATCACAACAACAGACTCTACTCCTTCATGTAAACAACAAGCAAACACTCTCATCAATCACTTTTCACATGTCAGCCACCTAAAACCTCACAAAGACGACCGACATGTCATCCGACGTAAGAGACAATTCCCCACAGACCCTGACTATACACCCTTCACCAATCACCAGACAAAGCATATCATCAACAATCTCAAGCACTCACCCGCCTGTGGCCTAGACAACATAAGCAACATACACCTCAGACACCTGGGACCACAAGGCATACAAGCACTCACTAACATATCAAACTACAGCTATTCACACAACACAATACCAGACATTTGGAAGCATGGTATCATCATCACATTCCCCAAACCCAACAAAGACCCCACGCTACCCTCCTCGCACCGCCCCATCACACTTCTTTGCTCCCCCTCCAAAGTCATGGAACGCCTAGTATTACAACTAATTACACCTGACCTACCCCTAGCTCCAACACAACATGGCTTTAGGCCACTGCACTCCACAAACACTCTTCTCACAGACCTTACACAAAGAGCTTTCGACGGCATCAACTCAGCTAGACCACCACACAGATCACTATTAGCCACACTCGACATTAGTAAAGCCTTCGATGCCATCCCCCGCTACAACCTAACAAACAAAATCTACAACACAAACATGCACAACAACACAAAAAGGTGGCTGGCCAACTTCCTAGCAGGCAGATGTGCACACGTATCTTTTGCCGGTCAGTCATCTAAAATCAGAAACTTTCCAAACGGAGTCCCACAAGGATCCGTCCTATCGCCCGCACTCTTCAATCTGTACATGCACGATATAACTACACCCAATACGCCCCAAATAAACTTAGCCTCCTATGCAGATGACATAACACTCACATGCACACACCATGACCCAAAAAGAGCAACAGATCTCCTTCAAACCCTATCTCAACACACTACATGGTTGGTGCACTACAAACAGACTTAATCTAGCCCCAGCCAAATCCACCGCAACCCTGCTCACAAGTTGGACAGGAGAACACGAATACATCCCTCAACTCACCATAAACAACACACCCCTAACACATACACACACACCCAAAATCCTAGGAGTAACATATGATACTCATATGACATTCAAACAGCACACCACAAACATTAAAAAGAAACTGACACCCAGACTTAACGCCCTCAGGTCACTTGCTCACACAAAATTTGGACACAACAAAGAAACTACCACCACAGTATATAAACAATACATAAGATCAGTGATAGAATACGCAAGCCCAGCCTGGGCTTCTAACCTAGCTGAAACACATCATAAGACCTTACAGACTATTCAAAACAAAGCCCTGAAGATCATTACAGGCTGCACAGCTACTTCACCCACAGATCACCTACATCAAGAAACCAAAATTCTCAAAGTCAAAGACCATCTGGACATGAGAGGCACTCAATTCCTGGCAGCAGCCTCCACGAACCAAGACCACCCACTAAACTACATGGCAACACACCCACAGACACCAAGAAATATCAAAACAACACCCAGCACACGGTATCACACACAATTATTGTCCTCTCTCCCTCCCTGCCCACCCCGAACCAACTTCCAGAAGCACATCCATACTCATATCTCTCACCGATCCATCCACTCACTCACAGACAACACGCAGCTGCATGCACGACCTCCCGAAATCCATCCTTCCGAATCCTCCCTTCCTCGCGAGGACAGAGTCCACCTGGCCAGGCTGAGATGCGGACACCATCCAGCTCTCCTGAGCTATCAGAAGAGACTGGATGACTCCGTTGTCGACGCCTGCCCGGGATGTAACACAGCACCCCATACCATTAAACACATCATAGAAGACTGCATTTCACACAACCACTTACGCCAACAACACAATCTACACTCAATGAGAGCTCTGTGGGAAAGCCCGATTGTGGCCATGGCCTTTCTCAGGGACTCGGGGCTGTTCGGCCAGGCAGCTTAGGGAACAACAACAACAACAACAACCATATAATAGTTTATATCACCTGAAGACTGGAACTAGTGCTGTAGAACTTAGTTGACCTGTTGAGCCGTGATGATGTTACAAGATGGTGTGTGAAACGGGTGTGTTAGCTAATAGGATAGAGTTGATGAATAAAGAAGGGGGCCACTATACTTAATGATTGATGAGAATGATGATTAATGATCTATGGATTAGTATGGATAGATGGAGAATTGATGAGCTAAGTACTATCACTAACCCGGGAACTACGGGGAGACTCTTAAGAGTTCCCCCGGCGGACTGCGGGGAGACTCTTAAGAGTTAGAGAAAAAAAAATCAACTTTTGACATCGAAAAAAAAAATACATTATTTTATTTTTTGTATTTTTTTATTTTTTTGGGCCCCTGGGCCATGCAAAATCTCAGTCCTCTACCTCCCCTCCTTCCCCACTTTCCTCCTCTCCTTCAGTTATCACCTATTTTCCCTGTTATTCCCTTATTCTGAGGTATATTTTCGTGCTAACATTAGAAATCCGGTTGCAGGGTGTGGTCATCACTGATAGCAAGCGAATGCAAGAGAGAGAGAGAGAGTATCGATCGACTGTGTCTCAGTGGCCTTGGGGGAAATTGGCAGGAAAGCAGCTTGCCTCACCCATACATTATACAACTCGCGGGCTATGTCTCCGATTTTGACCATCCAAACGCTGTTTTCACTCGTTTTATTGTTGTTTCAGGTTAATACCTTTATAATCAACCCATAATAGGCGCATATGGATAAGTATTAATGCTATTAATGGTACAATGAATATTTTAGTGACGGAAACACCTCAAATACATGCGCACAGGGAGAGGTGTCTAATTACCCCCATGCGCACTTCAGAGGTTAACCTGACAAGCGCGAAATAGACCTAGGGGCTAGGGTAGTTATTTGTGCATTTCTAGCCTTGGATTCTGACAGAATTCGTTATATTTACAATATAGAGCATTATTTGTTTTCGGTATGCTTTTATTTTACATATATGATGTATATCATATGTGGAGGTGTGGTGGTGTGGTCTTGCCACTGGCCTGGTAATCCAGGGGTCCCGGGTTCAAATCCCGATGTATCAATGGGAAGATATTATTGGGATGGAATTTGTGCTGTACCTAGTATCAGTGCATTACCACAAGCCCACCGAAACGTCAATAAAATACCCTCATTGTTCCCTGATTAAATAGCACTGTATGAATATTCCCATATTCAAAATATGCTATAGGGGTGCAATGCCTGGTGAGTTATCTGCTCAACAGGTGGCGTTGTGTGTGTGTGTAAGTGTGAGAGTCCGAGTGTAGGGGGTGAGACAGTGAAGCACGGGAGCGAGGTGGCTTCAGAGATGGGGTCGTTTCGGGCCGTGAGTGAGCACCGTGCCTCATGTGAAGGCAAGATGGCAGGTGCTCGTTGTGCTCTACGTGCTTCACATGTCTCACTCCCTAGACTGGAACAAGACCTCACGGGCTTCACTGTTCATTGTAAAGCGGTGAATGTTAAGGCTCTCAGCCTATGCCCGAGAGGAAGTAAGTTGGAATATAGAAAAAAAAAAAAAAAAAAAAAAAAAATATATGAACCTTCAAGAGTGCTAAAATAAGTGGGAAAAGCATTTGGGTGGTGAAAAACGAAGATATTGGCCACCCGGTCATAATCTCAGGCGAGAGAGAGCCACAGGCAACCCTCCCCTCTCACTGTCTGTGAGGTAACTGAGACGAGCGGGGCGGTGTGGGCCGGTGTCTGGGTGTTACATAACGATCTTTTCTGCAACCCACTTGTGCTACATTATCGCGGGAGAGAAAAATAACCGATAAATGATGATAATAAGAGGAAAAATAGGTGATAATTGAGGAGGGGAGGGAGGGGGGAATAAGGTGGGGAAGGAGGGGAGGGGGGTGAGTGAGATTTACATGGATGAGTACTGGAGGGGAATTATCTCACCTAGAGACAAATTCCTTTGTTTTGATAGGCCCTTTTTTTTTTTGGAAGGTTTTTTTTATGGTCTTGCTTCCGTGAGGCCCATCGCGTTCCCTATAGGAAGCCTTCCGTGAGGCCTATCGCGCTTGCCGGGTTAATGGGGCGAAAGGTGAGGTGAAAACACAAGAGCGTAGGCAGACGGTCTGGTAGTTGTGGCGGCTAGGGAGAGAGTGCAGGACCCTCACAATATTCGCGAGAGGTCCGCCAATATCACGCATGCGCAAATGGGTAGGTATATATTTTCCCACCCAATTATAATAATTGCCTAAGTTCATAGGAATGATAGACTACCCAATATCCAATATAGAACATAATTATTAACTTCTTACCCCGGGAACTGCGGGGAGACTCTTAAGAGTTCCCCCGGCGGACTGCGGGGAGACTCTTAAGAGTCAGAGAAAAACAAAAATCAACTTTTGACATCGAAAAAAAAAATATATATATTTTTTTTTTTATTTTTTTTTTTTTTTTTGGCCCCTGGGCCATGCAAAATCTCAGTCCTCTACCTCCCCTCCTTCCCCACTTTCCTCCTCTCCTTCAGTTATCACCTATTTTCCCTGTTATTCCCTTATTCTGAGGTATATTTTCGTGCTAACATTAGAAATCCGGTTGCAGGGTGTGGTCATCACTGATAGCAAGCGAATGCAAGAGAGAGAGAGAGAGTATCGATCGACTGTGTCTCAGTGGCCTTGGGGGAAATTGGGGGGAAAGCAGCTTGCCTCACCCATACATTATACAACTCGCGGGCTATATCTCCGATTTTGACCATCCAAACGCTGTTTTCACTCGTTTTATTGTTGTTTCAGGTTAATACCTTTATAATCAACCCATAATAGGCGCATATGGATAAGTATTAATGCTATTAATGGTACAATGAATATTTTAGTGACGGAAACACCTCAAATACATGCGCACAGGGAGAGGTGTCTAATTACCCCCATGCGCACTTCAGGGGTTAATTATTCTATATAACCATTGATCCCACATACTTAACACCTTACGAGCGGCCTATGCGGTTTATTTATATGTACCGCACAGCGGGGTGTTTTTAGCCAAAATAGGGCTGTTTACGTGATCATTTTCATGCCTAAATAAGACCCAGAACGTAAAACAAGTACCTATCCCTGAAAGGGCATAAACAGAGCTTTCGAATGACACCATAACGATCCTTGTATGATGGATAGTTTTCTTGCAATAACCGTGCAACGCGAGTGCAAAAAGCAGGTAATTCGGTACTTTCGGTACATAATTGAGTATGTAGCGAGTGAGAGAGGGAGGAGGGAGCTGAGATTTGTGTCAGTAGGTTCGCCGCGGTGGTCTGGAGCAGTCATACGCTCGCTAGTCTCCTGCCACCACTTGTCTCTCTCTCTCAGCCACATTACGTGCTGAAATTGTCACTCGACCTATGTCGAGCGCCGCCACATAGTCCAGCTTTATTTAACTCGACTTATGTTGCTCGCCGCTAATTAAGGGTTAATACTAAATACTTAATGTAATACTTAAAGTAAGACTGTCCATATCAGAGTTTGGACACCCTTATTGGGAGGTTTAACGTACCTACCAACCTACCAAATAGGAAAACCTACTATTTGGTAGTAGTCTTGGAAAATCCAACGTCAAGGCTATTAACCTAATTGCAATGACGACTTGTCTATTTTGACTGCTATGTCGTCATTCCAACCGCGGTTAAAAAGAAAACGTCTAGAGTCTACTCCTTATCTTGCTCTAGGAGACGTTGTACATTAACCAAAACTACCACCGAAGGTGAAAAAAGCAAAAGTTGGAATATAGAAAAAAAAAAAAAAATAAAAAAAAAAAATAGAAGAGAAGAAAAAGGGGTTTACCTTAGTTACCGCTTAAGGCCCATCCCGTGTTCCGTCATGTGCAGATCCCTGTCGAACGTGCGCATGAGCGACCCTCTCTTGTCATCATTTTTTCACGCGCTCCATTGAATGAAGTCGCTTTTGTTGTGCTCCTTTAATTCACCCTGTGTAGGTTCGTTTCGGCTTATCTGGCCTTCTTTTTTGTTAGACAGATGTTACGTGATCTAGGGTACACGTAAATGGGCTCCTAAGTGTGTATAATGGAGACGCGTGTGGAAATAGCCTACCGAAGGTACGGGGGCGCCTGGCGTTCCTCGTATATGTTTTTCATTCTTTCTCTTTTCCTGTTAGTCTGGGCATAGTTTAGCTTTTAGCTTACTTTAGCCTAGCTCGTTTTCTCATTCAGGACTTGCTATGCCCCTATGAGTTTTCATTTTTTCATAGCCTAGGTGTACCGTTGGTAAACAATCTGAGATTTCGTTGGTGGCGGTGCTGTTTGTAGAGTTTGTGTCGGCCGCATTATTAGCGTTATTCCCGAGTCCCCCCTTTCGAGTCCTTCACTGTGTCTCAAGGGCCTCGTGACAAAATAGCATCGAGCGAACGCAGGAGTGAACTCCTGTCTACTCTGGTCTTTATAAGTACTTTGATGAATTTCTTGTGGTTTGGTCTATCCTGGATAAAGCTAGTTAGTACCGGACTGTCTGCTTATATCCACAATAGCGCCGGGGTTGAGGTAGGCCGAGAATATTAGATTACTTCACCCAGAAGGCTCTAATAAACCAGCTTGTTGATACCCACTAAAAAGAATTAGTATAATGGGTGACTACAGTCTCGTAATTGTGTCTACGCCTTGCGATCAACTGAACCAACTCTTCAACTGTGTCCTCAACTTTCGAATCTGTCCTTTTACCCGGGGTGTCAAGAACAGCTCTAGATTGAGATGTCGATCCTAAAATCTTCCGTCATAGTCATACCGTTTCTCAGGGCCTCGGGGGTGATATTGTTGAGCATCAGAAAGGCACCTAGGGGTAGGATGTTGTAGGGTGGTTAGTTCCTTGTGGCTTGGAGAGGGGTGATATACTTTTTTACTTATAGTGCCATTTCTTGATTAATTTCTCTTCTTCGCTTTTCTTCTTCTGTTGGACTTTGGAATTGGTTATGTTGATGGATAAGTTGTTCCCTGGTGTTAGAGGGCGTGTCATCTCGATGGTAGTAACTCGTGTTGTCTGGGGGCGGTTGTGTCCTTTTTAACTCTGGGGTGAGGTGATATAATATGATATTGTCTTCTGATTTGGTCTGGGGCTGTTATGTGTTTTACAGGCTGGAGGTAGATGGAGTGGACAGTGGTTGCAAGTTTGTAGGTTTGGGGTGTTGCAGGAGAAGTGTAATATCGGCGAGAACTGATCACATGTTATCTTCTGCCCTGCACAGGTATATAATTGTTATCCTTGAGTCTTTGAGTCGACGTTTTCTCTGATGCGGGAGAGGTGTGGTAGAGAGAGAAAACGACTTGTGGTGGTGAATGCTTGGGTAACTGTTTCTCTCTTATTGGTAGAGGTGGTGGTACAAAGGAGTACAAAGGAAATCAAGCAACAACAGATCTAGTGACCCTTCTAGGTTGCTTGTCCTCCAAAACACTGAGGATCAAGTGTCCAAACAGTGGTTTAGAGTGGGTAAGGGAACATTGGAAAGGGAATTACTGCCCTGGAACTAATGTCCGTGGCAGGATTAGGAAGTTAGTAGGGGACAGATGGGTTAGTAACAGGGGGGGATAAAATAAAGTTATTAATTTACAAACGCAGTTAGACGCGGGTTTGAAGCGAGATATTTGTCTAGGCGGAGTTTAAATGAATCAACGGTGATGCAGTCTATAACGTTTCGGGGAAGCCCTTTCCACAAGTTGATAACTCGATTGAAGAAGAAATTCTTAGATTCGTGTGAGTTAAAAGATTTACCAATAATTTTGCAACCGTTTCCCCGCGTGTAATTAGATTGGTCGATAGTGAAGTACTTACTACAGTTCATATTGTCGATGCCTTTGATGATTTTGAACACTTGAATTAAGTCACCTCTTAATCTGCGTTGGGTTAAAGGAAATAGATTTAATTCTCTAAGACGCTCTTCGTATGGTTTGTTCTTTAGGCTAGGTATCATTTTGGTAACTCTACGTTGAACTCGTTCTAGCTTGTTTATATCTTTTTGGTAATAAGGGCACCAGGATTGAACGCAGTATTCCAGAAGAGGGCGTACTAAGGAATTGTAAAGGGTTAGGATAACTTCTTTGGATTTATGCTCAAATGACCTGCCTATAAAGCCAATTATTTTGTTTGCCTTCTTAACAACTTCTGAACATTGTTGACTCGGTTTTAGGTTACTCGATATTGTTACTCCCAGATCGGTTTTCTCGGTTTACATTCTTAAGCTGAGTGCCATTCATCGAATAGTTTGCTTTCTCATTTAGGTATCCGATATGTAGTACTTTACATTTATCCGCATTGAAACTCATTTGCCAAATTTGGGCCCAACATGACAATTTATCTAGATTGTGTTGCATATCGTCAACTTGTTCTTTTGAGAGTACGCTATTTGCAATTTTTGTATCGTCAGCAAATTTTGAGATTGTACAGGTGAGGCCCTCATCTATGTCGTTGATGTAAATTAGAAAGAGAATTGGTCCTAGTACCGATCCCTGGGGTACCCCGCTACTTACATTGGTCCATTTAGATGCCTTACCGTTTATGACTACTCTTTGCTTTCTGTCGCTGAGCCAATTTTCTATCCATTTCAACACACCGTCTTGTATTCCATGCGCTTTTAGTTTTAGCAGTAAACGTTTGTGGGGAACTTTGTCAAAGGCCTTTTGAAAATCAAGGTATATAATATCTACAGCTTTACTCTCATTGTAGAGGTTGAGGATATCGTGGAAGAAGTCTAAGAGGTTTGTTAAACAGGAACGTTTTTTACGAAAGCCGTGTTGAGTATCTTTAAGTATGTTATTTTCCTCCAAGTGATTTACGAGTCTGTCTCGTATGACCGTTTCTAGCATTTTACATACAACTGAGGTTAAGCTAATTGGACGATAGTTACTGGGTAGGGATTTGCTGCCTTTTTTTAATATCGGTATTACGTTGGCTAGCTTCCACTGATCAGGCATAGTTCCAGACTGCAAGGATTTATTGAAAAGTAATGTCAGTGGTTTGGAGAGCTCATCCTTAGCTTCCTTCAGAACTCTAGGCGAGATTGTATCAGGTCCTGGCGTTTTATTTACCTTGAGTTTATCTAAACAATTCAATACTTCTCTCTCTGTAACGGTGATATTGCTTAGAACATCTGAATCGGCGATGGTGTAGGGATATCACTGAGGTCTTCTGTTGTAAAAACTGATGCAAAGAAGGTATTGACGGCATTACTCATTTGTACTTCGTCTTTGGTGTATTCTCCATTTTCATCGACTAACGGTCCAACAGTTGAAGTAACTACTTTTTTCTTTCTGATATAACTATAGAATTCTTTCGGGTTTGTTTTACTTTGATTCGCAATATGTAACTCTAAGGTCTTTTTACTTTGCTTAATTAACTTTTTGGCTTTGCGTCGTAGCTCTACAAATTTCACCCGTTCTTCGTCATTTTGTGAGGATTTTAATCTATCATTAGCAAATTTTTTAGCAAGCAGGCAGTTTGAAATATCTTTATTCCACCATTTGGGCTTATTATTATGGCCTGGACGCCATAATGTGGTGGTGGTGAGCAGCTATAGGTCTTGGTATGTTGGCTGTGGTGGTGAATATGTTTTTCTGTTATTTCACTCCCTTCTTCCCCATCAAAGCCACGACCTCGTGGCTGGAGCTGGTCACACCAGACATTTTCTTGGTGGAAACAAATTTCCATTTGTCGAGATATTCCCAACATGTCATTGAGCTTCTATCTGCTGGTTTGCTCAGGTTAGCATACAGAGTTATGCAAGGTATCCTTGTATATGTCCCGAGGGCTGCTTCTAGTTGATGTAGGAACTTAATATTCTTAGTTACGTCATTGGTTTGGGTCCCTATGATCTTGATGTAAGGACCACTTCTGGGAATGCGGGTTGTTGCCGGCTTAGTTTTGGTTGAGGTGTTGGTTTTCTTAATCCATGTGGGAGCCAGGGAACCCTTTTTAATGACTGGGTTTTGATGGATTACAGTGATGATGGATGAGGGTGCTGGAATTACTTGAGTATTGCTTGCTATCTTCAAGGTTGGAGTGAACACGGATGATTGATCGGAGACGAAAGGAACAGGGGCGATCGACGAATGTGGTGTGCAGGTCGGTGTTTTAGCCCGACTGTATCATAGGAGGAGAGATTATCTTCGGCGGATGGGGCAAGTGAAGAAGGGATGGATGGAGGAGGTTCATATGATTTCGGAGGTGCTGAAAGTGATGTAGTAGACATGGAGGCTGTTGGTGAAGATGTAGAACAGGCTTTACCATAAAAGCCGGTGGAGGTAGGTGGTCGAGTATATGGAGACTTCTGAGGTGGCTGTGGTTGGATGTTGACTTTTTTCTTCTTTGGTGATTTGGCTTTAGGAGTGGCTTTAGCCTGATGGTTATGGCTTTTGTTCCTGATCGCTATTTGGATTTTTTGGTATCCTTCTAGGGGAGTCTTCTGGAACGTCTTCAATCTTAGCTAGGTGGTAGATGGGTGGAGTTTTTCCGGGCACAGGCTCTCTCGCCGAGGCCATAGAACTGGGCGGGGGACAGTCTTCTTCATCGTGGTACTCGATGCAGTCCTTTTCTTTAGCCGGGTGGTAGATGGGTGGAGGTGTCCACGGCACAGGCTCCCTCGCCGAGGCCATATAAATGGGCGGGGGAGGCTCAAAAAATCTCAAGGAGGGTCTTCCATCTCTTCTAGTTCTTCTTCCCCTCGGTCTTCATGGTCTTCCCTCTCTTCTATTTCTTCTTCCTCTTGGTCTTCATCGATGGCTTGAATTTGGTGCATTTCCGGGGAACAGTATTCTTCATCGTGGTACTCGATGCAGTCCTTTTCTTTAGCCGGATGGTAGATGGGTGGAGGTGTCCACGGCACAGGTTCCCTCACCGAGGCCATATAAATGGGCGGGGGAGGCTCAAAAAAATCTCGAGGAGGGTCTTCCATCTCTTCTAGTTCTTCTTCCTCTTGGTCTTCATGGTCTTCCATCTCTTCTATTTCTTCTTCCTCTTGGTCTTCATCGATGGCTTGAATTTGGTAAATTTCCTGGAGACAGCACTCCTCACACTGGCACTCAATGTCCATTGTCTTAGCTGGGTCGATCTCCCAGGTGTCAGGGATCGGGTAAGTGGGATCGCAAGCTTCCCAACTGAAGGGAGGCTCAAAAAAATCTCGAGGAGGGTCTTCCATCTCTTCTAGTTCTTCTTCCTCTTGGTCTTCATGGTCTTCCATCTCTTCTATTTCTTCTTCCTCTTGGTCTTCATCGATGGCTTGAATTTGGTAAATTTCCTTGAGACAGCACTCCTCACACTGGCACTCAATGTCCATTGTCTTAGCTGGGTCGATCTCCCAGGTGTCAGGGATCGGGTAAGTGGGATCGCAAGCTTCCCAACCGAAGGGAGGCTCAAAAAAATCTCGAGGAGGGTCCTCCATCTCTTCTATTTCTTCTTCCTCTTGGTCTTCATCGATGGCTTGAATTTGGTACATTTTCTGGAGAGAGCACTCCTCACACTGGCACTCAATGTCCATTGTCTTCGCTGGATCCCAGGTGTCAGGGATCGGGTAACCGGGATCGCAAGCTTCCCAACTGAATGGGTAATTTAACCTAATGGGCTCTTGAGGGTGAGTGTTCCAGGGTACCGGTTTCCTTGCCGAGGCTATCTCTAGGTACGGGCGAAGATCCTGAATTTCAAATTTTTTGGGGGGGCCTCGGGTTTCCTGTTGGTTGTTCTGGTAAGATTGACCAGCATGATGGTGGTTAGGGAAGCTTCGCAGATTTCCTTGTGGGTGGCCTGACGAGAGGGGTTGGGGGCGGCCTTGGGATGAGTACTGCGATCTTTTCCTTCGTTTTTTGGTTTGTCCGGGTCTTCGGTACACTTGAGGGTGTGTGGGGGGGTTTCTGATGGCTTCTTTTGTGGAAGTTTTAGGCCGGTGGCCAACAGCTTGCGAATAGTGATGATATCCTTTGTAAATCCCACGGGATCGTGGATATCAAAGTATTCCCTAATATTTGAGGGAAGGATCCTTAAGAGCACACAGAACACCTGTTGCTGTTGTTGCTCATAAGTGTACAGAGGGTAAGCACGTTTTACCTGTCGGCTCACTATTCTCAAGGTACTGTTTAGGTTCCCTCCGTACTTGATTTCGTTGATTTTGGCTGCAACGGGGCCTAGTGATGGCTGAACAGCGTTGATCACAATATTCCGAAAGTTGTCCCATGTCAAATCTGGGCGTACATGTTCGGCTACCAGGGGCACGGCCTTCCCCAGGTGAATTAATAAACCATAGACCTTCCTTACGTCGGTCGGGTATGCCAGGCTAATTAGCGGGCTGACCATCTCTAGGTACGTGCGAATATCCTGAGTTTCCGCGTCATACGTCGGTATGGGGAATTTTGGATCCATGATGACGCATGTGCTCTCTATCTCTTTCCTGATTACTGTGTCAAACAACTTCCTTCCCGAATCAAGAACCACCAGCTGCCGCCAATGTTATGCCAGGTTTTTACTGGGGTTTAATTGGTTTTGATCAAGTGGGCTCTTCCTAACTGGAGAAGTTATATTGTTTTACCACAGACACAGAAAGACAATAGAGGATAATTATCACAAGACGTGTATTCATATTCCGTTTATTTGCACAAGAATATCGCATACGTAAAAGCTAGAACAATAATGGTCAAGAACAAAACAATTAAAGTGAACGAACGAGGCTCCACTACGTCTGACTCGCAAGACTGGATTATTCTATGCTATATCTAAGTAAGTATTAGGGACCGCTTTCTAACTGAAAGATTACACTTGTCCTGTATTTATTTCAGAGTTAAGATCGAGTAGCACTCCTTTCAATCGAGGATTTACACTTGTGCTTAGAAAGGTTATATAGTAATTAGATATGTGAACTATTGGTATTTACCTGCGTAGAGTGGTTCTGGAATTTGGGAGCTAAACGTAATTATTTTCCTGAGGTTAACTCACTGTGGTGCTTACGCATAAGTTAACTTTAATTTATTTGTTATTAATTTTAGAATTATTATCAGTACTTCCCTAATTTCTTTGAGTTTCACTAGAGTTTCCTTTCTCTCGCTTTTGTATACGTGCGTAGTATCCGATGTTTCCAGAATACCTTTTATTATATACGCAGTAGATATATTTTAATTACTTTCACTTTTGATCTTTATATACTTTCTCTCTGACAACATACCAAGTATAATTTCTTTTCACAGTTAGATCTTCTATAACTTTTACGGTATAATAACTTCACTTTCGATGTGTAGAATAATTAATCCAATGGGTGTAGAATTAGTAATCCAATCTGGGGTAGATCCGCTGGCCGTGGGGTTGTCCTGACGCCACTGGGTTCCCACAGTGTAACTCGAGCACTTTGGTTTGGGACCTTAAATAACTAAATTGCCTAGCCCAAGCCGTGACAAAATAGCATCGAGCGAACGCAGGAGTGAACTCCTGTCTACTCTGGTCTTTATAAGTACTTTGATGAATTTCTTGTGGTTTGGTCTATCCTGGATAAAGCTAGTTAGTACCTGACTGTCTGCTTATATCCACAATAGCGCCGGGGTTGAGGTAGGCCGAGAATATTAGATTACTTCACCCAGAAGGCTCTAATAAACCAGCTTGTTGATACCCACTAAAAAGAATTAGTATAATGGGTGACTACAGTCTCGTAATTGTGTCTACGCCTTGCGATCAACTGAACCAACTCTTCAACTGTGTCCTCAACTTTCGAATCTGTCCTTTTACCCGGGGTGTCAAGAACAGCTCTAGATTGAGATGTCGATCCTAAAATCTTCCGTCATAGTCATACCGTTTCTCAGGGCCTCGGGGGTGATATTGTTGAGCATCAGAAAGGCACCTAGGGGTAGGATGTTGTAGGGTGGTTAGTTCCTTGTGGCTTGGAGAGGGGTGATATACTTTTTTACTTATAGTGCCATTTCTTGATTAATTTCTCTTCTTCGCTTTTCTTCTTCTGTTGGACTTTGGAATTGGTTATGTTGATGGATAAGTTGTTCCCTGGTGTTAGAGGGCGTGTCATCTCGATGGTAGTAACTCGTGTTGTCTGGGGGCGGTTGTGTCCTTTTTAACTCTGGGTGAGGTGATATAATATGATATTGTCTTCTGATTTGGTCTGGGGCTGTTATGTGTTTTACAGGCTGGAGGTAGATGGAGTGGACAGTGGTTGCAAGTTTGTAGGTTTGGGGTGTTGCAGGAGAAGTGTAATATCGGCGAGAACTGATCACATGTTATCTTCTGCCCTGCACAGGTATATAATTGTTATCCTTGAGTCTTTGAGTCGACGTTTTCTCTGATGCGGGAGAGGTGTGGTAGAGAGAGAAAACGACTTGTGGTGGTGAATGCTTGGGTAACTGTTTCTCTCTTATTGGTAGAGGTGGTGGTACAAAGGAGTACAAAGGAAATCAAGCAACAACAGATCTAGTGACCCTTCTAGGTTGCTTGTCCTCCAAAACACTGAGGATCAAGTGTCCAAACAGTGGTTTAGAGTGGGTAAGGGAACATTGGAAAGGGAATTACTGCCCTGGAACTAATGTCCGTGGCAGGATTAGGAAGTTATAGTCAAACAGATCCTAACAGGCGGTCCTACCCGCGGTTACTCCCTTTACATTGGTGCCATATGTATAATTATTTACAACAAAAATATATTATTTTCGGTATTAAGTACCTTAAGTCGGTTTGAAATGCTCTGGCAATTTCTACATGTACAAAAAAGCTTTGTTTTTATAATTAATTCGCTTGTTATTAGTAAATACAACGGACATTGTACACAAATTGGCACCGTAGCTACTGCGACGTTGTCAGGTTTCTGGGCAAAGAACTCCCTCACAGGTTATCCCTTTAAACTATAAAAAAACATGACGTGATGGCGTGCTGCCAGGCGCACGAAATTAGTACTGTCACGTCTAAACTAAATCAGTTCATTCCTGACTTTGCCACCATCCACAATGGAAGCCTCTCCAAATCGCCCCACACACTTGCATAGTCAGGTAAAAGAGATGGCCTATAACGTTCACCAATACTTCCAGAAAGAGAAGGAGCTTGGATGCCCTCTTATTGCCGTAACAAACGCTACTTCCCGGACAGCTGCAGCCACAAAACTGGGTGAAAGAACAATTTCAAGAATAACGAAAGAAGCAAGAATTAATGAAGAAAATATAAATCGCCCAAATTTAGGTCACCCCAGAAAAGACAACGCACAAACACCCATTACAGATTTTTTTGATGGATTCAATGAAGGTGTTCTAAGAAGAACAGTGCTCAATTTCTACGAAAGAAAAGAGATTCCCACACTGGAAAAAATCCATGAAGAAATTAAAGAGAACCTTTCTTACCCCGGCAGCCGAGAAACGTTAAGACAGGTTCTCAAGAAAATTGGGTTCCAGTATGCAAAGGTTGACGGAAGAAGATTTCTGATGGAACGTAGTGATGTTGTATATGCCCGCTGCAGGTTTATATATATATATATATATATATATATATATATATATATATATATATATATATATATATAAGAGAGAGAGAGCTATATGATAAGTGCGTTCCCATTCTCACTCATACACAGGGCAAGGTCAATGTACGATCGCATTAATAAGTCATGTCCCAGCTGGCATTACGTTTGGCTTGCTCTGTGCTGTATTAATGTCTGTCAGATGTTGAATAGGGTGGGTAAGTGTAGGAACATGTTTGTATATTTTACTCGATATGAAGAAATGAAGCTTAGATATTGCTGATACTAATTATTGATCAAAACATATATGGTGCCCAGACATCTCTTATTAGCGGGACTGTACCTTGAATAGGGGGAGGTGGAGGGAGGGAGAAAGATATAGCGAGAGTAATTTGGAAAGGTTATCGTACAGAAAGGGTCAAAAGGACAACCGGCACCAGTGTAAGGGTAGGTGACTGCGCCCATAACCGCCTGTTTGGGTCTGTAGGACTATAGTAGGGGACAGATGGGTTAGTAACAGGGGGGGATAAAATAAAGTTATTAATTTACAAACGCAGTTAGACGCGGGTTTGAAGCGAGATATTTGTCTAGGCGGAGTTTAAATGAATCAACGGTGATGCAGTCTATAACGTTTCGGGGAAGCCCTTTCCACAAGTTGATAACTCGATTGAAGAAGAAATTCTTAGATTCGTGTGAGTTAAAAGATTTACCAATAATTTTGCAACCGTTTCCCCGCGTGTAATTAGATTGGTCGATAGTGAAGTACTTACTACAGTTCATATTGTCGATGCCTTTGATGATTTTGAACACTTGAATTAAGTCACCTCTTAATCTGCGTTGGGTTAAAGGAAATAGATTTAATTCTCTAAGACGCTCTTCGTATGGTTTGTTCTTTAGGCTAGGTATCATTTTGGTAACTCTACGTTGAACTCGTTCTAGCTTGTTTATATCTTTTTGGTAATAAGGGCACCAGGATTGAACGCAGTATTCCAGAAGAGGGCGTACTAAGGAATTGTAAAGGGTTAGGATAACTTCTTTGGATTTATGCTCAAATGACCTGCCTATAAAGCCAATTATTTTGTTTGCCTTCTTAACAACTTCTGAACATTGTTGACTCGGTTTTAGGTTACTCGATATTGTTACTCCCAGATCGGTTTCTCGGTTTACATTCTTAAGCTGAGTGCCATTCATCGAATAGTTTGCTTTCTCATTTAGGTATCCGATATGTAGTACTTTACATTTATCCGCATTGAAACTCATTTGCCAAATTTGGGCCCAACATGACAATTTATCTAGATTGTGTTGCATATCGTCAACTTGTTCTTTTGAGAGTACGCTATTTGCAATTTTTGTATCGTCAGCAAATTTTGAGATTGTACAGGTGAGGCCCTCATCTATGTCGTTGATGTAAATTAGAAAGAGAATTGGTCCTAGTACCGATCCCTGGGGTACCCCGCTACTTACATTGGTCCATTTAGATGCCTTACCGTTTATGACTACTCTTTGCTTTCTGTCGCTGAGCCAATTTTCTATCCATTTCAACACACCGTCTTGTATTCCATGCGCTTTTAGTTTTAGCAGTAAACGTTTGTGGGGAACTTTGTCAAAGGCCTTTTGAAAATCAAGGTATATAATATCTACAGCTTTACTCTCATTGTAGAGGTTGAGGATATCGTGGAAGAAGTCTAAGAGGTTTGTTAAACAGGAACGTTTTTTACGAAAGCCGTGTTGAGTATCTTTAAGTATGTTATTTTCCTCTAAGTGATTTACGAGTCTGTCTCGTATGACCGTTTCTAGCATTTTACATTACAACTGAGGTTAAGCTAATTGGACGATAGTTACTGGGTAGGGATTTGCTGCCTTTTTTTAATATCGGTATTACGTTGGCTAGCTTCCACTGATCAGGCATAGTTCCAGACTGCAAGGATTTATTGAAAAGTAATGTCAGTGGTTTGGAGAGCTCATCCTTAGCTTCCTTCAGAACTCTAGGCGAGATTGTATCAGGTCCTGGCGTTTTATTTACCTTGAGTTTATCTAAACAATTCAATACTTCTCTCTCTGTAACGGTGATATTGCTTAGAACATCTGAATCGGCGATGGTGTAGGGATATCACTGAGGTCTTCTGTTGTAAAAACTGATGCAAAGAAGGTATTGACGGCATTACTCATTTGTACTTCGTCTTTGGTGTATTCTCCATTTTCATCGACTAACGGTCCAACAGTTGAAGTAACTACTTTTTTCTTTCTGATATAACTATAGAATTCTTTCGGGTTTGTTTTACTTTGATTCGCAATATGTAACTCTAAGGTCTTTTTACTTTGCTTAATTAACTTTTTGGCTTTGCGTCGTAGCTCTACAAATTTCACCCGTTCTTCGTCATTTTGTGAGGATTTTAATCTATCATTAGCAAATTTTTTAGCAAGCAGGCAGTTTGAAATATCTTTATTCCACCATTTGGGCTTATTATTATGGCCTGGACGCCATAATGTGGTGGTGGTGAGCAGCTATAGGTCTTGGTATGTTGGCTGTGGTGGTGAATATGTTTTTCTGTTATTTCACTCCCTTCTTCCCCATCAAAGCCACGACCTCGTGGCTGGAGCTGGTCACACCAGACATTTTCTTGGTGGAAACAAATTTCCATTTGTCGAGATATTCCCAACATGTCATTGAGCTTCTATCTGCTGGTTTGCTCAGGTTAGCATACAGAGTTATGCAAGGTATCCTTGTATATGTCCCGAGGGCTGCTTCTAGTTGATGTAGGAACTTAATATTCTTAGTTACGTCATTGGTTTGGGTCCCTATGATCTTGATGTAAGGACCACTTCTGGGAATGCGGGTTGTTGCCGGCTTAGTTTTGGTTGAGGTGTTGGTTTTCTTAATCCATGTGGGAGCCAGGGAACCCTTTTTAATGACTGGGTTTTGATGGATTACAGTGATGATGGATGAGGGTGCTGGAATTACTTGAGTATTGCTTGCTATCTTCAAGGTTGGAGTGAACACGGATGATTGATCGGAGACGAAAGGAACAGGGGCCGATCGACGAATGTGGTGTGCAGGTCGGGTGTTTTAGCCCGACTGTATCATAGGAGGAGAGATTATCTTCGGCGGATGGGGCAAGTGAAGAAGGGAGGGATGGAGGAGGTTCATATGATTTCGGAGGTGCTGAAAGTGATGTAGTAGACATGGAGGCTGTTGGTGAAGATGTAGAACAGGCTTTACCATAAAAGCCGGTGGGGGTAGGTGGTCGAGTATAGGAGACTTCTGAGGTGGCTGTGGTTGGATGTTGACTTTTTTCTTCTTTGGTGATTTGGCTTTAGGAGTGGCTTTAGCCTGATGGTTATGGCTTTTGTTCCTGATCGCTATTTGGATTTTTTGGTATCCTTCTAGGGGAGTCTTCTGGAACGACTTCAATCTAGCTAGGTGGTAGATGGGTGGAGTTTTTCCGGGCACAGGCTCTCTCGCCGAGGCCATAGAACTGGGCGGGGGACAGTCTTCTTCATCGTGGTACTCGATGCAGTCCTTTTCTTTAGCCGGGTGGTAGATGGGTGGAGGTGTCCACGGCACGGCTCCCTCGCCGGGGCCATATAAATGGGCGGGGGAGGCTCAAAAAAATCTCAAGGAGGGTCTTCCATCTCTTCTAGTTCTTCTTCCCCTCGGTCTTCATGGTCTTCCCTCTCTTCTATTTCTTCTTCCTCTTGGTCTTCATCGATGGCTTGAATTTGGTGCATTTCCGGGGAACAGTATTCTTCATCGTGGTACTCGATGCAGTCCTTTTCTTTAGCCGGATGGTAGATGGGTGGAGGTGTCCACGGCACAGGTTCCCTCCACCGAGGCCATATAAATGGGCGGGGGAGGCTCAAAAAAAATCTCGAGGAGGGTCTTCCATCTCTTCTAGTTCTTCTTCCTCTTGGTCTTCATGGTCTTCCATCTCTTCTATTTCTTCTTCCTCTTGGTCTTCATCGATGGCTTGAATTTGGTAAATTTCCTGGAGACAGCATCCTCATCGTGGCACTCAATGTCCATTGTCTTAGCTGGGTCGATCTCCCAGGTGTCAGGGATGGTAAGTGGGATCGCAAGCTTCCCAACTGAAGGGAGGCTCAAAAAAATCTCGAGGAGGGTCTTCCATCTCTTCTAGTTCTTCTTCCTCTTGGTCTTCATGGTCTTCCATCTCTTCTATTTCTTCTTCCTCTTGGTCTTCATCGATGGCTTGAATTTGGTAAATTTCCTTGAGACAGCACTCCTCACACTGGCACTCAATGTCCATTGTCTTAGCTGGGTCGATCTCCCAGGTGTCAGGGATCGGGTAAGTGGGATCGCAAGCTTCCCAACCGAAGGGAGGCTCAAAAAAATCTCGAGGAGGGTCCTCCATCTCTTCTATTTCTTCTTCCTCTTGGTCTTCATCGATGGCTTGAATTTGGTACATTTTCTGGAGAGAGCACTCCTCACACTGGCACTCAATGTCCATTGTCTTCGCTGGATCCCAGGTGTCAGGGATCGGGTAACCGGGATCGCAAGCTTCCCAACTGAATGGGTAATTTAACCTAATGGGCTCTTGAGGGTGAGTGTTCCAGGGTACCGGTTTCCTTGCCGAGGCTATCTCTAGGTACGGGCGAAGATCCTGAATTTCAAATTTTTTGGGGGGGCCTCGGGTTTCCTGTTGGTTGTTCTGGTAAGATTGACCAGCATGATGGTGGTTAGGGAAGCTTCGCAGATTTCCTTGTGGGTGGCCTGACGAGAGGGGTTGGGGGCGGCCTTGGGATGAGTACTGCGATCTTTTCCTTCGTTTTTTGGTTTGTCCGGGTCTTCGGTACACTTGAGGGTGTGTGGGGGGGTTTCTGATGGCTTCTTTTGTGGAAGTTTTAGGCCGGTTGGCCAACAGCTTGCGAATAGTGATGATATCCTTTGTAAATCCCACGGGATCGTGGATATCAAAGTATTCCCTAATATTTGAGGGAAGGATCCTTAAGAGCACACAGAACACCTGTTGCTGTTGTTGCTCATAAGTGTACAGAGGGTAAGCACGTTTTACCTGTCGGCTCACTATTCTCAAGGTACTGTTTAGGTTCCCTCAGTACTTGATTTCGTTGATTTTGGCTGCAACGGGGCCTAGTGATGGCTGAACAGCGTTGATCACAATATTCCGAAAGTTGTCCCATGTCAAATCTGGGCGTACATGTTCGGCTACCAGGGGCACGGCCTTCCCCAGGTGAATTAATAAACCATAGACCTTCCTTACGTCGGTCGGGTATGCCAGGCTAATTAGCGGGCTGACCATCTCTAGGTACGTGCGAATATCCTGAGTTTCCGCGTCATACGTCGGTATGGGGAATTTTGGATCCATGATGACGCATGTGCTCTCTATCTCTTTCCTGATTACTGTGTCAAACAACTTCCTTCCCGAATCAAGAACCACCAGCTGCCGCCAATGTTATGCCAGGTTTTTACTGGGGTTTAATTGGTTTTGATCAAGTGGGCTCTTCCTAACTGGAGAAGTTATATTGTTTTACCACAGACACAGAAAGACAATAGAGGATAATTATCACAAGACGTGTATTCATATTCCGTTTATTTGCACAAGAATATCGCATACGTAAAAGCTAGAACAATAATGGTCAAGAACAAAACAATTAAAGTGAACGAACGAGGCTCCACTACGTTCTGACTCGCAAGACTGGATTATTCTATGCTATATCTAAGTAAGTATTAGGGACCGCTTTCTAACTGAAAGATTACACTTGTCCTGTATTTATTTCAGAGTTAAGAGTAGCACTCCTTTCAATCGAGGATTTACACTTGTGCTTAGAAAGGTTATATAGTAATTAGATATGTGAACTATTGGTATTTACCTGCGTAGAGTGGTTCTGGAATTTGGGAGCTAAACGTAATTATTTTCCTGAGGTTAACTCACTGTGGTGCTTACGCATAAGTTAACTTGAATTTATTTGTTATTAATTTTAGAATTATTATCAGTACTTCCCTAATTTCTTTGAGTTTCACTAGAGTTTCCTTTCTCTCGCTTTTGTATACGTGCGTAGTATCCGATGTTTCCAGAATACCTTTTATTATATACGCAGTAGATATATTTTAATTACTTTCACTTTTGATCTTTATATACTTTCTCTCTGACAACATACCAAGTATAATTTCTTTTCACAGTTAGATCTTCTATAACTTTTACGGTATAATAACTTCACTTTCGATGTGTAGAATAATTAATCCAATGGGTGTAGAATTAGTAATCCAATCTGGGGTAGATCCGCTGGCCGTGGGGTTGTCCTGACGCCACTGGGTTCCCACAGTGTAACTCGAGCACTTTGGTTTGGGACCTTAAATAACTAAATTGCCTAGCCCAAGCCGTGACAAAATAGCATCGAGCGAACGCAGGAGTGAAACTCCTGTCTACTCTGGTCTTTATAAGTACTTTGATGAATTTCTTGTGGTTTGGTCTATCCTGGATAAAGCTAGTTAGTACCTGACTGTCTGCTTATATCCACAATAGCGCCGGGGTTGAGGTAGGCCGAGAATATTAGATTACTTCACCCAGAAGGCTCTAATAAACCAGCTTGTTGATACCCACTAAAAAGAATTAGTATAATGGGTGACTACAGTCTCGTAATTGTGTCTACGCCTTGCGATCAACTGAACCAACTCTTCAACTGTGTCCTCAACTTTCGAATCTGTCCTTTTACCCGGGGTGTCAAGAACAGCTCTAGATTGAGATGTCGATCCTAAAATCTTCCGTCATAGTCATACCGTTTTCTCAGGGCCTCGGGGGTGATATTGTTGAGCATCAGAAAGGCACCTAGGGGTAGGATGTTGTAGGGTGGTTAGTTCCTTGTGGCTTGGAGAGGGGTGATATACTTTTTACTTATAGTGCCATTTCTTGATTAATTTCTCTTCTTCGCTTTTCTTCTTCTGTTGGACTTTGGAATTGGTTATGTTGATGGATAAGTTGTTCCCTGGTGTTAGAGGGCGTGTCATCTCGATGGTAGTAACTCGTGTTGTCTGGGGGCGGTTGTGTCCTTTTTAACTCTGGGGTGAGGTGATATAATATGATATTGTCTTCTGATTTGGTCTGGGGCTGTTATGTGTTTTACAGGCTGGAGGTAGATGGAGTGGACAGTGGTTGCAAGTTTGTAGGTTTGGGGTGTTGCAGGAGAAGTGTAATATCGGCGAGAACTGATCACATGTTATCTTCTGCCCTGCACAGGTATATAATTGTTATCCTTGAGTCTTTGAGTCGACGTTTTCTCTGATGCGGGAGAGGTGTGGTAGAGAGAGAAAACGACTTGTGGTGGTGAATGCTTGGGTAACTGTTTCTCTCTTATTGGTAGAGGTGGTGGTACAAAGGAGTACAAAGGAAATCAAGCAACAACAGATCTAGTGGACCCTTCAAGGTTGCTTGTCCTCCAAAACACTGAGGCTCAAGTGTCCAAACAGTGATTTAAAGTGGAAAAGGCAACATTGGAAAGAGGATTACTGCCCTGGAACTAATGTCCGTGGCAGGATTAGGAGTTAGTAGGGGACAGATGGGTTAGTAACAGGGGGGGATAAAATAAAGTTATTAATTTACAAACGCAGTTAGACGCGGGTTTCAAGCGAGATATTTGTCTAGGCGGAAGTTTAAATGAATCAACGGTTGATGCAGTCTATACCGTTTCGGGGAAGCCCTTTCCACAAGTTGATAACTCGATTGAAGAAGAAATTCTTAGATTCGTGTGTTAAAAGATTTACCAATAATTTTGCAACCGTTTCCCCGCGTGTAATTAGATTGGTCGATAGTGAAGTACTTCACTACAGTTCATATTGTCGATGCCTTTGATGATTTTGAACACTTGAATTAAGTCACCTCTTAATCTGACGTTGGGTTTAAGGAAATAGATTTAATTCTCTAAGACGCTCTTCGTTATGGTTTGTTCTTTAGGCTAGGTATCATTTTGGTAACTCTACGTTGAACTCGTTCTAGCTTGTTTATATCTTTTTGGTAATAAGGGCACCAGGATTGAACGCAGTATTCACAGAAGAGGGCGTACTAAGGAATTGTAAAGGGTTAGGATAACTTCTTGGATTTATGCTCAAATGACCCTGCCTATAAAGCCAATTATTTTGTTGCCTTCTTAACAACTTCTGAACATTGTTGACTCGGTTTTAGGTTACTCGATATTGTTACCCAGATCGGTTTCTCGTTTACATTCTTAAGCTGAGTGCCATTCATCGAATAGTTTGCTTTCTCATTTAGGTATCCGATATGTAGTACTTTTATCCGCATTGAAACTCATTTGCCAAATTTGGGCCCAACATGACAATTTATCTAGATTGTGTTGCATATCGTCAACTTGTTCTTTTGAGAGTACGCTATTTGCAATTTTTGTATCGTCAGCAAATTTTGAGATTGTACAGGTGAGGCCCTCATCTATGTCGTTGATGTAAATTAGAAAAAGAATTGGTCCTAGTACCGATCCCTGGGGTACCCCGCTACTTACATTGGTCCATTTAGATGCCTTACCGTTTATGACTACTCTTGCTTTCTGTCGCTGAGCCAATTTTCTATGCATTTCAACACACCGTCATGCGCTTTTAGTTTTAGCAGTAAACGTTTGTGGGGAACTTTGTCAAAGGCCTTTTGAAAATCAAGGTATATAATATCTACAGCTTTACTCTCATTGTAGAGGTTGAGGATATCGTGGAAGAAGTCTAAGAGGTTTGTTAAACAGGAACGTTTTTACGAAAGCCGTGTTGAGTATCTTTAAGTAGTATTTCCTCCAAGTGATTTCGAGTCTGCCTCGTATGACCGTTTCTAGCATTTACATACAACTGAGGTTAAGCTAATTGGACGATAGTTACTGGGTAGGGATTTGCTGCCTTTTTTTAATATCGGTATTACGTTGGCTAGCTTCCACTGATCAGGCATAGTTCCAGACTGCAAGGATTTATTGAAAAGTAATGTCAGTGGTTTGGAGAGCTCATCCTTAGCTTCCTTCAGAACTCTAGGCGAGATTGTATCAGGTCCTGGCGTTATTTACCTTGAGTTTATCTAAACAATTCAATACTTCTCTCTCTGAACGGTGATATTGCTTAGAACATCTGAATCGCGATGGTGTAGGGATATCACTGAGGTCTTCTGTTGTAAAAACTGATGCAAGAAGGTATTGACGGCATTACTCATTGTACTTCGTCTTTGGTGTACTCTCCATTTTCATCGACTAACGGTCCAACAGTTGAAGTAACTACTTTTTTCTTCTGATATAACTATAGAATTCTTTCGGGTTTGTTTTACTTTGATTCGCAATATGTAATAAGGTCTTTTTACTTTGCTTAATTAACTTTTTGGCTTTGCGTCTAGCTCTACAAATTTCACCCGTTCTTCGTCATTTTGTGAGGATTTTAATCTATCATTAGCAAATTTTTTTTAGCAAGGCAGTTTGAAATATCTTTATTCCACCATTTGGGCTTATTATTATGGCCTGGACGCCATATGTGGTGGTGGTGAGCAGCTATAGGTCTTGGTATGTTGGCTGTGGTGGTGAATGTTTTTCTGTTATTTCACTCCCTTCTTCCCCATTCAAAGCCACGACCTCGTGGCTGGAGCTGGTCACACCAGACATTTTCTTGGTGGAAACAATTTCCATTTGTCGAGATATTCCCAACATGTCATTGAGCTTCTATCTGCTGGTTTGCTCAGGTTAGCATGAGTTATGCAAGGTATCCTTGTATATGTCCCGAGGGCTGCTTCTAGTTGATGTAGGAACTTAATATTCTTAGTTACGTCATTGGTTTGGGTCCCTATGATCTTGATGTAAGGACCACTTCTGGGAATGCGGGTTGTTGCCGGCTTAGTTTTGGTGAGGTGTTGGTTTTCTTAATCCATGTGGGAGCCAGGGAACCCTTTTTAATGACTGGGTTTTGATGGATTACAGTGATGATGGATGAGGGTGCTGGAATTACTTGAGTATTGCTTGCTATCTTCAAGGTTGGAGTGAACACGGATGATTGATCGGAGACGAAAGGAACAGGGGCCGATCGACGAATGTGGTGTGCAGGTCGTGTTTTAGCCCGACTGTATCATAGGAGGAGAGATTATCTTCGGCGGATGGGGCAAGTGAAGAAGGGATGGATGGAGGAGGTTCATATGATTTCGGAGGTGCTGAAAGTGATGTAGTAGACATGGAGGCTGTTGGTGAAGATGTAGAACAGGCTTTACCATAAAAGCCGGTGGAGGTAGGTGGTCGAGTATATGGAGACTTCTGAGGTGGCTGTGGTTGGATGTTGACTTTTTTCTTCTTTGGTGATTTGGCTTTAGGAGTGGCTTTAGCCTGATGGTTATGGCTTTTGTTCCTGATCGCTATTTGGATTTTTGGTATCCTTCTAGGGGAGTCTTCTGGAACGTCTTCAATCTTAGCTAGGTGGTAGATGGGTGGAGTTTTTTCCGGGCACAGGCTCTCTCGCCGAGGCCATAGAACTGGGCGGGGGACAGTCTTCTTCATCGTGGTACTCGATGCAGTCCTTTTCTTTAGCCGGGTGGTAGATGGGTGGAGGTGTCCACGGCACAGGCTCCCTCGCCGAGGCCATATAAATGGGCGGGGGAGGCTCAAAAAAATCTCAAGGAGGGTCTTCCATCTCTTCTAGTTCTTCTTCCCCTCGGTCTTCATGGTCTTCCCTCTCTTCTATTTCTTCTTCCTCTTGGTCTTCATCGATGGCTTGAATTTGGTGCATTTCCGGGGAACAGTATTCTTCATCGTGGTACTCGATGCAGTCCTTTTCTTTAGCCGGATGGTAGATGGGTGGAGGTGTCCACGGCACAGGTTCCCTCACCGAGGCCATATAAATGGGCGGGGGAGGCTCAAAAAAATCTCGAGGAGGGTCTTCCATCTCTTCTAGTTCTTCTTCCTCTTGGTCTTCATGGTCTTCCATCTCTTCTATTTCTTCTTCCTCTTGGTCTTCATCGATGGCTTGAATTTGGTAAATTTCCTGGAGACAGCACTCCTCACACTGGCACTCAATGTCCATTGTCTTAGCTGGGTCGATCTCCCAGGTGTCAGGGATCGGGTAAGTGGGATCGCAAGCTTCCCAACTGAAGGGAGGCTCAAAAAAATCTCGAGGAGGTCTTCCATCTCTTCTAGTTCTTCTTCCTCTTGGTCTTCATGGTCTTCCATCTCTTCTATTTCTTCTTCCTCTTGGTCTTCATCGATGGCTTGAATTTGGTAAATTTCCTTGAGACAGCACTCCTCACACTGGCACTCAATGCCATTGTCTTAGCTGGGTCGATCTCCCAGGTGTCAGGGATGGGTAAGTGGGATCGCAAGCTTCCCAACCGAAGGGAGGCTCAAAAAAAATCTCGAGGAGGGTCCTCCATCTCTTCTATTTCTTCTTCCTCTTGGTCTTCATCGATGGCTTGAATTTGGTACATTTTCTGGAGAGCACTCCTCACACTGGCACTCAATGTCCATTGTCTTCGCTGGATCCCAGGTGTCAGGGATCGGGTAACCGGGATCGCAAGCTTCCCAACTGAATGGGTAATTTAACCTAATGGGCTCTTGAGGGTGAGTGTTCCAGGGTACCGGTTTCCTTGCCGAGGCTATCTCTAGGTACGGGCGAAGATCCTGAATTTCAATTTTTTTGGGGGGGCCTCGGGTTTCCTGTTGGTTGTTCTGGTAAGATTGACCAGGATGATGGTGGTTAGGGAAGCTTCGCAGATTTCCTTGTGGGTGGCCTGACGAGAGGGGTTGGGGGCGGCCTTGGGATGAGTACTGCGATCTTTTCCTTCGTTTTTTGGTTTGTCCGGGTCTTCGGTACACTTGAGGGTGTGTGGGGGGGTTTCTGATGGCTTCTTTTGTGGAAGTTTTAGGCCGGTTGGCCAACAGCTTGCGAATAGTGATGATATCCTTTGTAAATCCCACGGGATCGTGGATATCAAAGTATTCCCTAATATTTGAGGGAAGGATCCTTAAGAGCACACAGAACACCTGTTGCTGTTGTTGCTCATAAGTGTACAGAGGGTAAGCACGTTTTACCTGTCGGCTCACTATTCTCAAGGTACTGTTTAGGTTCCCTCCGTACTTGATTTCGTTGATTTTGGCTGCAACGGGGCCTAGTGATGGCTGAACAGCGTTGATCACAATATTCCGAAAGTTGTCCCATGTCAAATCTGGGCGTACATGTTCGGCTACCAGGGGCACGGCCTTCCCCAGGTGAATTAATAAACCATAGACCTTCCTTACGTCGGTCGGGTATGCCAGGCTAATTAGCGGGCTGACCATCTCTAGGTACGTGCGAATATCCTGAGTTTCCGCGTCATACGTCGGTATGGGGAATTTTGGATCCATGATGACGCATGTGCTCTCTATCTCTTTCCTGATTACTGTGTCAAACAACTTCCTTCCCGAATCAAGAACCACCAGCTGCCGCCAATGTTATGCCAGGTTTTTACTGGGGTTTAATTGGTTTTGATCAAGTGGGCTCTTCCTAACTGGAGAAGTTATATTGTTTTACCACAGACACAGAAAGACAATAGAGGATAATTATCACAAGACGTGTATTCATATTCCGTTTATTTGCACAAGAATATCGCATACGTAAAAGCTAGAACAATAATGGTCAGAACAAAACAATTAAAGTGAACGAACGAGGCTCCACTACGTCTGACTCGCAAGACTGGATTATTCTATGCTATATCTAAGTAAGTATTAGGGACCGCTTTCTAACTGAAAGATTACACTTGTCCTGTATTTATTTCAGAGTTAAGATCGAGTAGCACTCCTTTCAATCGAGGATTTACACTTGTGCTTAGAAAGGTTATATAGTAATTAGATATGTGAACTATTGGTATTTACCTGCGTAGAGTGGTTCTGGAATTTGGGAGCTAAACGTAATTATTTCCTGAGGTTAACTCACTGTGGTGCTTACGCATAAGTTAACTTGAATTTATTTGTTATTAATTTTAGAATTATTATCAGTACTTCCCTAATTTCTTTGAGTTTCACTAGAGTTTCCTTTCTCTCGCTTTTGTATACGTGCGTAGTATCCGATGTTTCCAGAATACCTTTTATTATATACGCAGTAGATATATTTTAATTACTTTCACTTTTGATCTTTATATACTTTCTCTCTGACAACATACCAAGTATAATTTCTTTTCACAGTTAGATCTTCTATAACTTTACGGTATAATAACTTCACTTTCGATGTGTAGAATAATTAATCCAATGGGTGTAGAATTAGTAATCCAATCTGGGGTAGATCCGCTGGCCGTGGGGTTGTCCTGACGCCACTGGGTTCCCACAGTGTAACTCGAGCACTTTGGTTTGGGACCTTAAATAACTAAATTGCCTAGCCCAAGCCGTGACAAAATAGCATCGAGCGAACGCAGGAGTGAACTCCTGTCTACTCTGGTCTTTATAAGTACTTTGATGAATTTCTTGTGGTTTGGTCTATCCTGGATAAAGCTAGTTAGTACCTGACTGTCTGCTTATATCCACAATAGCGCCGGGGTTGAGGTAGGCCGCGAATATTAGATTACTTCACCCAGAAGGCTCTAATAAACCAGCTTGTTGATACCCACTAAAAAGAATTAGTATAATGGGTGACTACAGTCTCGTAATTGTGTCTACGCCTTGCGATCAACTGAACCAACTCTTCAACTGTGTCCTCAACTTTCGAATCTGTCCTTTTACCCGGGGTGTCAAGAACAGCTCTAGATTGAGATGTCGATCCTAAAATCTTCCGTCATAGTCATACCGTTTCTCAGGGCCTCGGGGGTGATATTGTTGAGCATCAGAAAGGCACCTAGGGGTAGGATGTTGTAGGTGGTTAGTTCCTTGTGGCTTGGAGAGGGGTGATATACTTTTTTACTTATAGTGCCATTTCTTGATTAATTTCTCTTCTTCGCTTTTCTTCTTCTGTTGGACTTTGGAATTGGTTATGTTGATGGATAAGTTGTTCCCTGGTGTTAGAGGGCGTGTCATCTCGATGGTAGTAACTCGTGTTGTCTGGGGGCGGTTGTGTCCTTTTTAACTCTGGGGTGAGGTGATATAATATGATATTGTCTTCTGATTTGGTCTGGGGCTGTTTATGTGTTTTACAGGCTGGAGGTAGATGGAGTGGACAGTGGTTGCAAGTTTGTAGGTTTGGGGTGTTGCAGGAGAAGTGTAATATCGGCGAGAACTGATCACATGTTATCTTCTGCCCTGCACAGGTATATAATTGTTATCCTTGAGTCTTTGAGTCGACGTTTTCTCTGATGCGGGAGAGGTGTGGTAGAGAGAGAAAACGACTTGTGGTGGTGAATGCTTGGGTAACTGTTTCTCTCTTATTGGTAGAGGTGGTGGTACAAAGGAGTACAAAGGAAATCAAGCAACAACAGATCTAGTGACCCTTCTAGGTTGCTTGTCCTCCAAAACACTGAGGATCAAGTGTCCAAACAGTGGTTTAGAGTGGGTAAGGAACATTGGAAAGGGAATACTGCCCTGGAACTAAAGTGTCCGTGCAGGATTAGGAATAGTAGGACAGATGGGTTAGTAACAGGGGGGGATAAAATAAAGTTATTAATTTACAACGCAGTTAGACGCGGGTTTGAAGCGAGATATTTGTCTAGGCGGAGTTTAAATGAATCAACGGTGATGCAGTCTATAACGTTTCGGGGAAGCACATTCCACAAGTTGATAACTCGATTGAAGAAGAAATTCTTAGATTCGTGTGAGTTAAAAGATTTACCAATAATTTTGCAACCGTTTCCCCGCGTGTAATTAGATTGGTCGATAGTGAAGTACTTACTACAGTTCATATTGTCGATGCCTTTGATGATTTTGAACACTTGAATTAAGTCACCTCTTAATCTGCGAGGGTTAAAGGAAATAGATTTAATTCTCTAAGACGCTCTTCGTATGGTTTGTTCTTTAGGCTAGGTATCATTTTGGTAACTCTACGTTGAACTCGTTCTAGCTTGTTTATATCTTTTTGGTAATAAGGCACCAGGATTGAACGCAGTATTCCAGAATGGGCGTACTAAGGAATTGTAAAGGGTTAGGATAACTTCTTTGGATTTATGCTCAAATGACCTGCCTATAAAGCCAATTATTTGGTTCTTACAACTTCTGAACATTGTTGACTCGGTTTTAGGTTACTCGATATTGTTACTCCCAGATCGGTTTCTCGGTTTACATTCTTAAGCTGAGTGCCATTCATCGAATAGTTTGCTTCATCGGTATCCGATGTAGTACTTTACATTTATCCGCATGAAACTCATTTGCCAAATTTGGGCCCACATGACAATTTATCTAGATTGTGTTGCATATCGTCAACTTGTTCTTTTGGAGTACGCTATTTGCAATTTTTTGTATCGTCAGCAAACTTTGAGATTGTACAGGTGAGACCCTCATCTATGTCGTTGATGTAAACTAGGAAGATAATTGGCCCCATTACCGATCCCTGGGGTACCCCGCTACTTACATTGATCCATTTGAATGCCTTACCGTTTATGAGTACTCTTTGCTTTCTGTTACTGAGCCAATTTTCTATCCATTTCAACACACCGTCTTGTATTCCATGCGCTTTTGTTTTAGCAGTAAACGTTTGTGGGGAACTTTGTCAAAGGCCTTTTGAAAATCAAGGTATATAATATCTACAGCTTTACTCTCATTGTAGAGGTTGAGGATATCGTGGAAGAAGTCTAAGAGGGTTGTTAAACAGGAACGTTTTTTACGAAAGCCGTGTTGAGTATCTTTAAGTATGTTATTTTCCTCCAAGTGATTTACGAGTCTGTCTCGTATGACCGTTTCTAGCATTTTACATACAACTGAGGTTAAGCTAATTGGACGATAGTTACTGGGTAGGGATTTGCTGCCTTTTTTTAATATCGGTTACGTTGGCTAGCTTCACTGATCAGGCATAGTTCCAGACTGCAAGGATTTATTGAAAAGTAAGTGGTTTGGAGAGCTCATCCTTAGCTTCCTTCAGAACTCTAGGCGAGATTGTATCAGGTCCTGGCGTTTTTTATTTACCTTGAGTTTATCTAACAATTCAATACTTCTCTCTCTGTAACGGTGATATTGCTAGAACATCTGAATCGGCGATGGTGTAGGGATATCACTGAGGTCTTCTGTTGTAAAAACTGATGCAAAGAAGGTATTGACGGCATTACTCATTTGTACTTCGTCTTGGTGTTTCTCCATTTTCATCGACTAACGGTCCAACAGTTGAAGTAACTACTTTTTTCTTTCTGATATAACTATAGAATTCTTTCGGGTTTGTTTTACTTTGATTCGCAATATGTAACTCTAAGGTCTTTTTACTTTGCTTAATTAACTTTTTGGCTTTGCGTCGTAGCTCTACAAATTTCACCCGTTCTTCGTCATTTTGTGAGGATTTTAATCTATTAGCAAATTTTTTAGCAAGCAGGCAGTTTGAAATATCTTTATTCCACCATTTGGGCTTATTATTATGGCCTGGACGCCATAGTGGTGGTGGTGAGCAGCTATAGGTCTTGGTATGTTGGCTGTGGTGGTGAATATGTTTTTCTGTTATTTCACTCCCTTCTTCCCCATCAAAGCCACGACCTCGTGGCTGGAGCTGGTCACACCAGACATTTTCTTGGTGGAAACAAATTTCCATTTGTCGAGATATTCCCAACATGTCATTGAGCTTCTATCTGCTGGTTTGCTCAGGTTAGCATACAGAGTTATGCAAGGTATCCTTTATATGTCCCGAGGGCTGCTTCTAGTTGATGTAGGAACTTAATATTCTTAGTTACGTCATTGGTTTGGGTCCCTATGATCTTGATGTAAGGACCACTTCTGGGAATGCGGGTTGTTGCCGGCTTAGTTTTGGTTGAGGTGTTGGTTTTCTTAATCCATGTGGGAGCCAGGGAACCCTTTTTAATGACTGGGTTTTGATGGATTACAGTGATGATGGATGAGGGTGCTGGAATTACTTGAGTATTGCTTGCTATCTTCAAGGTTGGAGTGAACACGGATGATTGATCGGAGACGAAAGGAACAGGGGCCGATCGACGAATGTGGTGTGCAGGTCGGTGTTTTAGCCCGACTGTATCATAGGAGGAGAGATTATCTTCGGCGGATGGGGCAAGTGAAGAAGGGATGGATGGAGGAGGTTCATATGATTTCGGAGGTGCTGAAAGTGATGTAGTAGACATGGAGGCTGTTGGTGAAGATGTAGAACAGGCTTTACCATAAAAGCCGGTGGAGGTAGGTGGTCGAGTATATGGAGACTTCTGAGGTGGCTGTGGTTGGATGTTGACTTTTTTCTTCTTTGGTGATTTGGCTTTAGGAGTGGCTTTAGCCTGATGGTTATGGCTTTTGTTCCTGATCGCTATTTGGATTTTTTGGTATCCTTCTAGGGGAGTCTTCTGGAACGTCTTCAATCTTAGCTAGGTGGTAGATGGGTGGAGTTTTTCCGGGCACAGGCTCTCTCGCCGAGGCCATAGAACTGGGCGGGGGACAGTCTTCTTCATCGTGGTACTCGATGCAGTCCTTTTCTTTAGCCGGGTGGTAGATGGGTGGAGGTGTCCACGGCACAGGCTCCCTCGCCGAGGCCATATAAATGGGCGGGGGAGGCTCAAAAAAATCTCAAGGAGGGTCTTCCATCTCTTCTAGTTCTTCTTCCCCTCGGTCTTCATGGTCTTCCCTCTCTTCTATTTCTTCTTCCTCTTGGTCTTCATCGATGGCTTGAATTTGGTGCATTTCCGGGAACAGTATTCTTCATCGTGGTACTCGATGCAGTCCTTTTCTTTAGCCGGATGGTAGATGGGTGGAGGTGTCCACGGCACAGGTTCCCTCACCGAGGCCATATAAATGGGCGGGGGAGGCTCAAAAAATCTCGAGGAGGGTCTTCCATCTCTTCTAGTTCTTCTTCCTCTTGGTCTTCATGGTCTTCCATCTCTTCTATTTCTTCTTCCTCTTGGTCTTCATCGATGGCTTGAATTTGGTAAATTTCCTGGAGACAGCACTCCTCACACTGGCACTCAATGTCCATTGTCTTAGCTGGGTCGATCTCCCAGGTGTCAGGGATCGGGTAAGTGGGATCGCAAGCTTCCCAACTGGAGGCACAAAAAAATCTCGAGGAGGGTCTTCCATCTCTTCTAGTTCTTCTTCCTCTTGGTCTTCATGGTCTTCCATCTCTTCTATTTCTTCTTCCTCTTGGTCTTCATCGATGGCTTGAATTTGGTAAATTTCCTTGAGACAGCACTCCTCACACTGGCACTCAATGTCCATTGTCTTAGCTGGGTCGATCTCCCAGGTGTCAGGGATCGGGTAAGTGGGATCGCAAGCTTCCCAACCGAAGGGGAGGCTCAAAAAAATCTCGAGGAGGGTCCTCCATCTCTTCTATTTCTTCTTCTTCCTCTTGGTCTTCATCGATGGCTTTGAATTTGGTAAATTTCCTGGAGACAGCACTCCTCACACTGGCACTCAATGTCCATTGTCTTAGCTGGGTCGATCTCCCAGGTGTCAGGGATCGGGTAAGTGGGATCGCAAGCTTCCCAACCGAAGGGAGGCTCAAAAAAATCTCGAGGAGGGTCCTCCATCTCTTCTATTTCTTCTTCCTCTTGGTCTTCATCGATGGCTTGAATTGGTACATTTTCTGGAGAGAGCACTCCTCACACTGGCACTCAATGTCCATTGTCTTCGCTGGATCCAGGTGTCAGGGATCGGGTAACCGGATCGCAAGCTTCCCAACTGAATGGGTATTTAACCTAATGGGTCTTGAGGTGAGTGTTCCAGGGTACCGGTTTCCTTGCCGACGGCGAAGATTTCAAATTTTTTGGGGGGGCCTCGGGTTTCCTGTTGGTTGTTCTGGTAAGATTGACCAGGATGATGGTGGTTAGGGAAGCTTCGCAGATTTCCTTGTGGGTGGCCTGACGAGAGGGGTTGGGGCGGCCTTGGGATGAGTACTGCGATCTTTTCCTTCGTTTTTTGGTTTGTCCGGGTCTTCGGTACACTTGAGGGTGTGTGGGGGGGTTTCTGATGGCTTCTTTTGTGGAAGTTTTAGGCCGGTTGGCCAACAGCTTGCGAATAGTGATGATATCCTTTGTAAATCCCACGGGATCGTGGATATCAAAGTATTCCCTAATATTTGAGGGAAGGATCCTTAAGAGCACACAGAACACCTGTTGCTGTTGTTGCTCATAAGTGTACAGAGGGTAAGCACGTTTTACCTGTCGGCTCACTATTCTCAAGGTACTGTTTAGGTTCCCTCCGTACTTGATTTCGTTGATTTTGGCTGCAACGGGGCCTAGTGATGGCTGAACAGCGTTGATCACAATATTCCGAAAGTTGTCCCATGTCAAATCTGGGCGTACATGTTCGGCTACCAGGGGCACGGCCTTCCCCAGGTGAATTAATAAACCATAGACCTTCCTTACGTCGGTCGGGTATGCCAGGCTAATTAGCGGGCTGACCATCTCTAGGTACGTGCGAATATCCTGAGTTTCCGCGTCATACGTCGGTATGGGGAATTTTGGATCCATGATGACGCATGTGCTCTCTATCTCTTTCCTGATTACTGTGTCAAACAACTTCCTTCCCGAATCAAGAACCACCAGCTGCCGCCAATGTTATGCCAGGTTTTTACTGGGGTTTAATTGGTTTTGATCAAGTGGGCTCTTCCTAACTGGAGAAGTTATATTGTTTTACCACAGACACAGAAAGACAATAGAGGATAATTATCACAAGACGTGTATTCATATTCCGTTTATTTGCACAAGAATATCGCATACGTAAAAGCTAGAACAATAATGGTCAAGAACAAAACAATTAAAGTGAACGAACGAGGCTCCACTACGTCTGACTCGCAAGACTGGATTATTCTATGCTATATCTAAGTAAGTATTAGGGACCGCTTTCTAACTGAAAGATTACACTTGTCCTGTATTTATTTCAGAGTTAAGATCGAGTAGCACTCCTTTCAATCGAGGATTTACACTTGTGCTTAGAAAGGTTATATAGTAATTAGATATGTGAACTATTGGTATTTACCTGCGTAGAGTGGTTCTGGAATTTGGGAGCTAAACGTAATTATTTTCCTGAGGTTAACTCACTGTGGTGCTTACGCATAAGTTAACTTGAATTTATTTGTTATTAATTTTAGAATTATTATCAGTACTTCCCTAATTTCTTTGAGTTTCACTAGAGTTTCCTTTCTCTCGCTTTTGTATACGTGCGTAGTATCCGATGTTTCCAGAATACCTTTTATTATATACGCAGTAGATATATTTTAATTACTTTCACTTTTGATCTTTATATACTTTCTCTCTGACAACATACCAAGTATAATTTCTTTTCACAGTTAGATCTTCTATAACTTTTACGGTATAATAACTTCACTTTCGATGTGTAGAATAATTAATCCAATGGGTGTAGAATTAGTAATCCAATCTGGGGTAGATCCGCTGGCCGTGGGGTTGTCCTGACGCCACTGGGTTCCCACAGTGTAACTCGAGCACTTTGGTTTGGGACCTTAAATAACTAAATTGCCTAGCCCAAGCCGTGACAAAATAGCATCGAGCGAACGCAGGAGTGAACTCCTGTCTACTCTGGTCTTTATAAGTACTTTGATGAATTTCTTGTGGTTTGGTCTATCCTGGATAAAGCTAGTTAGTACCTGACTGTCTGCTTATATCCACAATAGCGCCGGGGTTGAGGTAGGCCGAGAATATTAGATTACTTCACCCAGAAGGCTCTAATAAACCAGCTTGTTGATACCCACTAAAAAGTATTAGTATAATGGGTGACTACAGTCTCGTAATTGTGTCTACGCCTTGCGATCAACTGAACCAACTCTTCAACTGTGTCCTCAACTTTCGAATCTGTCCTTTTACCCGGGGTGTCAAGAACAGCTCTAGATTGAGATGTCGATCCTAAAATCTTCCGTCATAGTCATACTGTTTCTCAGGGCCTTGGGGGTGATATTGTTGAGCATCAGAAAGGCACCTAGGGGTAGGATGTTGTAGGGTGGTTAGTTCCTTGTGGCTTGGAGAGGGGTGATATACTTTTTTACTTATAGTGCCATTTCTTGATTAATTTCTCTTCTTCGCTTTTCTTCTTCTGTTGGACTTTGGAATTGGTTATGTTGATGGATAAGTTGTTCCCTGGTGTTAGAGGGCGTGTCATCTCGATGGTAGTAACTCGTGTTGTCTGGGGGCGGTTGTGTCCTTTTTAACTCTGGGGTGAGGTGATATAATATGATATTGTCTTCTGATTTGGTCTGGGGCTGTTATGTGTTTTACAGGCTGGAGGTAGATGGAGTGGACAGTGGTTGCAAGTTTGTAGGTTTGGGGTGTTGCAGGAGAAGTGTAATATCGGCGAGAACTGATCACATGTTATCTTCTGCCCTGCACAGGTATATAATTGTTATCCTTGAGTCTTTGAGTCAACGTTTTCTCTGATGCGGGAGAGGTGTGGTAGAGAGAGAAAACGACTTGTGGTGGTGAATGCTTGGGTAACTGTTTCTCTCTTATTGGTAGAGGTGGTGGTGGTGGTGAGCAGCTATAGGTCTTGGTATGTTGGCTGTGGGGGTGAATATGTTTTTCTGTTATTTCAATAAATATATCCTGTTTATATAGACAATATGGTCTACTAATAAACTAATACAAATAACATGAGATACCCTTATCATTTGTTAGCCTATACATCATAGTGACATAAGTTTGTCACCTTAACATCCTGCAAGGTATATATTATTTATTAGTGGCCCCTTCATCATTGACGATGCGATGCACCTTACGTAGGTAATGGCCAATCTTTGAACTCTAGCTTGCTGTTCAAACTTCCCGCCCGGGGAGAACTCAAAATACGATTGCCTTACATCGTGAGCGAAACGCTCTTAATAACCACTCACGGACTCGTCCTTATGATATGGGTACCACTACTAGAAAAACTAGTAAAATAAATAATGAATAAAAATTAAAATTAAACTTGACCTAGCTTTGAGCTTTCCATGCATCTGCTCTGGGGTACAGCTCGCCATCTTGTTCACAGCGAGTGCTAACTCTTATTCTCCTTGGGCTCGCATAGTAAGGACCTGTGTCCCCCGACACTCTTGCCTGCATCTCGTTCGTCACCTTCTTTGACCCTAGTGAGTCCTTGCTCATTTTTCCATGACAGTGCTGAAGTTAGGTTAGAGTATCGACTAGGTGTAGGCTGAAGTGTTAAATACGGGCCCTGGAGATTGTTTTTCTGGTTCTAAGCATTCGTGTTAAGGGGTGTTCTTGATGTGATAAGGCAAGTCGCTCCTCGTGTGTTGTTTTATTATCCTAGCCCACTAATAGTTCACTGATTAGTCATGAGGCTTCATTCAGGGTGAACTGGAGCCTGTTGCTCGGTCCCTTCAGGGTGTGCAACAAGTATGCTTCGGGGCTAGTACCATTGGATTTTCTCACTTAGTCGAGGGATCCGGCACGGAGCCATACTACTCTGCAACCCTATCATCATGTGTTCTACAGGTAGCGGGGTCGACGCTGGATCGCAGGTTTGAGCCATTGACGAACTCATTACCAAGGGCTTCCATCTAGTTGGCCTCATTAGGTTGCATATACAGTATATATGGTTAGGGAGTGTTATCATTAATTATTGATTGTTCATGATGTATAACCATGCCATGTGACGAACAAAACGGGTTCAGAAGAGACAGGAGAGGGACAGATAATATCTATATACTAAACGAAGTGGTAGGGAAATTGAAAAGAGGGAAGAAAACAGGTTATTGTGCATTTTTGGATATAGAAAAAGCATATGACAGAGTAAATAGGGAACTGCTGTGGAAAATAATGGCAAGGAGTGAGATACCAGAAAAGTATATCAACATCATAAGATCGATGTACCAGGGAACAAAGGCGACGTACGCGCTAGGAAATATAGAAACGGGATGGGTAGAAAGCAAGAGGGGACTAAGACGCTAGGGGTGTGTACTATCGCCGTTGCTGTTTGCACTCTATATGGAAGAAATGACACAGAGGATAAAAAGAGTGGGGGAGGGGATTCAGATACACAAGGAAAGACTGGGGGTACTCCTATTCGCTGACGATGTAGTCCTGATGGCAGAAACAGGAAGAGGCTTGCAGAGACTGCAAGAGGAAGCAACGAGATTCGGAGAGGAACTGAAAGTAAGATTCAGTAAAGAAAAGAGCCAAGTAATGAAAATGAATGGACATCTCCAAGAGGACGAGGAATGGACACTGGAAGGAAGCAGAATGAAGAAGACAAGAGAATATAAATACCTGGGGGTAACAATAACAGAGAAAGTGTTTGAAAAGGCAAAAAACAAAAAGATTGGCCAAATGCAACAATGGCATGGGAGATTATGGAGCGCGACAAGATTAAGAGCGAATAGCTATGAAATAGTGCGCGGGATATGGAAAGGACTAGGAGTAGCTTACCTGCAATTATATACCCTGCAATTATATACCTGCAATTATATATGAGGTGGAAGGATGGAGTGAGGAACTACATGAACGAAGGCGGTGCTGGTTGGGGGGAGGGGCGTCGACTGACTGGGGACAGAGGTGCATGGGGGCGGTTCGTTCGTGGCCACCCCTTCGGGGATCACGGCGTCAGGCAATAAAAAAAAAAAAAAAAAAATAAAAAAAAAAAATATACGGCTTGGAGGCGGTGGAAACGACAGAGGCAAAAACGAGAAAATTAGAAATGGTACAAAATAAAATTGGAGGGACGGGATTGGGGGCAAACAAATACGTAGCACAAGAAGCAATCCGAGGAGAAATGGCCGGGTGGAGTACGTTTGAAGAAAGGATAGGATTAAAAGCTAAAGGGAAGTACAAAGTGAGGCTATGAGGGGATGGAGGAAAATAGGTGGCCAAAGAAGGTTTACAGATGGGCGAGCGAAGGAAGTAAATGGAACAGAGAGTGCAAAAGAAGGCTGGGAAGGATAAATATAATACAGGACCATGTGGGAGGGGAATTTAGAAAACGAAGTGGAAGGGATGAATGGGTGATCCTGGAAAATGGGAGAGGATGTATCAGAGAGATAGAGAAAGGGATAAAAGAGGAGGGAAGAAAGAAATGGAGGGAAGGGGTAGAAAACAAAGCCACGCTGTCGTACTACAGAGGGAAAGAAAAACCAGCTAGAGAACTCTTCTATGATGGGGGATGGGGAGCTAAATTGCTGTTTAAAGCAAGGACAGGATCCCTAGAGACATATGAAAGAACAAGGAGATGGAACGGGCTAGGACCGCACTGTACTCAATGCGAACTAGGAGGAGACCCAATAGTCGAGGACATAGTTAATGGAATGTACAAAAATATGAGGAGAGAATCGAGTTGGAGAGATACATGAGAAACAGAGTTGGGGAACTAAGGTGGGAGGAATTAAAACAGGAAGAAGATAGAGGGGTAGGGGCATTGCTGGGACTAACACAAGATATGGAAACGCAAGACATGGAGATGATGAAGAAGACACTAAGAAAAGATATGGAGGAAGAAAAATGGGTAGGGGGGAGGGGGTGTAGGAGAGAGGGGCGAGGACGTGATAGGTAGATCAAAAAAACTGTTCCTAATACTATCCTCGCTTGGTGTAGTGACTAGCGTCTCTGACTTCCACCCAGAAGGCCCGGGTTCGCGCCCACGCTCGGCGCATTAAAGATTTTTCACAAGCACTGAGTCGTTATCATCCCTCATGAGCAAAGGGATGGGGTAGTAGTACAGGACCCCAATGGAAATACGCCTAATCGGCCTTATTGAGCTATCCTTAGCTAGCTTAGCATGCGCTAGCTTTAAGAACTATTATTATATTATTATTATTATTATCCTTCTATGCTAAACTTTCCCTCTTACTAACGTTTCTGAGCCAGCACCGATACAAAGGTCAGCCCTGTGGACCTGCGCGGTCTGCGGGCGGGTTCAACTTTCAAGAGAAGAAGAAGCCTATCTGAAGCCCTGAACCCCCCTGATACTGCCAACACATCAACAACAACAACAACAACCCTGATACTACTCTCCTTGACGCGGTTGGGGGGCTTCAGTGACTAATTTTGAGTAGTTTTTCATTCCTCATTCTATGATTTTCCCCTTCTAGGCCTATTCTTATTCTGTCCCATCTAAACGCCTGTGCAGTAATCTGGAGACAACCCTCCAAGCAAACTGCACATTTAAACAATAAGAAGAAGAAGCCCTGAAACTGCAAATGAACGCCAACGATTAACTCCGTGAATTGCTTGCACCTAATTAGGCTAATAGCAAGGTAAGCTTCAATATAGGCCTACATTATTTCTGATAATATAAAATAGCCGGACCACAGCCTAGTTAGCTCGGGAATAGGCCTATGGAAAATATCAAGGAAACTGGCCAACTTTTATTTCGTTAATTTTTTTTTTGGTTTTAGGCTAGCCTAGCTAGGCTAGTTTTCTTCATTAGGCTATAGGCTAGCCTAAGCCCTACAGTCAGACTACAGTGGTTGTCATTAATAAGAATCTCCGGAAAAAATGTTTTTCCCCATTAGCCTAGCCTATCCAACAATCTTAAGATACGGCCCCCGATAGTGGGGAGGGCTAGCCTATGAAGTACAGTGAAATTGAGGGGTAAAAGACAAAAATAAGGGGTAGCCTAATATTAGCCTAACCTAACGACCTTACCTAATACCTAACCTAACCTAGTATATTAGGTGGGGGCTGCCGCCCCCACACCCCCGCTGGTTGGGTATTTAGGCTAATTAATAAAAGGTTGATGGTCGCCAAAAAAAACTTGAATGAAGTCTACGGTAGTCTATTTACTCCGCAATCTTCAGCTTTGGCTGTGGATAACAGGAGGTGGAAAAATGTTATTTTAATAGGGCCTAGGCTACCACAAATTTTCCGAGTGGTTTTTATTAACAAAATTGGTCATTTGCATCAATATAGGCTAGGTAAAACACCGATAAAAGTACTCTGGTCTCACCTACCATAATTGCGAACCTCCAACTTCAGGAGGGGTTTATACTTCCTTTTTTTCTTCATCGGTTTGTTTACACAAAACAGCTGGAAGCACACACTATCAATTGTCACTTTAAAGGTAAAATATATCATATTTAAGCATTTTCATAGGTCCTACAAGGTATTAAGTAAATATATCTGCGAGGCAGAGCAAGATTCGCCGTTTCATGGTGCGGACAAGGTCTAAAACTTTCTTAATATTCACAAAACTAGGCCTAGATCACCTGCATTCAAAATGGCTACCGGGACAGGACTGAAAACGTTTTGGCTCAGTGTGGTCGAATTCTTGAGGTATGAAAAGCACCCTATGGCAAAACACAGATTTTTATAAAAACTTACGCGATTTTTGCGGTCGGTCAATAAATGTACCATTGTTTTGGGTGGCCTGATGCTACCTTTATCGCATAAATCTACCTATTAGGCCTATATGTTATATTCTATATATTTCAAAGTAAGATATGGTCACCATAAGTGTATCAAGTTGAAGCCAAAGCCATTTTCCGAACTACGATGTCTAATGGTAATTTTTTGTAATTACCTTGCAAATAATGGCTATAAATTGCGAATTGTGTAATAAATATGGGTTACATTTATTTATTGACATGCTTTTATGTAGTTTTCATATATAATTGAAGATTAGTGTAATGGATTAAGAACTAAGAGGCCAGTCTTACTCATTCAGTGAAGAAAAATGGCGGATTTTCGGTTTCTCGTCATATTTCAGGCTAATATGGAAAATGTAGCTTTAGTATCAGCATTTCCACAGATGATTTACAATTGTGAATAACTGAACGTTGTGTATGACAATGAGGAGCTGCTTAAATTGGTGAAAATAGGATAACATTGAGACAATTCTGATGGCCTAACATCGACTTTGGTAAGTATTCGAATTAAGTATATTATTATGTGACCTAGGTACAAAATATGCATATATATGCAAAGCTGAAGGTTTTCCGAATCATATGTAGGGGGTATAAGAAAGATATGAATTAAATTACCAATGTTATATAGGTGGTACCAACATCCTGTAACCCAGAACTTTCCACCATCCACCAATAAATTCGCCGTTTTGCGCCACTTTCACGAAGGTTCACCATGTTATTACATGGCTACCGGTAAGCCTATTTTTAGTGTTTTAAGTGACTTATGAATAGCTTAGAGTGTGCTCTTTATGAATATACCAATGAAAGTTATATACAGAAAGTTTTTATATGCGTAATGTGCAAATGAAAATCGGTATTTTTATTGACCGACGGTACTTTCATCGGCGTTTTACCCCTAATCTTTGTAATTAATTAGAAATCTCGGGAAAACCTATTTTCCCCATTAGGCCTATCGATCGATGACTCGATGTTGAGACACGCTCGCTCCCCGATAGTGATTTGAAAAGACATTAGCCTAACCTAACAACCTTACCTAACCTAATCTAGTATTATGGGTGGGGGCTGCCGCCCCCACACCCCCGCTGGTTGAGTACTAATCCCTTAATAAAAAAAAAAAAAAATTGGCTGTCGATTAGGCCTAGCCTATACGAAGGTGAAAGAAAAGTCGCTGAAGTCTATGGTGTTTACTCTGCAATTTTCAGCTTGATTGTACATTGATAACGGGGAAAGTACCGTAGGCTATTGACAACCTTGTTACGAAAATTAAATTTTAGTAGGCCTACCCAGGGTGTCAATCCACAAAATATGAATTGTGTTATCATTATGGTTTATTATTTTGTTATCATTTTGGTAAACTATCAATGGAAGTTAAATATTACTAAGCTATAATGAATCAAATAAAATCAATCTAAATGAAAACTACTCTATATCTAAATTGAATTCAATCTGAAACAAGCTAATTTATATCCAAAGGTCTCACATAATAAATGTATATATAGGGTAAGGTTATAAGGGTTAATATTAGCCAGGAATTAACTCACCAATAGTTCCACGTGGCAATGAGGCAAGGGAGAACGTTTTACCCAATATGGTGGAGACTTCGGTCCCAAGACTCGAGTCAAGTTAAAGAAAGAATAAATGATTACATGGGAATGGACATGAATAATATGCTTATCTATCAGTCAGTCATGATGTCGATGAGAGCGTCGTGATGGTGTAGCTGAGTGTATTAGAGGCACAAAACCTCGATCAACTGAGGGCGGAAAATTAGATGTTAACTGGTTGGTGTTCGTGAAGGCTCTGGCATACCTCAAAAGCACACCTTGCTGCCTTGGCAAACCGCCAGGAGCCCAAATTATCGTACCGCATTTAGGTTGCTCTATACGATAAATTATATTAATATATACGAAAAATTATATATACTACATAAGACCATGGCAATATTGCTTAATAGCATATTAGGCCTTTTATAACTTAACTTATTTACAATCTTATAATATACGATCTACTCGTCCTACGTCGTGCTGTAGGAGAGATCGTGACGTCACAGAGACATACGAGATCACAAAAGAGTTATATTCTATCGTATTTATACGATACACTCCCCCCACAAAAAAGACCTGAACCCCACCTTAAACCTAAAGTTGCCCAGAGGCTATCTTCTGACGCCACAAGTCAACGGCGCCAGCAGCAGCGCGTCTGGGACGCGTCCCGGTCCGAGAATGATCACCATCAGTAAGAGGTGAGTCGTTCCTTTGAGAATCCTCGGACCCAGCAATAACAGGTGGACCATCAGATTGCAATGCGGAATCGAGCTCCAAAGCGTACAAACGTGCGATAGGACGAACAGTAGTTCCAGTGGCTGTCTTCAATAGCGCCACCCGCTCAACAGAGTCTGCCCCCTTGTATACCTTCAACACGCGGCCTAATTTCCAGTATAAACGAGGACTATCTTCTTTAATTAAAACAACTTCACCAACTGTAGGTGCCGTTGGTCTACCAGAGTGAGTAACACTCCTTTCCCTCAATGCTAGCAGATATTCACTAATCCACCGTTTCCTAAAATCCTCGATTATCCTGGATATATACTGGTATCTCTTAGACACCGCTACCTCAGAGTACAACGAGGGATCCTCTAACTCTACTATGGACTGAAAATCAGATGGAAACGCAGTCAATGGTTTTCCATATAGCAAGTGAGCTGGCGTTAATGGTAGTGGTTCTTGCAGGTCGGTGTACACATATGTAAGCGGGCGATCATTCACGACTGCCTCTATCTCTGTGAGGACTGTCGTCAACTCACTCTTCTTTAATAGAGCACGTCCTACAACCGCTCTGAGTCCTGACTTTACTATGCCGACACACCGTTCCCACATTCCACCAAACCAAGGTGCCTTAACTGGAATGAACCTCCATTCGCACTTCTTCTCTCCCAAAAAAGTGATGATAGTAGGATCACTACTCATATCCTTTACATATTTTGATGCTTGGACATAAGTGGGAGCATTGTCGCTAAGAATGAGTTGAGGGAATGAACGACGGGCACAAAACCGTCTGAACGCCAGCATAAATTCTTCGCTAGACATATTATCACATAGTTCTAGGTGTACCGCTTGAGACGTCGCACAGGTAAACAATAATATATATACCTTCTCATGCTCCCTCGTCTTCAATGGCCTGTGTAATCTAATCCTACCGCTTGGAAAGGTTCTACATGCTTTACACGGCATTCAGGTAGGGGTGGAGCTGGTCCAGTTGCATACGGTTTACCCTTTAGTCTCTGGCATATTACACACTTTCGTACTACGCGTCGACCTACTTGTCGAACCCTGGGTATCCACCATGTGAGACGTAAATTGGATATAATATGACATACCCCGTAGTGTTTTACTTCCCTATGTGCACGTATGATCAATAGATCAGTAACGTGATGTCTTGTTGGCATAAGTATAGGTCGGTTTGTGCCGTCTGGTACACCCTCACACTTCAGGCGACCCTCACACCTGATGAGGTCATTGTCTAGGTGCAACCTTAGTTGACGCACTATATTAGGCATTAATGTCTTATTCGAGCCTTTCAAGGATTCTAATTCATTGGAAAAGGTTTCTATTTGAACCCATTTGATCAAAGTTACTTCAGCTGCTTTAAATTCACGAGCATCAATGTTGTGACCCCTGTTGCAGAGTTGGCCCGTTACTTTAAGCTTGAGATTGGATACATATCGCAACACCCAAGCTACAACTCTGACTAGTTTATTATAGTCACCGAATCTTGCCCACTTTATGATAGGACCCGGTGGTTCATTTGGTTGGGCTGTAACTGCCACTGTTTCCAGTGGCAGAAGTCCCTCATTTCGTCCATTCACTTTCATGGAGCAGCCACTTTGGACCATGCCACCACAATTCGGACTTCATTAACTGGCTAGCCGTTATACCCCTAGTTATGAGATCACTAGGGTTTTCTTTTGTATTTACATAATGATAAGCAACGTCTGGCAAAAGGGCTCTAATCTCATCTACCCTATTCCGCACATAAACTGGCAGAGACTTCTTGCTATGTATCCAGTTGAGTGCGACCTGACTATCGCACCATACGTGAACGATTTCAATATTTAATTCGCTCTCGTATGCTGCGCGTACATGTTGCACCAGACGTGCTAATAGCAGCATGGCAGTCAATTCCATTTTAGGGATAGTTACCTTTTTAACCGGGGCTACCTTGGCCCGGGCTGTAACTAAATGTGCCCCAAATGAAGTAACAACATATATGGCTACCCCGTATGCCGTGGCGCTAGCATCGCAAAACGTGTGTAACGTAACGTCACCGAACGCCGCCAATTTACGAGGTATAGGTTTAGTACATAGGATGGCATATTCATTCAACAACAATGTCCCTTGGTCATTCAGGTCCTCGGGCAAACTGTCATCCTATCCTATCTTACGTCTCCAAACTTCCTGCATTAGAATCCTAGCTCTTATGGTAACGGGTAATGCTAGACCCAAAGGATCAAAAATTGCGCAACTTTGCTCAACAGACTTCTTTTTGTGTGCGCTCCTGTCTGCTGAGCAAAAGACCTTGTTTGAAAAGTTAGTATGTCATGTTTAGGTTGCCAGATCATCCCCAAATTTCTGGACTTTTCCTGGTTAAGAGATGCCGTACCATCCACCTGTATTAAACTCTGAAGATCTTCACTATTAGTAACCCACTCGCGGAGAAATAGATGTGCATCCGCAAACAATCTGCGTGCTTGCCAGTATGCATATAACAAATCATCTTGACTATCGCTAGTACCCTGCAAATTGTCAATGTATAATCCGCGAGATAGTTTACTTGTGTCCTCATGAGTGTCAGCTAGATGTTTTCTGATTGTGGCATTTAACAAAAACTGCTAGCAAGTGGCCCCAAAGAGTACAACCCGAAAACGGTATATTATGATGGGACTTTCAGAGTCGCTAATGTCGCCGAACCAAAGAAAGCGGGTAACATCTCTATCTTCCTCCTTTAGCTTGACCATCAAGAATGCTTTCTCGATGTCACTGGTATAGGCGTACTTTCCCAGCCTAAACTGCAATAGATGTTGGGACAGGTCCGACACCATGAACGGACCTGTCAACAGGCAGTCATTCAGACTGGGTTGTTGACCTTGGTGGGCAGAACAGTCATACACCACCCGTATGGGTGTGGTGACGCTGTCTTTCCTTACCCCATGATGGGCCAGATAGTGAACCCTACCCTTCTTAAATGGTTCCTTGACATCGACTCTCTCAATAAAACCCCTATCCTCATAACTCCGAAATACATCGTCATACGCCTGGCGCGTGCTCGGTTCGTTAGACAATTTCCGCTGCAATGCGCGCAAGCGACCTAATGCCAAACCATAGTTGGTAGGCAGGCTTATCTCACTGTTCTTCCAGGGTAAACTAACTTTATATTGCTTGTCTGAGGCACAGTATCACACAGACTCGTCAAACCTTTGTAGCGCAACTTCCGAGTCATAATCAGTCTCCATAGGATTAATGCCTATGTGATCCAATCTCCACAGTCGTTCCAGGTCGAACTCGGCAGCCATCTTAGGGTCACTAGGTTGGGAATCCTCCCTTCCCAACTCCTCTGCCGCGGTTACATTGACTCTATATATCGAGACTGTGTCGACCAGGACCTTTGACTGTATAGTATGCACCTTTCCGCTCATGCAGTATCCAAATTTAGTGGGGATTAAAATTACACCACACATCTTTTTAAATCCAGGGTATACTACTTCATAATAATGATCCACACCAAGTAGAACATGCACCTCACTCTGATTTCCCATGGGATCTGACAAGTTAACCCCCTTGCTACGTAATGCGTGTTCCACCTTCTTCACACCCACAGATACATATTCTGGTAGGGTGTCTACTACGATACAAGTCATAAAGTACCGGTTTTTACGATAGAAATATGAAATCTCCGCTATCTCGTAGTCTTGTTTATCAGTAACCCCTGTGAAGCCCTGTAATCGAAGAGTCTCAGCCCCTACGATTCGGTGCTTCAATCCCACTAGTACGGACCTCTTTATAAAGGAACGTTGAGATCCTTGATCTAGAAGTACCCGACAAACTTTGTTAATGTCATTACCTTCCATGGGAATCTGTATTGTGGGCAATATAGTGGTGTCTTGCGTGCTACCTAGTGCCACAGTTGTAGTACCCTCATTTTTGACGTCTTTGACTTTATCTGCAGTAGGACACAACTTATCAAAGTGATGTCCTTTGCAGTGCCGACAGGGCCTTAAGTATGTAGCAGTACATTGTCCCTGCTTACCATGTTCCCCACTTAGACAACCTACACATAGCTTCAATCTTTTTGCCTGTGCTAGTTTTGTCTCATTTGTCGGGTATTTTACGCAGAAACTCCATTTATGTTTGTTGTTACATAGCTTACATAGAATCTGAGCAGGTTTCTTATACGCACCCTCTTTCTTTTCTTTAGTCCCCACTGTCATGCTTATTGTTCCCCTCTTCTCCACATTCTCACTCCCTCCCGACACATACATTCTCCCTTTGTTCAACTGTAGATTATTGATCTCCTTACTGAACTGAGTTTTGAATTCCCCCAGCTCAAATGATCTTACCTTATCAAGTATTGCCATAGGAAGCTTCTGATGCAAAATAATGACTATCATTTCCTGCATGGTAAGCCCTAGGGTGTCTAGCGATCGAGTATGGCACTCCATATTTGCCCTGAAGTTTGTCAACTCATCAACCTTATACTGTGGCTCTGCGAGCCCCAACAAGGCAACGACATGGGCCATCTTCAACTGCTCTCTATCCCCGTATGTGGACTCTAATAAGTGTACCGCTTCAAGATAACTACCACCCACTACTGCAAAACCCTCTATTAAATGTAAGGCCTCTCCTTCCATTTGTCCCTTCAGATAGTGAAATTTGCGGACATTATCCAAAGAGGATTCATGAACCGTAGATCGAAATACGTCCCAAAAAGCTAACCACTCAGTTAACTTGCCCCCAAATGTAGGAAGATTGAGCTTTGGGAGGTGTACAGTATGTTTTGGATCAGCCCTTCTATGGGCCTCATTATCACCTCCCTTCTTACTCGCGATAGCACGCTGTAATAGGTACTTCGCTCTAAAGACAGGTTCGTCATAGAGGGCGCGATTATCACACTCTGTAACTATCTCTTCCTCCTCTATCATGTCAGCCACAATCACCTCACTCAGAGCCGTAATACGACCGTGGGTAGCCTGGACGTTTTCTAATCTATCCTCCAATTCCTCTAGTTCAGCAGTAGTGATGAAAGTGTTGACGTCCACAATTAGCCTATTTAATACTCCCCGAAGTCCCGCCCTTTGATTTTTAGGGGCTTTGATCAGCACCCCACTAGACGGTGTCTCTTTATCGTTTTTATCCATTTTGCATGTGAGCCTATAGGCTATGTATCTAAATGTTACGTTACAAAAACAACGGCCAAATAGTAATCTAACTAAGAGACGCCAACCGGCGGACTTCTATGTTATGGAGAAAAAATAGTAAATAGCAATACCTACTAATGGATCATATTGAACAAGATTTTTTTTTAGGTCAGGTCATATGTCACAGGAAGTCTGAAACGGAAAAGAAAATTATTGGGGAAAGATGATGGGTGGGATGCAGGACTTAGGCAGGCACAATGATGTGACCCTGCATTCCGGCTCTAACCATCGCTTGGCTAGCCTTGCCAGTTTATCATAGAGTTGTTCCTGCATCCTGTTATATGTCCCCTTGTTCATTGCCTTAAAATCCCTTACTGGTAGCTAATTCCCGGGTCTGGGCACCAATGTGGTAAACTATCAATGGAAGTTAAATATTACTAAGCTATAATGAATCAAATAAAATCAATCTAAATGAAAACTACTCCATATCTAAATTGAATTCAATCTGAAACAAGCTAATTTATATCCAAGGTCTCACATAATAAATGTATATATAGGGTAAGGTTATAAGGGTTAATATTAGCCAGGAATTAACTCACCAATAGTTCCACGTGGCAATGAGGCAAGGGAGAACGTTTTACCCAATATGGCGGTGGACAATGGGGAACGAGACTTCGGTCCCAAGGCTCGAGTCAAGTTAAAGAAAGAATAAATGATTACATGGGAATGGACATGATTATTATAATTTATGCTTATCTATCAGTCAGTCATGATGTCGATGAGAGCGTCGTGATGGTGTAGCTGAGTGTATTGCTGTATGTGTATTGTGATTAGAGGCACAAAAGCTCGATCAACTGAGGGCGGAAAATTTAGATGTTAACTGGTTGGTGTTCGTGAAGGCTCTGGCGTACCTCAAAAGCACACCTTGCTGCCTTGGCAAACCGCCAGGAGCCCAAATTATCGTACCGCAGTTAGGTTGCTCTATACGATAAATTATATTAATATATACGATAAATTCATATATACTACATAAGACCATGGCAATATTGCTTAATAGCATATTAGGCCTTTTATAACTTAACTTATTTACAATCTTATAATCCTACGTCGTGCTGTAGGAGAGATCGTGACGTCACAGAGACATACGAGATCACAAAAGAGTTATATTCTATCGTATTTATACGATAATCATTATAGCGCGACGGAGCGGCGAAGGCGCGAGCTCTAGGAGCCTAAGGGGGGTCCGGGGGCATGCCCCCCCCGAATTTATTTTGAGAATTTAGGTGTCTAAAACAGCATTTCCTGCAATCTAAAAGCAATCAAGATGGAAAATATGGAGACCACCAAAATTGTGTCAATTTACCTTTTTTGTTTCTTAAAAAAAAAAGAGGGTTGGGGGAGTTTCTGTTATCATTATACAAAAAGTTCATTTGCGTTATCACTCAAAAAAACAGCGTCGTTTGACACCCTGGGCCTACCATACTTTTACATTAGGTTTTTCCGGGGGTTTAACATATTTTCATATGATCTTTAGAGCTATCGATGACTGAAAGTACCGTATTGACAGCCTTGTTACGAAAAAGACATTTGATAATATTCAAGGACACTAGTGCCACCTTATGAGAAACAATTTATTAATGAAAATAGGCACCAAGAGACAGGGTGTCAAAGCAAATAAATCTGGAGTGGGTAGCACTATTTTTCTGAAGTTGAGTAGCATTAGCCTATTGCACGGACGAATCGCGACACCATTTTAAGGTGTCAGAGAGGCCATTTTGTGGCTTTTCTAGGCATTGAATTGGCTCAGATACACTGTAAAAAAATATATTATTTTCATGTTATCTAGACATTTTTTTGGAAATGACCTGTACTGAAATATTAACCTCTGAAGTGCGCATGGGGGTAATTAGACACCTCTCCCTGTGCGCATGTATTTGAGGTGTTTCCGTCACTAAAATATTCATTGTACCATTAACCCGGCAAGCGCGATAGGCCTCACGGAAGGCTTCCTATAGGGAACGCGATAGGCCTCACGGAAGCAGGACCATAAAAAAAGCCTTCCATAAAAAAAAAGGGCCTATCAAAACAAAGGAATTTGTCTCTAGGTGAGATAATTCCCCTCCAGTACTCATCCATGTAAATCTCACCCACCCCCCTCCCCTCCTTCCCCACCTTATTCCCCCCTCCCTCCCCTCCTCAATTATCACCTATTTTCCTCTTATTATCATCATTTATCGGTTATTTTTCTCTCCCGCGATAATGTAGCACAAGTGGGTTGCATAAAAGATCGTTATGCAACACCCAGACACCGGCACACACCGCCCCGCTCGTCTCAGTTGACTCCCAGACAGCGAGAGGGGAGGGCTGCCTGTGTCTCTCTCTCGCCTGAGATTATGACCGGGTGGCCAATATCTTCGTTTTTCACCACCCAAATGCTTTTCCCACTTATTTTAGCACTCTTGAAGGTTCATATATACATCATATATGCAAAATAAAAGCATACCGAAAACAAATAATCGTTATATTGTAAATATAACGAATTCTGTCAGAATCCAGGGCTAGAAATGCACAAATAACTACCCTAGCACCTAGGTCTATATCGCGCTTGTCAGGTTAATAGCATTAATACTTATCCATATGCGCCTATTATGGGTTGATTATAAAGGTATTAACCTGAAACAACAATAAAACGAGTGAAAACAGCGTTTGGATGGTCAAAATCGGAGATATAGCCCGCGAGTTGTATAATGTATGGGTGAGGCAAGCTGCTTTCCCGCCAATTTCCCCCAAGGCCACTGAGACACAGTCGATCGATACTCTCTCTCTCTCTCTTGCACTCGCTTGCCATCAGTGATGACAACACCCTGCTTGCAACTCGCTAATGTTAGCACGAAAATATACCTCAGAATAAGGGAATAACAGGGAAAATAGGTGATAACTGAAGGAGAGGAGGAAAGTGGGGAAGGAAGGGAGGTAGAGGACTGAGATTTTGCATGGCCCAGGGGCCAAAAAAAAATAAAAATATATTTTATTTTTTTTTCGATGTCAAAAGTTGATTTTTTTTTTTCACTCACTCTTAAGAGTCTCCCCGCAGTCCGCCGGGGGAACTCTTAAGAGTCTCCCCGCAGTTCCTGGGTTAAGGAAATATATTATGGTATGGGCTATCCTGGGACATACCGTATTTACTGGAACCAGTGCAGTACCGTATGTATATTATTGGGAAGGATGTAGTAATCGGGTATATTGCCAGCTTTGTTTACAATACTTGTACCGGTACGCTCGCTGTTACGTTCCCGTCTACAGTATTTTGACTGCTTATTTGGCTGTTTATTTGCCACCTGCTGGCAATATAATATATGATAATGACAATAAGTCATGGGGGGGAAAAGCCTCCTTCAGCCTATTATTCTATCTCACAACAGTCAAAATAGATTGGACGGGAACGTGATCGAGAGCGTACAGAGTAATAAAAAAAAGGGCATTACACCAAGATAGTACATCCTTTCCAATCTTTTTTTGGATTTTTATAAACACAATATTATATGGATAGGGCCTATGAGTCATGAATGAATGAGATACTCTAGTGAAATCTGATACTGCATCTTTATTACCCTTATTTCTTTCCAATTATATACACCGAATACAGTGCTGGTATGTAAAAGAAAATAATATATGTTCTACTTGTTCATACAGGTACCGGTATTTTTAACTTTTGTTTAAGCTATACCACAGTGTGGCTTTCCAGAATAACTGGATCATGGGATGATATAGCCATCTATAGGACTGTTGTGCAACAGTGCAAAGGGAATTAAGGGCCATGCTATAGAAATGGGGACCATAGGCCTAGATAATTAATATAATGTATCATAACACACATATTACTGAACAAAAAACTGCAACAAGAACCTTTTTAAATAATTGGTGAACCCTATCCTACAATTGGGGTTTCAAATTGTAACGATAGCAGAGTCCAGTTATATTAGTCTATATTATTGCATGTGCAAGGATGAACTCAAGGTGTATAGTTCTTATTGTGTATTTGCAAGTGATAAAACAGCCCAAACAATGCTACTTAGTGATAATTTTTTTGTCTTCCTTCTCATTCTTTCAAGTTTTCAAACCATATGGCTCTGGTTTGACACCCTGCTACTACAATACATAAAGAAGGATGAATCATGAAAGGGTCAAGCCTTAGTAATATTTTTCATTACAGAACTTGGTAAGACTAACGTTATCTCCATCAATCATACTTTGTGTAACATAATTACTGTAGCCTACAGTATAATTCAATGATTCATTACATTATAGAATTAGCACAATATTAGTCAATGTTGTTCAATTACATATCGGCAGCCTACAAGTACAATTGACAATGTCATACTGAACAGGTTGCTATATAGGCAACTGTACTGCAATAATACATTACAAATAAAATAGCTACACTACTAGACTTCCGGTATCGTACCAGTGTAGGCCTACTAGCACAGTGCACTTTAAAGTATATTATGAACTTCTTCCACAAATGAAGTATTTGTTTCAAATGGAAAACAAAATATATATATACTGTATAACCATAGGCCTATACTGCATTATATGAAGCATTGTTCATATTCAGAAGTCAAGGTAAGTAGTGTACGACCTGTCCAGTAAGTAAGACAATTACTATTTAGTTGAAGTTTCAGCATGTCATGCTAAATAAATTCTTTCACATCACTACCGATATCTAGCTTATAGTAAAAAGCATATTTCAACCTAATGTCTTTTTATTATAGGCCTACCTCAGTACCTGTATACCGGTACCATATACAGTATACCCATTATTTGTATCCCTGCTATATCCAAGTTGGATCAATTAATGTGATGTACACGGTACACCCAATGTGGTTGATTGTGTTCTTAGATTTCAAAACTCTATTTTATTAGGATAAGAACATAAGAACATAAGAAAATGGGAGTCTGCAGAAAGCCGATTGGCCTAAGCAAGGCAGATCCCTGTCCCACACAACCCCAATTACAAAGCCCAATTATAGGCTCAACACTCTAATACCCTGAGGATCATCTTACCAAAACGGTTAGAGATTAACGCAGGATTACGGGGGTCTGCAGAGCGCTGATTGGCCCAACCCTGCTGATCCCCCTTCTCACCCAACCCTTCTCGTCCATATGCTTATCCAATTTTATCTTAAAGCTCTGATGAGTTCTGATGAGTGATAATGAATGGGAGTTGCAGGGTCTGGTAAATGAGTTTGGAACAGTGTGCGAAAAACGGAATTTGAAGGTAAATACGGGGAAGAGCAAGGTTATGGTCTTCGAAAGGGGTGAAGTCACAGAGTGTGAGGTGAAGCTGAACGGTCAGGCTATGGAGATCGTCAACTCTTTTAAGTATCTGGGCAGTGTGTTGAGTAAAGATGGGACTATGGATGAAGAGGTGCGGGAGAGGGTACAACAGGGGAAGAGGGTTGTAGGAACGCTAAAAGCAGTAACAAGAAATAGGGTGGTCAGTATGGAAGTGAAGAAGTCCTTGCATGACAGTGTGGAAATCCCGACACTGACTTACGGAAGCGAAGCATGGACGTTGGTTGAGAGACGCAAACCAAGAGTGAGAGCAGTGGAAATGAATTACTTAAGGAGTGCATGCGGAGTTACATGGAGGGATAGACAGACTAATGAGGAAGTAAGAAGGAGGTGTGGTGTGGAGGTAGATGTGCTGGAAAATGTGAAAAGGAACAACTTGAGATGGTTCGGCCATATGGAACGTATGGAAAGCGAGAGAATGACTAAGAGGGTGTACGAGAGCGAGGTGGAGGGACAGAGGGGGAGAGGTAGACCGAATATGAGGTGGAAGGATGGAGTGAGGAACTACATGAACGAAGGCGGTGCTGGTTGGGGGGAGGGGCGTCGACTGACTGGGGACAGAGGTGCATGGGGGCGGTTCGTTCGTGGCCACCCCTTCGGGGATCACGGCGTCAGGCAATAGATAGATAGATAGATCTTAAAGCTTCCTATCGTTTTTAATCCCACTATAGCACTTGGTAGTCCATTCCACCCATCTACAACTCTGTTACCAATCCAATATTTGCCTATATCTTTTCTGAAACGAAATTTATCTAATTTGAAACCATTGGTACGAGTTCTTTCGCTATCACTGAGCTTTAGTACATTTGTCATGTCCCCTTTGTTAATCCCACTAACCCACTTGAACACCTCTATCATATCCCCTCTAACTCTGCGTCTCTCTAACGAATGTAAGCCTAATTTCTTCAACCTTTCTTTATACGGAAGATTTCTAATATTATGGATCATTTTTGTCATGATAAGCGTCATATATATCCAAATATCGATTTTGATGAGTTCTTTTGCATTTATCTTGCGTCGTCCCAGTTTTGTTTCGTTTATGATGCAAGTCTTACCATTTCAGAAGGGTCAGAAAAGAAACATATAACGAATAGTAAATTAATTTTTAAAATCAAATTGAAATTAAGTCCCCATAGCAAATTTTAGGTGTTTAGGTGTTAGGCTATAATGATATGATTGATATCTACCCGGTATGTGTAATTCTGAAAGCTAGGGCTGAAAATTACCGGTATATGTATTAACGCTGTGAGTTATGGAAAAATACCAAAGTGAATATCAAAATTGGAGGAATTAGCCTAGCCTAGGTTATAACAAACAATAAATAAAATATAATAATATAAATATGAAATAATATGGAAAAAAATTGTCAAATGTGATCATTTGGACTAAACTAAAAATTACACCATTAATTTTTTTTTCTTTGATATTGTAATGCCCTCGCAAAAATCCCGCAACCCCAATACTGTACTACCCGAGTTGACGTCTGGAATAGCGTAAAATAGTCGTTGATGGCGAAGTCTAATAAATCAATAACGTAAATCACCACGAGACTATCACCTGGTTCTTTCAATGAGAACTAAAGTTGCTATTTTATTGAACGTCCGCGGTAGTACAAGGGGTTAGCGCGATGGTCTCGTTGACCTACTGAGGGAGGTCACTAACCCGGGTTACCTACTGAGGGAGGTAACTAACCCGGGTTCGAACCCCACGCCAGGCATCTAAAAAACCTGGACAGTTTTCGGGAGGGATAAAATTCCTCTAGGGTTCAAACCCCACGCCTGGCATCTCAAAACCTGGGGAGTTTTCGGAAGGGTTAAATTCCCTTCGTTCACCCAGCATTTCAGATAGCCTATGCAGTGGTGTTTTAAGTTTTTGGTTATTTTAAACGACACTACTGCAGCGTTATTAGGCCTAGAAACAATGTACAGTAAACCCTCGCTATCTCGGACCTCTACAAGTCGGAAACCCGCACTACTCAGACTGGCATCGGCCTCTCGGACATTCACTTCCGTATTTCGGACATTTCCGGCATTGTTCCGACCGTCTCTTGACGTTGTCGGACTTTATATAAGTATTCGGAATATGTCCGTCATAACCGTCCTCTGATATCTCTAATATTTCCGAAATGTGTCGTAGCGGTGTCCGACAAAGGATGACGTGTCGGACGACCCCTCACGTAACCGGACAATAAGGGTGAATATCCGAGAAACAGAAGGGAGGTCTGACGCCATCTTACATCCGGGGCCCAAGCGCCCGGCTCGGATGCTGGGAGCGTCAGTCCGCACCAAGCTCTGTTGTGTTACACATCGACGCGTGCCATTATTTAGTTCACCATGCCTCCCAAGGATAAGCCTAAGCGTAAGGTGACTTCTGTATCACTTGAAACAAAGCTACAGATGCTAAAGGATCTGGACAGTGGGATGAAAGCCAAGCAGCTTCAGGAGAAGTATAGCTTAGGCAGATCAACAATCTACGACTTCATCCGAGACAAGGAGAAAGTCCGGTATCATGGCGTAGCTGTGCTTCATGGTCCTTCCACCGCCAAGATCTTTCGCAAGGCCAAGCTAGCCTATCATGACATCGACGACGCAGTGCTGAAGTGGTACCAACAACTTCGTGCTGAGGGCGTACCAGTGAGAGGCATCGAGATCCAGCATGCAGCAGAACGTTTTGGCCAGCATCTTCATCACCAAGACTTCAAGGCTAGCGAGGGGTGGTTGTGGAGGTTCCGAAACCGCCATGGCCTCTCAAACAGGAGTATTTGTGGTGAAATCTTAAGCGTCGATACTTCGGCCATAGAACCCTTCACTGATCGCTTCCACGCCCTTATAACTGAGGAACACCTTCAACATTGGCAGCTCTATAACGGTGACGAGACTGGCTTATATTGGCGTTCTCTACCCTCCAACACACAGGCCCACCGAGAAATCACGTCCACACCTGGCCACAAAACTGTGAAGGAGCGCATTTCAGTGCTTTGCTGCGCTAATGCCGACGCAAGCCACCGTGTGACCCCTACAATCGTCGGCAAATCTCAGGAGCCGAGAGTAATTAAGGACCTCATGATTACCAAGCAACTCCCAGTCGACTATTATGGATCAAAGAAAGCTTGGTTTAACCAGGTCATCACCGAGGATTTCTTTCACAAGAGATTTGTACCCGACGTTCGCTCGTTCCAGAATCGAGTGTATGGTGTACCCTATGACGAAGCTGTTGCCATTTTGTTGCTCGACAACGCACCTGCCCACCCTTGTACCACGAAACTGGAGAGTGCAAACAGCAAAATTAAGACAATGTTCCTGCCTCCTAATACCGGTACCACAAGTGTTATTCAGCCTATGGACCAAGGAATAATTGAAGCTTGCAAAAGGCGATACAAGAGGAAGTTCCTGGAACATTGCCTTGTCATCATAGAAGATGGGATGGACGAAGAAGGTTATGTGGATACACGCGGAAAGAAATCTCTACAAAAACTGAAGCAGTATACCCTGAAAGACTGCATCTACAATTGGGCAGAGGCGTGGCACGAAGTTTCTTTCAACACACTGAGGAATGGTTGGACCAAGGTCTTAAATATCCCAAAGGTGCAAGATCCGGGTTTTGAAGGGTTTGGGGCAGCTGACTTCAGGAACCTCAGGAACCTCTTGAACCAGGTTAACCAGGGTGACCTCCCCAAAGAAGAAGTTGACGACTGGCTGCAAGAGGACAGAGACCTACCTGGACACGAGCATAAGACTGACGAACAAATTGCAGCCGAGGTGTTGGGGGTAGCCCATGAAGAGACCCAGGATGAGTCGGACGAAGAGACAGAGGGGGGGCCCAAGATATCAGTCTCGCATGCCCTGGACTCCTTTGACACCATTCTTCAGTATCTGACTCAAGTAGATGACTCAAAGTTGCAGTCCCTATACGAACCACTGCGTAATGGTCGATTCCATATTCAGAGGGCACACCTTGATCGGAAAAAACAACAGAAAATCAGCTCCTTTTTTGTACCCTCTGCTCCTCCCAGACCTCGTACTTCGTCTGCTACCAGTGGTGTGTCGCTTGCTAGCACCACCTCCCTCCCAAGTGTTTCCTCAGTTGCTAGCACCTCGTGGAGCACTGTAGACACTGTGCCACTCTCAGACTTAGACATGGATTTGGATGAATTAATGAGTAGCACGCCTGTGCCCATGGATATACCTGAACCTGACATTGTTTGTGAGGTGGAGAAGGACAGTGTGGGTAAGGGTAAAGGTAAGGGTTCCATGACAGGCAAGGGATATGGTCCTAAGAGTGGGGGTGTGAAGAACAGGGAGGTGGAGAAGAACAGTGCGATGGACATTGAGGTGGAGAAGAACAGTGAGGTGAAGAAGGACAGTGAGGTGGAGAAGGACAGTGAGAAGGGGAGTGAGGTGGTCATGGACAGTGAGGGGGAGAAGAACAGTGAGATGGACATTGAGGTGGAGAAGAACAGTGAGGTGAAGAAGGACAGTGAGAAGGTGAGTGAGGTGGTCATGGACAGTGAGGTGGAGAAGAACAGTGAGGTGGAGAAGGACAGTGGGGTGAAGGAGGACAGTGAGGTGGAGAAGGACAGTGAGGTGGAGAAGGACAGTGGGGTGAAGAAGGACAGTGAGGTGGAGAAGGACAGTGAGGTGGAGAAGGACAGTGAGGTGGAGGTGGGGGTGAAAAGGCGATGCTGCAGTAATTAATGCAGTGTTGGGGAGGGGGGAGGGAGGACATCAAGACTACAGACAAGAGCTATGAAGGGGTAAGTGTAATATAGCCTACTGTTCAATACATATTGTAAAACTAAAATACATGTACTGTGTATTCTATTACAGATTATAGGGTTCGAATAGGGTTGTCTTCGTTTTCTAGGTTGACGCGGACGTCTCTCTTGAGGTCGGATTTTTTCCGTAGTCTCCGGTTTCATTGTTGTCTCGGACGGACATTGGTTAGGTCGGATTTTATCCTCTCTTAAGTCGGATATAAGTCGGACCCCGGACATCTCGGATTTTCGGTCATCTCGGACTGGGTCTTCCCCCCCCCCAATTAGTCCGAGATAGCGAGGGTTTACTGTATTAGGGAAAAATAGGGACCAATAGATTCACCATATTTTTCTCCATAGGCCTATTATCCGCCTATAGGCTAGGCCGCATGGAGGATTTTCGTTATCGACAAATTGAAAAAATACCCACTTCACAGACAAATACATTACACCAAAAATCTAAGTCAAAGATGTCAAACAGCGGGGGTGTTGGGGGCGGCAGCAGCTCAGCCCCCACCCATAATACTAGGATAGGTTAGGTAAGGTTGTTAGGTTAGGCTAATGTCCTTTCAAAGGGGTATAGTAAACACTAGGATAGCCTATACCCAGTCAGAGGTAAGGGTAAGATTAGGAGTAGTGGGCGTACCACTACCAACATACAGCATAACTCATCTATAAAACATTAACCTAACCTAACCTAACCTAGTATATTCATGTAGTACTTGGTTAGGTTAGGTTAGGTTAATGTTTTATAGATGATTTATGCTGTATGTCGGTAGTGGTACGCCCACTAGCCTACTCCTAATCTTACTGAGGTAAGTCCTGCTGTAGTCTCCTTGAATGCTACCGTGTTTTTTACTGTAGATAGGTAGGCAACTTTGCCTTTTGTCTCCTTCGTGCACAGACAAATTAAATAACTTACCAGTATAACTATGCAAGAAGGATTGCACCTACAGTATTGGCATTTAGATTGCTCACCTCTAAATCTTGTCAATTATCAATATAGCCTACCTGTAGGCTAAAAGTATTTTTTTTGCTGTTGAAGTTTAGGCCTAATGAAGGTAGGCCTACCTGTAATTATTACAGGTAGGCCTACCTGTAATAAATTAATTTTGGTGTTTAGGCCTAGGCCTAGTATATATATATATATTTTTTTTTAAGGTTGGACCATAGGAAATGGCTATGATTTTTTGTTTTTATTTAGGCTAGGCCTAGGCTACCATGCCAAAGGAAAAATATTTCACCACAAAATCAGTTTCGTCGTCAGTGGCACTAAAACGGCAATTAACCAATAGGCCTAAGAAACCCTTCCTTCCATAAATGGTAACCTTATCTTTCTGTGACATGCAATTTCTGAGTAGGCCTATCTATTGCGAAATATTTAAATCACGCGTTTTAGCCAAGCTGTGAAGAATCGAATCGTAGGCATATCATGACGGTTTCAGCTTAATTAGTGAATGACAGTGGTAGGAAACTAATAAACAATGGTCTACCATATAGTAGCTTACCTCTATGATCGCCAGATACAGGCTCTTCTTATTAAATTGGATATATATTCACTATAAAGTGGCTCCACAATCGAAATGAAATTTCGGATTCGGAAACCATCTTAAAACTATAGGTACAACGGGTTTACAATCAAATTGATATCAAACAATATAGACTTAGAGCATCAGTTTTTAGTCAATGATAGAACCGTATCCCTCTTGTATATATGTCGATCCTGTATATTATCAATATCATTCTCCTCTTATCATTATTTTGTTCTCATTTATAATCATTATGATTATAATTGTATATATTTATAATTATTTGAATCTATTATTCATAATATAATGATAAATAGGCCGAGTCTATCTTCTTGGAATTACATTATGGCAACGAGCCTGCACTGATTATGGAATTTATGGGATCAGGGTATCAAATATAGCATCGATCGTCACACAGTCGCGCTAGGTAGCGATGATATATTATATGAAAAAATTATGGCCTACCAATAACTAAAAGCCACTGAAGCCTATCCATTGATATGTATTAGATATCTACTCGCCTATCATGATCATCTAGAATCTTAATCGCATAGTGTATGCGAATTAATTGACGTTTCTATGAAACCTCTGTTGGCTATATATGTAGGCCTATGTTCCAAATAAGTAGGCCACAACTTTTGGAACATTAACCTCTATAACTCACAAACTATTTGAGCAATTGAGTTAATATTTCTACCATTTGGGAAGGGTTAGCCAAGTAATAGGTGTTGGAATTCACAGTCCATTTGTTCAAGCCCTTTTCGAGTTCTAGAGGTTATAGGGTTCAAGATTTCAGGCCTACCTATTTGGAACAGGGTATAGATTGCGAATTCATATCGATATATGTCAATAAAGGAGGAACCCACAAATGATCGACTGTTCTCGGGTTTTACAATATATAGGCTAATGCTGTAGCCTAATGGAAAGGAATGCAAGCTGACACACTGACATTATAAGTCTAGTCCTATAGCCTACAAACTATATATGTGAGGTACATAATTATACCTTCTTAAATATAATTCCGGTCATATTCGCATGGTAAGTTTTATTCCTTTTCCTTAAATGGTTCGACTGTGCTTCCTCATTCCGAGGTAGTCTTACAATTCAGCACACGCACAATGTAAGTTACCGTACACAAAACAAATGTATGGTACAAGAATTTTACTTTTATTTGGCCTCTTGTGGAAACATATAACTTACCCTTTGCTAGTGCTTGTCCAGGTTGTTTTTCAATGTGTTGAGATTGGGGCTTGCAACAACATAAGCTGATAATGGGCCAATTAGCCTATTGTTCCATATGTCTAAGAACCATACCATTTGATAAACAACGGTACTACTTAATTGAGACCTAGAACTTACCATCGCTGGAGTACGTAGGTCTATCGGAGGAAGAGATCGAGGTAACTGGCGCATTTGTAATAGGATAATGGGCTGTGGAGGCAAAAAGGGTAGGCCTACTACTACCGGTACTAGCCTTCATTAAATTGGTTTATTGATAATAAACCAGTTAAATTCCTCATTGACAAGTTGACAACATATCCCATCAACTTAATTAGCCTACACCTCTATTTCCTTTTACCTTCCGCAAGCAGCTTAATTTCTCCCTTATATGTTGAATATACATTGATTGAGAGCCATATATGTAACAATCCTTCAATCACCTCTTCGTTCTTTTAGACTGAACTATCTCTTTAGTAGCACTATCTCGCGATCTGTTTTATAGTTACAGCTTCCAGCTTAATTAACCCCTTCATTACCGGTGACGTCTATATTTGATTTTAGCTGTTTATAGACAATTTTATTCAGATTAGGATTTGGCAATTATCAGGCTACAAACTATCGGAATTAACCCCTTTTACTACTGCATATCCTTCCTAAGCTGCCTAAAATCGTCTAAATATAGTTGATAAAAAACATATATTCCCTGGTAGTGAAAGGGTTAATGGAACCACTTGCCTACTAATAAACGTACGTTTATTTCAATAACCAAACGTAGGTCTGTACAATAGCCTATACGATATAATATTGTTAGGCGTTACAGATAAATGAGACAGACAGACAAATAAATTGTGCATTCAAATTCGTACAGTGTAAGCCTAAACCTACAGTATGTATAGTAAAGGCTGCATAATTGGGAAACAGCATCAAACCAAAGAGACAATTAAACGATGTGATTAAGACCAGACTGAAAAATAAGCAACATAGGCCTACCGGTATATATACAGTCGACCCTCGCAAATCCGGACTTCACCAATCCGGACTTTCAACAATCCGGAGTCCGGTCCGATCGTCCGGTAGTGCGTACCGTAACGCATACTTGTCCGAATACTTAAAATTTTGTCCGGTAGGTGGCTCTCGCGACGGGTGACGCCACCCGTTCCCGCCTAGTCATTTAAGCATGTTTACAACCCGCCGTGCGACTACCTGGTTATTAAGGTGTTTGTGAAGTTATTATCGACTTTCATTGCCAGCCACCATGCCCCCCAAGCCTCAAAAGACTGTCAAGCGGGTAAAGGTTACTCTGAGTGTAGAACTGATAAGGAAGCTTGAGAATGGTCGTACAGTGCTCCAGGTTTGTGAGGAGTATGGGTGCAAGAAGCAAACCGTCATCGATATACGTAAGACCAAGGACAAGTTAAAGAACTATGCTCCTAAATTTTGTGTCGAAGGCAATAAATCTAAAACTGGCAAAGCAAGACCAAGGAAAAATATGACCACAGCTGATCATTCCCAGCTAGATGCAGCTGTACTGAAGTGGTTTCTTCAGGAGAGGTCTAGTGGCGTGAATGTACGGGGTGTGGAGATTATGACCGCCGCAGTGAAGCTGGCTGAAAATTTAGGCCTAGCTAACTTTAAGGGTAGTGATGGTTGGTTATGGCGGTTTAGGAATCGACATGGATTGTTTAATGTTAAAACTCGTGGGGAAAGTGGGAGTGCAGACAGTTCTGGGATAGAAGCTTTCTGTGCTCGTTTCCATAAGCTTGTGGAGGAAGAGAACCTAACCCTCTCTCAAGTATATAACGCCGATGAGACTGGATTTTACTGGCGTTCTATGCCCAAAAATACCCAGGTAACGAAGCATGAGGGGAAAACAAAAGGAAAGAAACTATCCAAGGAACGATTATCAGCCCTGTGTGGGGGAAATGCCAGTGGCACGCACCGTCTCAAGCTGGCGATTGTGGGAAAAAGCAAGAGGCCACATGCAATGAGGAACCTAGACATCGAAACAGAACTGCCAGCCAAGTATTACCACAGCAAGAAAGCCTGGTTCAATTGCGCTATTTTTACTGCATGGTTTTTCGAATACTTCGTGCCAGCTGTCATCAGATATCAAGTGGAAGTTTTGGGCATCCCCAGAGACGAAGTGAAGGCAGTTCTATTGTTGGATAATGCCCCAGCCCACCCCAGCGCTGATATATTGGTCTCACCTGACGGGCGAATTAAAGTTGTGTACCTCCCGCCTAACATCACAGCACTTATCCAGCCCATTGACCAGGGCATTATTAGCACCCTCAAGAGGAAATATACCAGGAAGTACCTCAATGAAGTCCTGGTGGTGCTGGAGGACGAGTCCGACTCAGTACAGGACACTCGTGGGGCACGCACACTGGCTAACATCAAAGCCTATAACATCCGCTCTGCTATTTGCAATCTTTGCTCTGCTTGGGATAGCCTACAAATTTCCACCTTAGCCAACTGTTGGAAACCATTCCTTCATGCCGAAGATGATCCCAACGACTTCGAGGGGTTTGGTAATGATGCGGCTGCTGATTTCCACAACCTATTGAGGAATGCTGGGGAAAAGGATGTCACTGTGGAAGATGTTCAAGATTGGCTGGACGAGGCAGAGATAGTACCAGGGCATGAAATTTACACTCATGAACAGATCGCAGAACAGATCCAGAGCCAAGAAGCAGAAGAAGAGAGCAGTGACGAGGAAGAGGAACCAGTAAACCTACACAAACTATCGTCACTGAGGGCCAGTGTGGACGACCTGATTGCCTTCACTGAATACACTCCTGAGGTAGCGTCACACTACACCCAGCTACGTTTACTCAGGGAGGCAATCATACTGAAGCAGCACCAAGTGGGTAGGCAGACGAAAATCCACTCTTTCTTTCGCCGGCCAGCCACCACCCAGGAGCCTCAGCCGGGTCCCAGTAGTGCCACCACCCAGGAGCCTCAGCCAGGTCCCAGTAGTGCCACCACCCAGTAGTGCCCCCGACCATCGCCGGCCAGCCACCACCCAGAAGCCTCAGCCGGGTCCCAGTAGTGGATGTGGATGTGAGGTGGATGATCCGATGGTCGTGGATTCGACCTCGGATTCTGATTAACCCCTTTCAATCAACCCCTGTACATAGTGTAAATAGAAGATTTAGGATAAGGTGAGTACTGTACAGTACTGTATATTACGTAACTTTTATTTACTGCTAGGATATTAATATTAATAATGTGTGTGCGTATGTGTATGCGTGTGTGGCCCCCCCGTACACTATTTTCTGAATCCGGACTTTTCCTGAATTCGGACAAGGCCCAGTCTCTTTTAGTCCGAATTTGCGAGGGTTGACTGTACTCGGTACTTTTCTTCCGTAAATAGGTACCGCCAAAATCAGCTGGGTGGTATTCTTCCTTTCTTTCTTCTTCGGTTTGTTTACACACGCCAACCAGACTCACTCATTCACACTCTCCACTTTAAAGGTAAAATATATCATATTTAACCCGGTGAGACCCAGCGTCGCACGTGTTGCGTCGGCAGTGTTTGATCACCAACTCCCAGCGACGCATCATATGCGTCCGACATATAAAAAACACTTACGTGGCTCATAAGGTAGGAAATGGCGGGAGAATAGGAGGGCGAGGTACCGTAGTGTGTGTGGGAGCCGGGCCAGTAGGTGTGAGCGGGCCGAGACAGCCGCGCGGCTGGTGGTGGTGGGCTTAGTGGGGATACTTTACACCCTTAGTTCACCGCCACTTTGAACCTTCATTACTCCGGTCGTATGGGAGCTAGAGGCTTGAGATTTATGTATTTACCTAATTGTATTTACCTAATTGTAGTTTACAGGAGTTGAGCTAAGCTCGTGTTGTCCCGTCTCTCAGTCTACTTTTTATCCAATTTTTTCTTGAAAATATGGATGTTCCTTGCCCCTACCACCTCCTCCTCCAGCCCATTCCATTTGTCAATACATCTATAGGGGAAGCTAAACTTCCTGATATCGTTCTTGCAGGTAGGTCTTTTTACTTTGTAGCTGTGGCCTCTAGTTATTCCTGTATCCATAATTAATATATCCTCCCTATCCAGCCTCTCCAGCCCCCGGGTACATTTGTACATCATTATCATGTCTCCCCTCTCTCTCCTCTCTTTTAGACTCGGTAGATTTAATTTGTCTAGCCTCCCTTCATATGGCAGTTCTCTGAGACTTGGAACCAATCTAGTGACTGCTCTCTGGATTCTTTCTAACTTGTGAATATGCTTCTTTAGATGCGGGGACCACACCACTGCTGCATACTCCAATCTTGGTCTAATCATACTCTTCATAATTTTCGCTACCATGGTCTCATCCAAATAGTTCAGAGCAACTTTCATATTCCCGGCCATTGCATACATTCCGCTAAAGAGCTTGTTAATATGTTTCTCTGGCGACAAATTATCTTGTATAATCAACCCTAAATCTTTTTCTTTTTCGGCCTTGCTAATTTTATTATCTCCCATCCTGTACTCCCAATTTGGTCTATTCACACTTCTTCCCATATTTAACACATGACATTTACTTATATTAAATTTCATTTTCCACTTGGTGCTCCATTCGTATATTTTATCTAAATCCCCTTGCAGCTCCTCACAACTACTTTTTATTTGTCTCATAATTTTTACGTCATCTGCAAACATTGACATGTAAGAGTTTATGCCTATCGGCAGGTCATTCACGTACATAAGGAACATGAGAGGTGCCAACACAGATCCCTGCGGCACACCACTCTCAACTTTCCGCCACGATGAGTAAGTTCCTCTAATGTTGGTCCTCATTTCCCTATCTGTTAAATAGCTCTCCATCCATTTCAGCAAACTCCCCCTGACACATCCTAGCGTCTCAAGCTTAGATAACAATCTCTTATGTGGTACCTTATCGAATGCTTTGGAAAGGTCTAAGTAGACGCAGTCCACCCATCCGCCTCTTTCTTGGAGTACATCTATCACCCTACTGTAATAACATAGCAAACTGGTAACACAAGATGTCCCTTCTCTGAATCCAAATTGCTTTGGGGTTATTATTTTCTTTCTCTCCAACATTTTCATCCATCTCTTCCTAATTAGCTTTTCACAAATCTTGCATACAATACTAGTAAGTGAAACTGGTCTATAGTTTAGAGGGTCCTCAGGGTTTCCATTCTTGTATATCGGAATGATATTAGCTCTTTTCCATTCAACAGGAACCTGTCCTTTATCTAAGGAAGCTTGAATTATGTCCCTCACTGGCTCCACTAATTGCTCTGCACACTCCTTTAAAACCCAGGCAGGCACTTCATCCGGTCCCATAGCTTTCCTTACTTCAAGTCCTCTCATCGCAGATAACAGCTCATCTCTAGTTATTTCAATCTTACTAAGACCACTCTCCAGTACTCCCGCCTGTGGTTCGTCAAAACCTTCCTCTCTAGTAAAAACTGACCCCAATTTGTTATTCATTACCTCACACATGTCCGATACATTTTCATACGTCCTAGCATCAACTCTTAATTTAGTAATTTGTTTCTTTACCTTCAACTTACTGTTTATATATTTATAAAATAATCTAGGGTCACTTTCACATTTATTTACTATGTTCTTCTCATAGTTCATTTTAACTTGCCTAATTATGTTAACATATCTATTCCTCTCCTGTTTATATTTATTCCGATTACTCTCAGTGTTCCTTCTTCTTAATCTAGCCCAAGCTGCATCACGCCTACCCAAAGCTCTTTTGCATTTCAAATTAAACCAATCTTTCTGCTTAGTAAAATTTCCAGTTTTATATCTTGGGACAAACATATTGGTTCCTACTCTATAAATTTCGAGGAATCTACTATATTTACCTTGTATGTCCCGTTCCTTCAAAATAAGATCCCAATCTACTCCCTCTAAATATCTTTTCAAGGATACATAATCAGCTTTACTATAATTTAATCTGTCATTTATGTAGCTATTGTCTAATCTATTGGCATTACTCGAGGTCAACTTCCATTTTAGTAATAGGTGATCACTTTTACCTACAGGACATAGATAGTTTATATCACTAATTTCGTGAGGATCTTTTGTAAAAATCAGATCGAGTTTAGAAGGTTCGTTATTACCCCTCATTCTTGTATTTTCCTTCACATGTTGTGTAAGTACATTTTCCGTAACCAACTCCACTAGCCGACTTCCCCAAGATCTCTGATTTGGCCCTGCATCTCCCGATTCCCAATCAACCTCACTACAGTTGAAATCTCCTACCAAGATCAATCGATTCTTCCTTAAAAGCAATCTTCTCAACGACTGAATCATATCCTCTACCATCTCCTCAAACTCCAACTCCCTCCATGCTCTGGTCTTTGGTGGCATGTAAGCTACTGCTATGTCTAGCTTTTTCCCTTCTATATCATTGAGTTCAACTGCCATTATTTCTGCCTTGTCATTATTTAACTCCACGTGCTTTGCTGTCATAGGGTTCTTAACTAATACTGCCACTCCACCTCCCCTTTTACCCTTTCTATCATTTCTCCATATATTATATCCTTCACTAAACACTATGTTGCTGTCAAAGTCCTGGTTCAGCTTTGTCTCTGTCAAACAGACTATCTGTGGTTGATCTTTTCTTAATATATTATCTAACTCTACCTTTTTACTGTTTATTCCATCTATATTAGTGTAGTAGCACAGTATATTTGAATCCACCTCCTTGTTTCTCTTCCCTCTCTGCCTCCTACCAGGTTCACCTCCTCCTCCTCCATCCCTTCCCTGACCCAGTTCCACCTCCCCCACTAATTCTATTCTCCTCCCCCCTCTCTCTCCCTCTGTTCCACCCTCTCCACCACATCCTGGCTCTCTCTCCGGTCCCCTGCTCCCTGCATTATCTCTCGCTCCGTCTCCTTGCTTTGACTTCGTACTTGTCTCTCTGTCTCTTTCCCTATCACTCCTCTTACTTTCGGTTCTTGGTGGCTCCTGATGTACCACTTCCTTACTTGCCCTTCCCTTATTCTCCAAAAAAATTTCTTCTTTTGCTCTTCAGACAACTTTCCATTCTCTTCATCAGCCTTAGCTTGGAGTTCCCTTAACTGTTCTCGTTCTTCTACACTTAGGTCCTTTTTTACCCTTATATGATTCAGCTCTGTCGAATTTAATTTCCAGCTCACATTGGCTACTGCTTCTGCTGTTGATCTAAACTTTAGTTCCACTCTTAGTGGTCTCATCTCGCCCTTCTTATATATTCCTAACCTTCTCACCTCCTCCAGTTCTTTTACCCATCCATAACCCTCGTCTAAGTAATCCAGTATCCCCTTGACTTTCACAACATCCCTTTCCTTTCTTACCTTCATATCTGCCAGGTGCTCTTCCACATCTCCAAAGATTACTACACACTTACCTCTATCTATTGTCTCTCTCACTACCTTCTCTTTCTTCTTTAAAACTTGCACTACATTTTTTTCAAACTCTTTCTTTTCCTTTTCTCTCTCTTCCTTCTGCTCCTTCACAATTTCTTCAAGGGCTACCATCGTGGCACTCTCTACCCTTGTCCACTCATTTTTTACCTCACTAATTCCTTTTACTTCCTCACTCAGGTGGCCCTCATATTCCTTAAGCTGAGCCTTGAGTGCCACATTTTCCGACGCTAACTCGTCTACTCTGGCCATCACTGCCTCTAGGCTGTCACTTACTGGCCTAGGCCTATCCACCCCGCTAGTAACGCCACACATATCGGACAAAACTTCTACTTTAGCCCCTAACTCCTTCCTCCAATTTTCCATCACTCCCCTCCATCTCACAAGACCCATTAATTGTTTTTTCATACTTGCCAACTGATCATCCTTGTCCTCGGTGATAAAGCCTTCAAATTCATAATCCTCCTCATCCCCAGCTAGGCTTTCACGCCTTCCCGCCATCGCGAGGTGGTCGTCTGCCAGCCTAAAAACAACAATCGCCCCACTATCCCATCTCACTCCAGGAACTGTTTTACTTAATCCATATTTTCAATTACTTGGAATATCCAATTAAATCTGAATTGCTCATAAAACACCTAATTACTTATTGAAATGCACATATAAATTTCCGGGACAACACTTAGACACTCCTATCAACTTCACACAAGGTAACTCATTATCGGGGAGCAGCTGCGAGGTGTTGACATGTGAGACACTCCTTAGGATGTATGCCGTACAATGCCATACTCAGTTTTTACCCTAGTGCTCCCGGGCGGGTGGTCATGCGGGGAGACGAACTTTCGAACCCCGCCCCCCAAATGACCGAAATGATTTTGTTTTTATTTTGTCTTCATTTCTCACCATTCTCTTCCATTTTGGCTCAACAAATTTTTTTGAGGCTCCCCCCCCCCCCCAAATGTCCGAGGTGATTTTTTTTTTTTTTTTTTTTTTTTCATTTCTCATCCTTGTCTTCCATTTTAGCAAACACAAAAAAGAAGTGAAAATGGCTTGGGACTGGGGTGAACAAAATATTATAACTAGCCGGGGCTCAACGGGTTAAGCATTTCCATAGGTCTTACTAGTAATTAAGTGAATATGTGTGCGCGACAGAACAAGATTCGCCGGTGCGGACAAGGTCTTAAACTTTCTAAACATTGATAAAACTACATTACCTTCTCTCAAGATGGTTGTCAGAACAGTACTGGGGAGTGTTCAGCTGCCTGTGTCCGATTCCATGAGTTATGAAATGCATCCTGTGGCAAACTATGGATTTTTATAAAAACGTACGCGATTTTTACGGCGCGTCGATAAAAGTGCCATTGTTTTGGGTGGCCTGAGGCTACTTTTATGGCATAAATCTACCTCATATGTTATATTTTATATATTTCAAAGTAAGATACGGTCACCATTAGTGTATCAAGTCGAAGCGAAAGCCATGCCGAACTGTCACGATGTCTAGTGGTGATTTTTAGTATTTACTTTGGGAAATAATGGCTATAAATCGCTCAAATTCTATTAATTGTATACTAATTGTGTAATAAATATGTGTTATATTTATTTATTGACATGCTCTTATGTAGTTTGACTATTTAACCCCTTAACCTCTGAAGTGCGCATGGGGGTAATTTGAAACGTCCCCCTGTGCTGACGTATTTGAGGTGTTTCCGTCACTAAAATATTCATTGTGCCATTAATAGCATTAATACTTATCCATATGCGCCTATTATGGGTTGATTATAAAGGTATTAACCTGAAACAACAATAAAACGAGTGAAAACAGCGTTTGGATGGTCAAAATCGGAGATATAGCCCGCGAGTTGTATAATGTATGGGTGAGGCAATCTGCTTTCCCGCCAATTTCCCCCAAGGCCACTGAGACACGGTCGATCGATACTCTCTCTCTCTTGCACTCGCTTGCCATCAGTGATGACAACACCCTGCTTGCAACTCGCTAATGTTAGCACGAAAATATACCTCAGAATAAGGGAATAACAGGGAAAATAGGTGATAACTGAAGGAGAGGAGGAAAGTGGGGAAGGAGGGGAGGTAGAGGACAGATTTTGCATGGCCCAGGGGCCAGAATTTTTTTTTTTTTTTTTTTTTTTTTTTTGGTCGATGTCAAAAGTTGATTTTTTTTTCACTCACTCATAAGAGTCTCCCCGCAGTCCGCCGGGGAAACACTTAAGAGTCTCCCCGCAGTTCCCGGGTTAAAGGCAAGCTGTGAGTAATGGACACCCTACCGCCAGGCGACGATATTAGGCCCCATTCCCACCTAAAATCGTAATTTTACGATAAATATAGTTATTACTTATTTATGTGCGCCTATTTTACGTTTAATATGAAGATAGTAACATGTAACAATAATAAAACAAGTGGGAATAGTGTTTGGATGGTCAAAAACGTGAATTATTGCCGACCGGTCATTCATGAAATGTGAGGCAGCCGCGACGTATATCCTCCCCTCTCGGTGCCTCAAGAGAGACTGAGGGTGTGAGGGTTGTCTCTCTCTCTCTGTGTCTTTCCCACGCATAGACACACGCAAAACCACACCCTAGGATCGGCTTGGAGATATTGGCACCATAAATACACCAATAAATATGGTAATAAGAGGAAAAATAGGTGATAATTGAAGGGGGGGAGGGAAAGGAGGGGATTTTGACATATGTGGAGGAGTGATAATAGGTATGGAGGGGAATTATCTCACTTGTTTTAAGTGCTACTGGGGCCTTTTAAAATGTTTTATTTAGGCCTTACCTCTTAACCTGACAAGCGCGAAATAGACCTAGGGGCTAGGGTAGTTATTTGTGCATTTCTAGCCTTGGATTCTGACAGAATTAGTTATATTTACAATATAGAGCATTATTTGTTTTCGTTATGCTTTTATTTTACATATATGATGTATATATGAACCTTCAAGAGTGTTAAATAAGTGGGAAAAGCATTTGGGTGGTGAAAAACGAAGATATTGGCCACCCGGTCATAATCTCATGCGAGAGAGAGCCACAGGCAACCCTCCTCTCTCGCTGTCTGTGAGGTAACTGAGACGAGCGGGGCGGTGTGGGCCGGTGTCTGGGTGTTACATAACGATCTTTTCTGCAACCCACTTGTGCTACATTATCGCGGGAGAGAAAAATAACCGATAAATGATGATAATAAGAGGAAAAATAGGTGATAATTGAGGAGGGGAGGGAGGGGGGAATAAGGTGGGGAAGGAGGGGAGGGGGATGGGTGAGATTTACATGGATGAGTACTGGAGGGGAATTATCTCACCTAGAGACAAATTCCTTTGTTTTGATAGGCCCTTTTTTTTTTTGGAAGGCTTTTTTTATGGTCTTGCTTCCGTGAGGCCTATCGCGTTCCCTATAGGAAGCCTTCCGTGAGGCCTATCGCGCTTGCCGGGTTAAGAGTGTTCTCGCCTTTGCTCACCATAACCTCTTAACCCGTGGAGCCCCGGCTAGTTTTGTAATGTTTGTTCACCAGAACCCGGCCGGTTTTCAAAAAATTGTTTTATTCCAGAAACAATAGCGAATGGGTTAGGAATGAAGGAAAAACCACAAAAAAATGCTAAAAAGCTTAAAGAATGGTCCTACAGAGCCCCCAAAACGTATTTTACAAGAGTAAAAAATTGAAGGCAATTACCCCCAAAAAACAGGTTATTGCGCGCTCACACGCACGCACGTGGACTTTGAGAGTTTTCAACCATCGGCACGGTTGCGTGGGATACGTACACAGTTCCCATACAAATCTGAGCCCTCTTGAGTGGCTACACCTGAGGTTACGGTCGGCGCAATTAGGGTGACTCATCAGACGCGTCGCTGGGGCTGTGCGTTACATACATCGCCGACGCGTCAGACGCGTCGCTGGGGCTGTACGGGTTAAGAGTGTTCTCGCCGTTCCCGGGTTAAGCTAATAGTTTTCGTATATAATCGAAGAATAGATGCCTGTAAGGGGGTGTTCATAACTTCAATCACTGTTCTTAGAGAACCGCCAGTCTCTCTCACTCGTGGTTATAGAAATGGCGGCCTTTCAGTCTTGTCATATTATAGGCTAATATGGAGAATGTAGCTTCAGTATCAGCATTTCCACACATGATTTAGGGCCCTATGTCCGGGCTCGTGCAACTAGATTCACAAGCAACCTTAATGATCTTGCCATGAGCCGTGTTAATTTTTCTACTACACAGTTTTCTCTGTGTTTTGTGCCGGCCATGGTTGACTTGTGGAATAAGTTGCCAAATGACCTAGTCAATTCAGCTCATATCTCCATCTTTACGTCTAGAGTTAATGCTTTTTTGCAGCATTAATTCTAATTGTTAAACTTATTTTATTCTATTTTATTGTTTTATATTATTACTGCACTAGATCTTTTACATAGCAATACCTATACATTATTGCAATGTGTAACTTTATTGTTAATTTTAATTTGGTGATATACGATTACCAGTATTCACACCTCAGTAGTTCTATTTTTCTGAGATAAGGCTTCTTTAATGGCACCCGCCTTATACATCTTTTTCTTACTGCTATACTCTTATATTTAAACACATGTCACAGTTTTCGTTTTTTGGTCTTCTTAATAGATTCTTTTTTTGTTTAGCTTGATTAGCATATGAAGGTCCCTCCACCAGTCGTGATATTCTAGGCTCTTACGTCATTGACGTAAGGAGCCACCAATAAATTACGGTTTTGACAACCCGTATGGAAGGAAGGAAAAACGAATATTTATTGGTGGCTCCTGAAGTCAATGACGACAATTGCCCTCCCACCATCCCCTTCCCATTCACATGCCCAACTTGATATACTTTAGAGGTCGCTCCTGGGCAGGAAGAGGTGAGTCATGCTCATGGGAAACAGAGGAAGATCGGAATGCGCTGGGGCGCGGTGTTCAAACTGTTATTTCTTTTCCTTTTAATTTCCTACTTTTCAGTGGCTCCGTCTCAATGACGTACCTTAGGAATGATTAAGGGGTACCCCCTAGGATGATCTTGGTTCTCGACCGCTGTAATCGAGGTTAACCCGGGCTCTGAGGAGCACGGAACGAGGCCATATTATCATAGGCAGGGTTGGGTTATTGACACAGGGCCCTCCCGGTCGTCATCATGCGACTGTGTCAAGAGCATTGCAACGTCCCAAAGCAGCTCGTCGGTGCATCTTTTTCTTTAGCAATATATGGGGACTTCACTCTAACATCAATTCTGTACACCAATTTCTTCAAGCAGAATTCCCTACTCTCCTTTTTTTGACAGAGACTCAAGTAACATCCACATCTGACACGTCTAGATTTAATTTTCCAGGTTATCAACTGCTCCAAAATTTCAGACCTAAAGGAGGTGTATGTTGCTTCGCAAAATCTGAAATTGCCCTGGAGGAGGTTACTAGTTTCAATTGTCCCTATTTTGATTATTCTATATACAAATTAATTTCTGCTGGTAAATTTAAATACATATGTTGCATCTACCGTTCCCCAAATACTCCTCCAGAGCAAAGTCTTTTTGATTCTATGTCCTCACAACTCAGTGTCCTCAACTTAAATGCTTCTTCTGAAATCACTGTGTTGGGTGATTTTAATGTCCATAATGTTGAATGGCTCACTCATTCAGCCAGGACTGATGATGCTGGTCTTGAATGTGAGCTATTTGCAGACTCATTTAATCTCACTCAACTAGTCAACCAACCCACCCGTGTACCAGATAATCCTAATCATAATTCCCACCTACTGGACTTATTTTTAACCTCTGAAGTGCGCATGGCGGTAATTAGACACCTCTGCCTGTGCGCATGTATTTGAGCTGTTTCCATCACTAAAATATTCATTTTACCATAAATAGCATTAATACTTATCCATATGCGCCTATTATAGGTTGATTATAAAGGTATTAACCTGTTACAACAATAAAACAAGTGAAAACAGCGTTTGGATGGTCAAAATCGGCGATACAGGGCGGAAGTTACATAATGTATGGGACTATGGGTGAGGCAACCTCCTTTCCTGCCAATTTCCCCCAAGGCTGGAGAGACACTGTCGATCGATACTCTCTCTCTCTCTCTCTTTCTTGCACTCGCTTGCTAACAGTGATGACAATGCCCTGCTTGCAACTCGCTAATGTTAGCACGAAAATATACCTCAGAATAAGGGAATAACAGGGAAAATAGGTGATAACTGAAGGAGGGGAGGAAAGTGGGGAAGGAGGGGAGGTAGAAGAGTGATATTTTGCATGGCCCAGGGGCAAAAAAAAAAAAAAAAAAAAAAAATTATGATGTTACAGTGAGGTCCCCGCTTGGATCTTCTGATCACTGTCTGATACAGGCCACCTACCACACCTTCCCACTCCGAACCTGTTTTGGTGACTAAATGGCATTACGATAGGGCAGACTGGGAGGGTCTTCAAGGTTTCTTTATTGATATTCCCTGGACCTCTTTCTTTTCTAATGATGCACACTCCACCTTCAGCCACATACAAGATTTTGTAAAAATTGGAATGGAAACTTTTATTCCTCATCAAAAGTACAGTAAAAGATCTAATTCACCTAAATGGTTTGACCATAATTGTGCTAGAGTAACTGAACAAAAAGCAATAGCCTACAATGCATACACAAGATCAAAAACACATGAAGCCTTTAATTACTTTAGAAACATCAGAAATCATGCCAGAACTGTATTAAACCTAACTAAATCAAACTTTCTCCACAAGCAGGCAAATAAACTTCTAAATAATCCAAATGATAATAAAATATTTTGGTCAACTCTTAACTCATTCAAATCCAACTTCACTACTGCTTCATCCATTCCACCATTAAAATCTCTGACTGGCAATCTTGTAAGTGACCCACGAGGTAAAGCTAACCTTCTTGCAGATATTTTCTCCACCAACTCAACCTTAGATGAAATAAATCAAGATGTCCCTGTACTTAATTTTGATTCGCCTGAAATTCCCTCACTTAAGATCCACACCAGACATGTCAAAACTATTTTGCAGAATCTCTCAGTAGATAAGGCTCCTGGTCTAGATGAAATTCCTCCAATAGTACTTAAGAATTGCTCCTTGGTGCTCGCTCCTGTATTGGCAAAATTTTTCCGTCTGTGTACTCATACCTCATGCTTCCCAGTACCCTGGAAAGAAGCAAACATCCATCCAGTTCCTAAAAAAGGTGCCTCTTCAGATCCATCAAACTACAGACCAATAGCTATAACTTCCACTCTTGGTAAAGTCTTTGAAATTATATTAAATAATCACATAGTTAAGCATCTTGAGAATAATAAATTTATCAGTGATAGACAATATGGTTTTAGACGATGTCGATCAACTGCAGACATTCTTTGCCTTCTTACGCATCAAATCAACCAAGCTACAGACCAACATGGTGAAACACATACAATAGCACTGGATATATCAAAGGCATTTGATAGAGTCTGGCATCAATCCTTATTGTTGAAGATTGTTGAACTCACTTTGAATTCGCCTTACCTCGCTGTAGCACCGGCAGAGTTCCATATGCTGAGTATTGCAGGCAGAGTTGGCGGATAATACTTTGATTCATTATCCAGGGCGGGGTGAGCAGATTATATTCCAGTGCACTAATAAGCTTTGAGTGCTGACTCATTTCTTACTGCCTGGCCAGGACTTGACTCCACTGTCAGCACTTCCATCCGCTATCATTACTCACGGTCAACTGTCTTCCGACACCATGAATCAGTTACTCATCGCCCTGCTCATGACGTCACAATATCGACGCTCCATATACGCACTAGTTTCCGTGCCCCATTTGAATTAATTTGTTTTTTATCTTTCTTTCCTTTTCCGATTACGTACCTTTTAGGCAATATATATTGTATTTATTCCACATTATTTTTATTGTACTTTCCCACTTATGTTGTGTATTTTCTCATAACATAATTACTTAATACCCATTTTTCTAATTATTATTATTGTACTTTTTCCACTTATGTATTTTGTCATAACATATTCACTCTAATACCCAAGTTTCTAATTACTAAGACTAACAAAGATGTCACACTACGGCCTTGCATCATTAGTTCCACTAATTTCTTCTTATCTTCATAACAGAAAAATATGTGTAATGGTAGATGGCCTTTATTCTCAATTTCACTCAATAAATGCTGGTGTTCCCCAGGGATCAGTTTTGGCCCCAACTCTGTTCCTCATTCATATCAATGATCTCATATCTACCTCTCATAATCCAATACATTCCTATGCAGATGACTCAACACTCCACAGTTCCTTCACATTTACCAATTCTTTCACCCAACCCGATCTTATAAATTCAAAAATTAACTGCAATTTCTCTGAACCAGGGCCTCTCTAGGATTAATGAATGGGGACAAGAGAATCTAGTTTCCTTTAATGCACAGAAAACCAAGTACATTCAATTTTCTAACCGACAGAATCTCACTGACTCCCATATATTTTTTAATGATGTAAATATTCCCACTTCCCCTAGTATTGACATTCTCGGTGTAACATTAACTACTAACTTGAGCTGGACACATTTTGTTAGAAGCATTGCTAAGAATGCCTTTAAAAAACTGGGACTCCTGTACAGAGTTCGAGAATTCTTCACTGACGAGCAGTTGGCCATAATATATAAAAGTCATGTGCGTTCTCAGATGGATTACTGTTCACCTCTGTGGAGTGGAAGTGGAGTGGTTGCATTGAGGCAGTTGGACAAAATTCAAAATAAAGCTATTAGATTAATCAATAACCCTGCAATCACACAGGACCTTCCTACATTATCCATACGAAGAAATGTTGCATCCCTTGCATTATTCTACAGATATTTTCACAGCAATTGTCCCGAGGAACTTGCTTCAATTGTGCCGCCTCTCCACATCTTTCCCCGTAGAACTAGGGCAGCTGAGAGCGCCCATGAATTTACACTTTCTCCTCCACAATGCAGAACTTCTGCTTATCATAATTCATTTATCCCCAGAACTACTACTCTTTGGAATTCACTTCCCTCGAGTTGCTTTCCACAAACTTACAATCTACAAAAGTTTAAATCCAGTTGTTACAAACATTTTATGAATGGAGGATGCCTTTAGGCACATGGACCTTTTTGTTTTATCTGTGTTTTTCCTTCCTCCGTTCATTGTCGCATAAAAAAAAAAAAAAAAAAAAAAAAGGCTCTTACGTCATTGACTTCAGTAGCCACCAATAAATATTAGTTTTTCCTTCCTTCCCTACCGGTTGTCTAAACCGTAGTATACTGTATATGTTTTTTGTTTTTTTGGGTTTTTTATCCTAAAGATGCCGTAGTCTCTCTCCAGTGCCTCTGGGTGTTTTGTGTGGATTCATCTTGCTGGTGTTTCTGCATCGTGGTTGGAGACTTCGGCATCTCATATAATATTAATAATAATAATTTTTAATATAATTGTGAATAACTGAACGTCTTATATGAGTCGGATATGACAACGAGGAGGTGCTTAACCCGGGAACTGCCGGGAGACTCTTAAGTGTTCCCCCGGCGGACTGCGGGGAGACTCTTAAGAGTGAGTGAAAACAAAAATCAACTTTTGACATAAAAAAAATAAAATAAAATACAATTTTTTTTTTTTTGGCCACTGGGCCATGCAAAATCTCAGTCCTCTACCTCCCCTCCTTCCCCACTTTCCTCCTCTCCTTCAGTTATCACCTATTTTCCCTGTTATTCCCTTATTCTGAGGTATATTTTTGTGCTAACATTAGAAATGCGGTTGGAGGGTGTGGTCATCACTGATAGCAAGCGAATGCAAGAGAGAGAGAGAGTATCGATCGACTGTGTCTCAGTGGCCTTGGGGGAAATTGGCGGGAAAGCAGCTTGCCTCACCCATACATTATACAACTCGCGGGCTATATCTCCGATTTTGACCATCCAAACGCTGTTTTCACTCGTTTTATTGTTGTTTCAGGTTAATACCTTTATAATCAACCCATAATAGGCGCATATGGATAAGTATTAATGCTATTAATGGTACAATGAATATTTTAGTGACGGAAACACCTCAAATACGTCAGCACAGGGGACGTTTCCAATTACCCCCATGCGCACTTGTTAGGTTAAAATGGCGAAAATAGGAAAATATCGAGACGATTTTGATGGCCTTACAGCGACCTGTTGGTAATGTTTCGAATTACGTATTATTATGTGTCATATTTCCAAATATGCATATATATGCAAAGCTGAAGGCTTTCTGAATCATATGTAGGAGTTTAGGAAAGATATTAATTAAATTACCAACGTTATAAGGGTGGTACCATGATGCGGAACAAAAGCACTCAATTCTATCCACCGCTAAATTTGCCGTTTCGCGCCAACTTAACGAAGGTTTACCATGTTATTACATGGCTGCCATAAACCGATTTTAGTGTTTTAAGTGACTTATGAATAGTTTAGAGTGTGCTATTTACGAATATACCAATGAAAGTTGTATACAGAATGTTTTTATATTCGTAATGTGCAAATTAAGATCGGTACCTTCTTTGACCGATGATTCGTTTATCGGTTTTTTACCCTATACTCCTAGATCCTCAACAGTTGGCTGCATACAACCCAAACTATCTGTTATATGCTCTAGATCCTCAACAGTTGGCTACATACAACCCAAACTATCTGTTATTATACTCTTAGATCCTCAACAGTTGGCTACATACAACCCAAACTATCTGTTATACAGTGGAATCTCGCATCTAACGCATTTTGATCTAACGAATTTGCATCTAACGACCCTATTGGAGCTCTATCCGATCTCAATCTAACGAACCAAAATCCATATCTAACGGCAATTATTCTGGGTGCCCGATATCGAATTTACAAATTTCCCGCCAATCCCTAAAAATTTCCCGCCAATTGCTGATGCGTTAAACGCTACCTAGCGTCCCTCCCTCCCCGCCACTGTTCAGGTCAGTCCAGTTTACGCGGCGCCATAGTTGACCTGTTCTAAAGTTGTGCTCGTCTCGCTCCAACATTTTGTTCTACCTTCCAAAGTTGGTGGTGTGTTACGCCTTTCATGATGTCAACCCAAGCCTCAGGTACTGGAGAAGGGAGTGGTGAGAAAGGAAACATGCATGAAAGGAAGACAAAAGTTCCAGTGAAGAGGGCTACGCGTGTTGGAAAAAAACTGAATAAATATACGGCAGAGGATAAAGCGAAAGTGATTGAACTAATTGACAAAGGCCTAAAGAACTGTGAGATAGTGAAAATAACTGGGTTTCCCGAGGGGACAGTGCGTAACTTTAAGAGACAGAAAACTGAAATTAAAGCCAGCCTAGCTGTTGCAAAGATGTGTTTTAGTGGCAATGCTAATGCATCTCAAAGGGTGCTAACAAACTATTCTTTGTCTACCCACCTCGTTGCCAAGATGGAGTTCTACCTTGAAAGGTGGATAGAACGTAAGTTCAAGGATGGGGGAAGCATCAATGGTCCACAAACAAGAAACCAAGCCCTTGTTCTGTACAATACCCTTGTTAAAAAGAACAACATCAAAGATCCAGCCCCATTTGTTGCTCTGTTGGATGGTTTGCCAAGTTTAAGAAAAGGTTTGGGATAAAACACGCTAATTACCAGGGGGAGCTTTCATCTGCAGACACACTTGCAGCCAATTAGTTTCCTGCTGTTGCACAGGCAGTGATTGATGAGGGAGGGTACTGCTTAGACCAGGTCTACAATTGCGATGAAACTGGTCTCTATTGGAAAAGATCGCCAAAGTCAACATTCATCAGCAAAAAAGAAAAGCAGGCACCTGGCGTGAAGATGGCCAAGGATAGGCTGAGTGTGTTATTGACCTGTAATGCCACAGGTACTCACCGGATGAAGCCCCTAGTGATATATAAATTCAAGCGGCCCCGGGCTTATAAGGGGGCTGATATAAACAAGCTGGATGCCATCTACTGGGCCTCTAACACCAAGGGATACATGAATATGGTGCTCTCTGCTAAGTGGTTTGATGAGCAGTTTGTACCAGATGCCCTCCGTAGATGCAGAGAACTGAACCTGGACGGGAAGGTTTTACTGTTTATGGATAATGCACCTGGCCATGCACGTTATCTGGTTGGCCGTCACCCACATGTACAGGTGTGTTTCTTGCCCCCAAACACCACATCTAAAATACAGCCGCTTGATCAAGAAATAATTGCCAATGTAAAGTTGATCTACTACAAGCGGGTGTATGATGAGATGCGTCAGGCTACAGACACGCAAGATGAAGTGAGAGAAATACTCGAGGATTCTGATGAGGAGGACATGCTGCTGGGGGCAACAGGAGGAACCGAAGCGGAAACGAATGAAGAAACAGAAACAGAGTCTAACAGTGCAATAATATCAGTGAAACAGTTCTGGAAACAATTCAATGTCAAGAATGCCATTGATTACATGGTCGACGCATGGAAAGCAATCACAACTGACACAATAAGGCATGCCTGGCATCCCCTGCTACCCGACAAGATACCACAGTCAGCGAACAGGCAGCGCGCGGTGAGGAGGTCCGCGGCGCATCCCAGTAGCCTAGCCTCCCTGCCTCGGATATCCTAGACATCGTCTAACCTACACACCTCATTATTCACTCACAGGTTGGTTTATTATTATTTGTTCTGATAATTAATATATTACATTATTTGAATATATTTTATGTCTCAAAATAGCACTCGGAAGGGTAAAAATAGTGAAAATGGGGATTCGGTATAAATTTTGGCACCAATTACCATTTTTCCCATTAGTTTATGTATTCATATCTAATGAATCTGGATCTAACGCGATTTTTTCGGCACCTATTATTCGTTAGATACGAGATTCCACTGTATACTCTAGATCCTCAACAGTTGGCTACATACAACCCAAACTATCTGTCATATACTCTTAGATCCTCAACAGTTGGCTGCATACACCCAAACCATCTGTTATATGCTCTAGATCCTCAACAGTTGGCTACATACAACCTAAACTATGTTATATACTCCTAGATCCTCAACAGTTGGCTACATACAACCCAAATTATCTGTTATATACTCCTAGATCCTCAACAGTTGGCTACATACGACCCAAACTATTAAGTCTCAAGAGGGCAGGACCCAGTCTAGATCCAATCTTGAAACAATCTTCATGTTCGTCGGGCCAATCGAAACAGCGGGCGAACAAGAAACGAAGAATCACGCCAGAAAAAGTGACACCAGAGGCGTCAACTTCAGGCAGTAAACGGGAGGCGTCGAGTGCGCGGCTCCAGCAACCGCCGGTGACGACACCTCCTCCATCTGTCACTACCTCCTCCAAGCCTAAGGTGCAAACTGGCAGGTCGGAAATGGTGACGGAGGTAGCAGAGATGCCTCCCAGAGACAATGATAGTGACGTGAGCCAATTGTTGCAATCAATTAGGCCAGGTTATTCAATTCCCCGTTCCAATATTCAGCCTGGTTTTAAAGTTCCACGTTCTCATGTACCGGCGAAATTGTTAGTCGATCAATACCGAGGGTACCCAGGGGGCACCAGGGAAGGTTCTGACAGATTGCGAAGTCAGATGTCCACTGCCTCGGAGGTCACAGACAATGTGAGTGTGCGGCAAGCCAATGAGGAACAAGTGCCTTCATCCATGCCGAATTTGAGTTGGGAAACCTTTGAACGTGAACAGTTAAATCCCGCGGTACGGAATGAGACGGTTCGATCCCGCTCAGCCCGGCAACCGGAGGAAGAGTTGGTTAAAGACATGGACTACCAGGACGGTTTAGAGGTAGAGTTGGAACAATTACCTTCCGGTCAAAAACTGGCATCGTGCTGCCACTCAGAAGGCGACTCTGTAGTTTCTATGGACAGTACCAGGGCGGATTTGCAATCAATATTTGATCAAATGGTGCAAAAATTTCAGATGGATAAAATGGTGCCGGAAGCCCCGTCGCTATCGTCAGTTGCTAGACCACTGGAGTCAGTTCGAGTATCAACTAGGCAGCCTATTTTTCCCTCCCCTATGACAACTAATTCTAGTCCGTCACCTTCTACGTCAATTTTGACTACTTCCAATGTCCGAGTTGTCACGGACGTCATCCCTCCACCTTTGGAGAAAGTTCCCCTTAGAAAAGGCCCAATGCCTTTACTTTACGGGCCGGATCAGTCATGGGTTAATATCGGCGCTCAAAACTCAACGGTCGCGCAACAGACGATCTCGGGAGAGCTTCCGGTACCTGATCATTGGACTATTCAGGTTAATGAGAGTAAAAAGTTACGTGCTTTTAACCCGTGGAGCCCCGGCTAGTTTTGTAATGTTTGCGCACCAGAACCCGGCCGGTTTTCAAAAAATGGTTTTATTCCAGAAACAATAGCGAATGGGTTAGGAATGAAGGAAAAACCACGAAAAACCGCTCAAAAAGCTTAAAAAATGGTCCTACAGAGCCCCCGAAAACGGATTTTACAAGAGTAAAAAATTGAAGGCAATTATCCCAAAAAAACAGGTTATTGCGCGCTCGCGCGCACGCACGTGGACTTTGAGAGTTTTCAACCATCGGCACGGTTGCGTGGGATACGTACACAGTTCCCTTACATATCTGAGCCCTCTTGAGTGGCTACACCTGAGGTTACGGTCGGCGCAATTAGGGTGACGCGTCAGGCGCGTCTCTGGGGCTGTGCGTTACATACATCGCCGACGCGTCAGACGCGTCGCTGGGGCTGTACGGGTTAATACGTCCGGTGAAACTTTATACGTATCCATTAAGGCTGTTCCAAATTTATATGCCCCAGAATTCTTTGTGTATGCTTACTCCCCAGCTTTGCCACCTGCCTCTTCTGCACGACTTTACTCGGATTGGTCGAAAGTTGACGGTTTTAATGACGTTAAGGCTCTGGCACATTTAACGCCGAAATTAGACACAATTCCTATCCGTGACCAATCCGGCAACCCGGTCCTACAGATCGGGGAGGTAGGTACAGGTCCCTGGGTGGAATGGGAGGTGGAGGCTCAACAGTTCGCTTCCACAATTACAAGTAAGTCTTCTCACCAGATCCCCCAAGAATAGCACAGCTGGTTTTCACTGCTCGTCGCTATAGCCGGGGTGTACCTCAATCTGTGCTTAAACCTCCAGCCCCGGCTATGTATTCCATACATATTCCCAAAAACCCGGGGGTTTTGGCCGAAAAACGTCTATGCCTAGGCTACCGTATCTTTGTTATTTTGACTGCTTCTGCATTCCCGTGCATCCCCAAGCGTATATGTGTTTCGTATCTGTAGAATGGCGTTAAGTAGAGCTCTCTAAGTCAACTGGTTCAGTTGTGATAATGATTTCATTGGAGATAACTTTGTGGCAAAATCAGCCACTTTACACTACTTTTCGCTACTTAACAATAACATACAGGCACACACGAACAAGCGACGCACTCTTTCTTGTGGTCGGAGATGCGCGGCGTCGGTCCAGCCCGCTGTTGTTTACATGCGTCGGACGGACGCCTCGCACACCAAGCTTACAGGCTTTGAAGCTGCCGGAGCCTCAGAGCCCTACCGGGTAGCACGGGGGGTGTTTGTTTTGGGTGCCTCAGAGCCCTACCGGGTCTGGAGGGTTAATTTTCTCACTGCCCCTAAGTTGTCTTTGTGAGAAATACAAGACCCATTTTCTAGCCCCCCCACCCCCCAACTCAGCTGGATAAAGACTATAAATTGAGGCAAAAGGCTCTGAGGCTACTGTCTCAGTTCTTGCTTAGTCGCCAGATCGCACAGTCTCTGGTCAGGACGACTCAGGCAATAACTGATTCCCACGCTAAGAAAGCTCTTTCGCTCTAGACGTCTTGTTCTCCAGAACTCTATTCAATCCCTTGGCGACGTTAGGGCCGCCATCTTGGAGGCGGTCGGTGCTCATCAGGACCTAAGAGTCTATCTGATGAAGAAGGTGCCGGAGGAGATTGGGCGACTTGTCATTCTTTCCCTGGTCTTAACATCAAATCTTGTATGTCATGATACCTGGAGGACTGTGTTTAGCCTCGTAGACTCTGCTAGACAGGCTGCCTCCCCGGTGCGGAAGGAGTCTCATAAATTCACTAAGCCTTACACTAAAAAAAAATTTAGTCACAAGAGTCACCCAAGTGGGACTAAGATTTTCCGAACTTCAAAACCCCTTCCACGCCGGGAAGCAGTTATGCTAACAAAAGCAAACAACCGGGTAAGAGTTCCGGTAAGTGGTACAAAGGTCAGACTAAGAGTAAGCCAGGACAAGAGTCAAAGTCTACTACTGCCAGCCAGCCGTCTACCCCTACCACATCACATTAAAAAAAACTAGTCATTCACAAAACTCTCACTCCTGGGGCCTGTATTGGGCGAGTTGGATCCGAGAATAGTTCTGCCGAACAAGCCCAGTTGCGTGACTGGGTCATTCCGGATGTGTCACCGGGCTTGGCCCCGGCGGACTTGGGCACGGACACTGGTACGCAAGGGCATCACTTGGCGATGGCTCCGACGACCTCGTTTACGTCAATCTATAGAAGTCAATCATGTTTCTTTAGAGGTGGAGTAACTAGTGCAAGAAATGATAACCAAGCATATCATTGTCCCGGTCAATCCAACTTGCCCAGTTTACACGTCCAGATTTTTTCTCGTGCCAAAGAGGGACAGTGCTCAGATGAGGCCGGTCGTAGAGTTGTCTCACCCGAATCACTACATTCACAACGCATTGTTCAGGATGCTCATTGTGAATCAGATCAGGTTAACACTTCCGCCGCAAGGTTGGATGTGTTCTTTAGACCTGACAGAAGCCTATTGGCATGTCCCAGTAAACAAAAGGTTCCAAAAATTCCTCGCTATGAGGATCGAGCATCAGACCTATGTCTTTCAAAGGATGCCTTACGGTCTGAACCTGGCACCGAGGATCTGTACCAAATTAGTCCGACAGGCTCTGTTACCACTGTTGAAACAAGGGTTCACGGTAATGAGGTACCCAGATGACTGGCTGGTGGTTGCAGAGTCCAAGATACAATGCCTCAACCATGTACATTCCATTCTAACCCATGTCAAAACCCTGGGGTTCAATATCAACTTGGCAAATTTTGTCCTAACAATGGTAATTCAGTGGGTAGGGCTGGTATGGGACACAACACACCTAGCACTCGGTCAGATTGTGGACAATCAGAACAGATTTCGCAGGAAATTGTTCCTTTTTCTTCACAGCCTGACTACCACGAGGAAGGTGTGGGAGTCCCTTGTCGGCTCTCTCAACTGGATTCAACTTACTGTAAAGTTGGGCCGGTTGAAAGTAAAGAGGTTAATCTTGGAGGGAAACAAGCATTTTCCGCTGTTGCTGGCGGAAAAGTCGTGGCAAATCCCAAAATTAATCCACAACTTACTAGCGGTCTGGGCAAGGCCAGAAACATTGCATTCAATTATGACGTTGACTTCTCCTCCGCCGACGGTATGGGTTGATAGGATGCTTCAAGGACATTGGGTTGGGGTTATCACTCAAACCTAGGGCATCAGGGTCAGGGTCTTTGGTCCCAATCCAACATGTTTCACATCAATGCGAAAGAGTTACTAGTTCCCGTAATATTCCTTCAGGCTCACGGTTCCACATTGGAGGGGAAATCAATTGCTTTTCAAATGGACAATCGGAATGCCGTGTCTTGCATTCAGAAGCAAGGGTCAATGAGGTCTCGAATGTTGCTAGAGTTGTCGGAAAAGATTTTTGTGTTAGCCGACAAGCTTAACATTCATCATCACGCATCTTATCTGCCAGGCGTGGCCAACGTCTGGGCAGATGCTCTGTCATGGAGACGGAGCAAAATAGTAGAATGGGCGCTCAAGCAAACCGTCTTTCAAAAGATGATTGCAGAGCCATACCGTCCACAAGTGGGCTTATTCGCGTCAGAGGAAAACAACAAACTCCCTCTCTACCTAACCCGCCGGGAAATCACGCCGGCGGGGGGTACCAACGCTTTGCTGATGGATGGAACAGGTGAAATTCCATCTATCTGTTTCTGCCACCAGATGCTTCACTCATGTGTCAAGTAGTTCACAAACTATGGGATTATCGGGGCATAGTCTCGCTGATCGTGCCCCTGTGGCCGGTCCAGGTTTGGTACTCCCAATTGAAGACGTGTCACTCCCGATCTCGTACTTCCACTTGGAGACAATTGGCAACCTAAAGACCTCGCTGACTTTTGCATTCTGGACATTGAAAGGGCCAAATGGTTAGCCCCTTATGGAGAAAGCGTGACTAATATATTCATTAAGGATGTTGGTCCGCTTAGGGGTCGAAAAAAATAAAAGTTATGAAAAATGGCGAAAACTTCCTGAAAAGTAGCCTCACGTTCTGGCAACAACTTCCCAAAGTTTTGGCGTCATTGTGCGATTTTTACTATGTATACATAATATGTCACATACTGTATGTCACATATGTATACATAATATGTCACATCAATTGGAAGCCATTGTTTTCCTTGCATAATGAATGATATATCAACATCAATGCATATCTCATCTGTAATGCTTATTAGCTTTCTGCTGGGAAGGTCTAAAGTACAAGGTAAACTTTGACGCTCGATTCCCGAATTTGTTTTTTTGCTAAAAATAATGTCACATTTGTTGTTATAACTGGGAATTCTTGATGGATTTGCATGTTTTGTGTTTTGTTGGAAAGCTTACACTTTTTCCTAAAACCTGAAGGTACTGTATCAGGTCTCTGAGATGAAGAAATAATTTTCTTGGGCAGGTTTTATGAACGGTACTGAGAAAAATCCATGAGTAAACTGGGTAAGCATACCAGTGCATAGCCTACCCATTGGACCTACACCAATAATTCACCTTCAGTTTTACAGTCAAGGCTAGTACTTCTCCCAAAAAAATTACCATGGCCGTAGTTGTAATAGCTACCGACTAGTAGCAGCGGAAATGTTGTGCTTTTCTTGCATATTTTCGCACGTTTTATATTGTTCATACATTTATATTTCAATATAAATCAATGAAAATTGGTATGCATAATCAACAATATTAATAAAACATACAGTAAACAAATGGGCACTCTAGCTCTATTAGAAGTGAATGTCGACCTCTAAGCGTACCAAATGCCTTAATCAGTACACCCTGTCAACCATACGTCAGTATACCAGTCACACTGGAAATCTTTTACTACTTGGATAGTGGAAACTGGCCAAACTGAAGCATCGGTATCGTTAATTTTCAAATATCTTGATTACTTATTTGAGCATAAACGATTGTCAGTAGTAAAACTAAAGAATCACATGACAGCAAAAAGAGCCCCCCTTTTTTTATTTAACTGGGCTCTCCGTACCGCCAGTGGAAAAGAAGGGTTTCATGCGTGCATGTTTCAAGCTACGCCCACCACCCCGTCAGCTCATGACTACCTGGTCACTTGACAAAGCTTTCTCTTTATTATATTCTCAGAAATATAGTCACAATCCTAGTATTTGTTAGTAGTCTTGGCAAATCCAACGTCAAGGCTATTAACCTAATTGCAATGACGACTTGTCTATTTTGACTGCTATGTCGTCATTCCAACCGCGGTTAAATAGAAAATGTCTAGAGTCTACTCCTTATCTTGCTCTAGGAGACGTTGTACATTAACCAAAACTACCACCGAAGGTGAAAAAAGCATAGAAGAGAAGAAAAAGGGGTTTACCTTAGTTACCGCTTAAGGCCCATCCCGTGTTCCGTCATGTGCAGATCCCTGTCGAACGTGCGCATGAGTGACCCTCTCTTATCATCATTTGTTCACGCGCCTCCATTGATTGAGTCCGCTTTTGTTGTGCTCCTTTAATTCACCCTGTTTTAGGTTCGTTTCGGCTTATCTGGCCTTCTTTTTTTGTTAGACAGATGTTACGTGATCTAGGGCACACGTAAATGGACTCCTAAGTGTGTATAATGGAGACGCGTGTGGAAATAGCCTACCGAAGGTACGGGGGTGCCTGGCGTTCCTCATATATGTTTTTCATTCTTTCTCTTTTCATATTCTTTTTTCCTGTTAGTCTGGGCATAGTTTAGCTTTTAGCTTATTTTAGCCTAGCTAGTTTTCTCATTCAGGAATTGCTATGCCCCTATGAGTTTTCATTATTTCATAGCCTAAGGTGTGCCGTTGGTAAACAATCTGAGATTTCGTTGGTGGCGGTGCTGTTTGTCGAGTTTGTGTCGGCCGCATTATTTGCGTTATTCCCGAGTCCCCCCTTTCGAGCCTTCACTGTGTCTCAAGGGCCTGGGCGACAGGTGGTTCGTGATAATCCAGGGGTACCCCACGGGGGCCCCTCCTTCACACCACAGGGTTTTTCGCACCTGACACATTCTCTGCTCACGGCTAGGCCACCCTTTTTCTCGCCAGTTTCATTTACTGGTTTTTGTTTTCACTTCCTGTTTCACCTCCATCCTTTCATAGTCTTTTTGCCCAATCCAGGGGTACCCCACGGGGGCCCCTGTTTGTGCGAAACCACCCTCCCTGCCACTTCTCCTCATGGGCTTTGCTCTATCTCTGTGGGTTGGGTGGTTCCTGGGGGATGTGCCTCCTCTCCCCTGGTGTGTCTTCCTTGCCTCTCCCTTTACCGGTTGAGTTAGGATAAATTCAAGGAAGACACTGCTCAGCTTGATGGCCATCATCGCTTGGAGTTCATAAGGAGATGACACTTTTTTGTGGCCTTTTTTGGTATTCCCTAGACGCTCCTCTCGCTTTTTCGTCGCCGGACCATCTCGGCCGGTCCCGCAAATTTGTGGGAGCTCGATTCGGTCCTCTGGGACGTTTCGGCTCCCCGCAAATTTGCGGAGATCGCTGGGAGGTCCCTCAAAGATGCGGGAGGGTTGTGTCGGTACGGTTATGCCTCCATTGGCCCGCAAATTTGCGGTAATAGTTGGCTTTCACTGTTGACCTCTTTTATGTCATCTGGTTGCCTGAAACTATCTTGGTGTGTGCACTTTACTGGTGTTATAGGCCCTGCATGTAAGATGTTGAGTGGTGGTTAACACTTTCTCCATCTTTGCAGGTTCTGCTAGTGCTCTTCCGCCTCGGCCACCCTACTCACCTACCTCTGTGCTCCCGGTTTAGGGTGAGTACGGATACCTGTTTGCATGTGTGTTCCTGTTTCCCCATGCTCCTTCCCTGGTTCTTATTGGACATTCTCTCCACTTACTCCTTCGACGTGCTGATTATGGTGTGTGTTCTTCCAGTGCAGGTTGGCTTCCTTGCTTTCGCCGTGGTTGTCGCTCCCCGTGCTTGGAGAGCCACACATCCTGCTTGCGCCACTCGCACTGTGTGTCCTCTCCGGCCTCCCTCCCTGCTCTATGTGGCCCGTGTCTGGCCCTGGTGGCTGTGGTGCACCATAGCCCTGGTTCCTCAGCGGCGGCAGTGGCCTCTGCTTCCCTTCAGTCGGTGTGGGCGATAGTCTCCCGCCCCATTAGGACTCTGAGCCACCGTTCCCCGACCTTTGTTGCCGACCGGATCCGCGTCGCCCTGGGTATCCCTGACCCGACTGAAGGCCGTTCACCTGGCACTCTCCCTGCTCGGGGCCTCTCCCCTGGGTCCCGCAGCCGGTCGTCACATCGTCGGGGGGATCCCCAGCTCCGTCCACGCTCTCACTTGCCTCATCGCCCGTCCTCTACTGCCCCTCGTCGTCCTCCTGATCGCCTTGACGTCGCCCATCGCCCTCGTCATGGTTCTCGCCCTGAGGCCGGGGTTAGCGGCTCTGCCCCTGTGCGCCCTCCCCTGGCCTCTACGGATAGGGGCTCTACTCCCTTCCGCCCGCTTCCCCAGACGTTGTCCTCTCTGCGCGCGGTTGTTCATACTGTCGCTGGCCCTCCTCTCACTCCTACACTGTCCAGGAGGGTCCGCCAGGATGTAGTTGCTTCTCCTCCTTCACCTGCTTCAGTGCCTATTCTTCCTTCACGGTCTCGTCCCGCGGTGGAGGTCCCTCCCTCCTCCGCCTCGGTGTCGGGCCGCCCTGTTATCTCCGCCTCGGGGATCCTTGCTCTGTTTCCCCCTGCGGCTCCTTCTGACCTCCTTTTACCCGGCCAGCCTTCCCACTCCCGTCGTCCTGCTCCTCCTCCTTCTTCTCTCCCTGCCCTTCGCTTATCGTCTCGCCAAGGGGGTCCCCCTCCTCTTGGCTCGGTGGGGCTTAGCGAGGTTTCGGGGTCCCCTTTCTCAGGGGCTGCCGTGTCGCTGGAAGAGGGGGATGGTGCTGTTTTCCCCTCGAGCGTTCGTGTTCAGGGACGAGTCCCTCAGCGGCGACGCAACCGTGGTCGCTCGCCTTCCTTGGGCCGCGACTCTGCTGGTTCGTGTCGTGGATCTCGCTCCCGCTCGCGCTCACCCCTGCGGGCCGACGATTCTTGGGGGGGGGGGTCGCCTCTCTCGGATCAATTGTCGGCTATGCAGGGGTGGCTTGTGTCACGCATCGACGGGCGCTTGGAGTCGATGCAAGACTCCCTCTTATCGCGCTTCTTGGCAGTGACACACCCTCAGCGCCTCACCCTACCTACCCCTGCTACGGTCCCCCTCCCTTCTGCAGGCCTACGCTCTGGTCAGACCAGCCGCCAGGACATCCTTCAGGATGTTCAGTCCCTGGCTGTGTTGACGGGACTGTCCTCCTATGGGACGGGTTTGTGCGACGACGGTACGCCAGGCTTAGCCATCTTGGTCGATCACCCTCTCCCATTGGGGGCCTGGTTTGCTGAGGCCTTCGACTTCGCCGGCCGTTCCGTCGCCGGCTCTCCTTCAGTCCCTCCCCCGGAGTCATCACTGCTTTTGCCTCCTCTTGTGTCTGTCGGCGGGTTGGACGGCGCGTTCTGGTCCTGGTTCAGCGCGCCCGTTCTTGAACTTTGTTCTCTTGCTTCCCCGTTCTTCTCTCACCCAGTTCAGTCCTCTGTCGACAGGGTTTTTCCCTTGCGGCGGTGGGTGCCGGACTTCTTTTCTTGTCTTTTGGTTCCCTCCAGACTTCTGTTCACCACCTGCGGCTTCTCGCGGCGTCTGCACCAGGCGTTCTTCGCGAGGGTTTGGGCCGCGTTCGGCGGATCCCCCTTCGGCTCGCGGTGTCTTTGGTTCCCGGCCTAAAGGCGGTTTTGTGCGTGGCAACTCGGCAACACCGGATGGTACGGTCCTCGTTTTACCGGACAGCCCCCTTGGATATGCGTCAGGGTTTGTTGTACTCTACGCTCTCTCCGTCGGGGCTTTTTTGCGCGGGATGCTTGGGGCCGCTACGCTTCTCTATCGGCGGACCCTGCTTACGACACGCGACGACGCGCTGTGTCGCGAGCGGGGTCTTCTCAGTCCCGTCCTTCTGCCGGTCCTCTTCGGGGTGCTGCTGCAAGTGCTGCCGCCATGCACGGGCGCAGGACAGGGTCGTTTCAGGCCAGTGCGTCTGTTCCGCCTCGCCCTTCTGTTCTTGCCCCCTTTTCATCCCCGCCGTGTCGGGGCTGGCCGGCCTTCCACTTCCGGCCGCCCTTCGCCGGGGTCAGCCCCGCGACGGCCAGGGCTTGGGGTGGCCCGCCATTTTCGCCGAGGATGGGGGGGGGGGGGGGGGGGTAGAGGAGGTCAACGTGGCGCTCATGCCCGCACGGACCGTACCGGGGGTACCTCCACGTCAAAACTATGTGTAGGTTCTCTGGGTCGGTCTCCTTGTTCTCCTTCTCGCCTGGCCGCCCGGGTCGCTCCCCTCCTCTCGGGAGCTCCCGCGGGTTGTTTTCGCCCTTGCGCCCCTCGGTGGCCGCGAGGTACGTTGAGGGCGGCGGATTGCGCGGAGGGGTCTAACCTGGAGGTGGACGTCCAGACCCCCTCTCCGCTCTTGTCGCCGACGCCGGCCCATCTCTTCAGAGGTGGCCCACGTGTTCACTTCCATGCACGAGCAGGGTATCGTCGAGGGAGTTGCCCGCCGGTCACCCGGTTTTCCTCTCCCGTGTATTTCTGGTACCGAAGTCGAACTGTGACATGATCCGCCCGGTGGTGGCTCTGTCGGCCCTCACCGGGCACATCGTGCACACACGGTTTCGGATGCTGCCGGTACCCCAGGTACGCCTGGCCCTGCGCCCTCTGTCGGGGGTAGTGTCGCTGGCCCTCCAGGATGCGTCTTGGCTCGTTCCTCTCCATCCTCGCTTCCAGCGATTCTTGGCCGTTCGGACTTCCGATCGTGTGTTCCTGTTCGCCGGCCTTCCCTTCGGTCTCCACATCGGGCCGCGGATCTTCTCCGCGCTGGTGGGACAGGCTCTGGGTCATCTCAGGAGCGGGCTCCAGCTCCTGTTTTCCTTGGCCGTTTGGTTGATTGTTTCCGCAGCCCTCGGACTGTGCGTACGCGGCGCCCTCACAGTAGTTCGCCACGTCGCACGGTTTGGGTTCCCCATCGATGTTCCCAAGTCACGCTAGCCCCCGTCGCGTGTCGTGCCATGGGTCGGTCTCGCATGGGTTTTGTCCGGCGCTCCGGTGACCCAGGGTCTGCCGGACGCGGTGCACCTTCGGCGGAAGGTCTTCGCCGTGTTGCACTCGGTCTCCCTCCCGGGGTGGCTCTGGGACTCGTTCGTGGGTTCGCTGCATTGGGCCGCTCTGCCCATTCCCCTAGTTAGCCTCAGGCTACGCCGCCTCCTCCTCATGGGCACCGAGGTGTTTCCGTTGACCCCTATGGATCGGCTCCTGCCGCTCCCGCGTACCGTTCGCAGACGCTTCGGTCACTGGGTTGCTCGGGGCACCCTCTCTGCGGCTGTGCCCTGGACCGCCCCCCCGCCGACGATCTTGGTAGAACCAGATGCGTCGAGCGAGGTTGGGTGCGGTTCCCAATCACACCTGAGACGTTCACTTCCCGGCAGATGGGTGGGTCTCCCTTCCCTTACCCGTCTATGCCCTCGGACTGTTGGTTCCTTTGTTCTTCCTGAGGTACCACGCGCTGGCCCTTCGGGGAAAGTCGGTGGTCTTCGGGATGGACACTCAGACAGCTGTCCACTGTTTCCTAAAGCGGGGGTCCTCCAGGTCATTGGCTCTATTGGGGATCTCGGTGCAGTTGTTCTTCCTCGCGAACCGACACACCTCCCTGCATGCCTCCTCCCTGCCCGGGCCTGCCACCCTGTGGGCGGGCGCCCTGTCGCGAGGACAGGGCGTTCTTGTGGAGTGGGTAATGCAACAGACTGTGTTCTGTTACGTCCTGGGATATATAAACACTGGGCTCTTTCTATTGGACTAGGTATGCGGCAACAAGCAACAACGGAAAACGCTAGATCCAACCCTTATCTATAAACCCAGGCAACAAACCACCCTAAACCGTCAAGAGTCCTGCCTGGACAACGAGGTATCCTATGACTCGGTTACAGGGTGCACACACTATAGACTGCTGATAGTCAAGCAGGCTATATAAACGATCACACAATTAAGTTGACTTAAAGCTTCAAGGAAAAGATAGATAACGGAATTAAATTGCAGAAACAATTTAATAACAAACTAGAAGAAAGTACATTAATTTTAACGTTACGTTAATTAATACAACTAATCACCCCTGCGTGAAAGAAGGTGAAAGAAAACAGTCCTCAAAACATCGTACAGGTAGACAAGATGCGGGTCTCTAAACTGCATGCGGCTACTGTAGGATCTGATGCTTAGCAAAGAAAGTACGTTACGGATTTAGAGAACTCTTAACTCATAAGCAGGAATAAATACTAGTGATAGGACCTACAGTGTATAATGGCATAGGTATAATTAAATAAAGGCAGCAACTCGCAACATAACCACATACAGGTGTGCTTCTCACTCTTAGTCAGGCAAGCCTGCTCGGACAGAGTCTCTAAGCCACACCCTGACTCACGATGCTCACAAAAACGGTAAACTGTGGCACAATAACAAGCATACAGAAATAATAAACCCCTAGCTGTTAATCTGCCAGGTGGCAGAGGTCTAGCCGGAAGGATATAGGCTTCGGATACCCGGGCTGAGCTACCTGCTCTAGCCTAGGGACGTTCCCAGGTCTGTGCGCCAAATTACTCTAATTGAAAGGGTGCTCTCTTGAGAGACTCAGATCGCAAGTATCTGACTCTCTCCTGGCGACCCTAAAACAAAAGCAAGACGTGCTAGCGCAGTGCTGAGTGGACTAGGCAAGGGCCCTCACACAACACAACACTAGACACACAGGGACACAGACAAGAAAATGCCCCCAGACCTCCACGGGTATCCTAGTAAAGTCGTGCGGGTCCACGGGACTCGCACCAGCAGACTTTACTTAAAGGATCGCAAAAAGCCCCCCCCCTCCGGTCTAACCCCTGCTAACCTGACACAAGAACACACTAGCAAGCATGAAACCACCAAATATGAGACAACAAAAAAGGCTTCCTAGGTCTCATTAACAATTACATCTCTGCATAAGGCCCAAAATCCTATCTAGTTATCTGAGAGCTCGTCGTTAATACAATAATAGATATAAGGTCTATCAAGGGGATGGGATAATTAAATAGATTGGTGAAGTAGTGGAAAGAAGGTATACAAAGTAAGAGAGAACGTTTCTAAGTGGGGTTGAGAGGGATAGATATCAAGGGGGTCCGAAGGGTACGACAATGAGGTGAGCTCTGAGTCTTGAATCTGTCTGGACCCTGCCCTAGGCATGCAGAATACATCCCAGGCTTGGCAACACTCAACACAGTTGCTGGGTCAAAATCCTCTACCCCGTGCGTGAGTCGAAACTAAGCCTAACGTTGCAATCAAATGCATGTGGCAGCGCTTCAGGCTCGTCCCAAGCTGGACTCTCCGCGCGAAGCAACGTCCCAAGCCGGTCTCTCTCTCCCGCTCGTCTCTTCCCGCTCTCACTAGACTTACATCTTATATATTATAATGAAACAATCAACTATCGAGAATAAAATATACTAAGATGCGTTGGTTAAGAATAAGGGCAGCTTCAAGCTGTGAAACAACATAAGAATATCCCAGACATTAGTTACATTGTCGTAGGATATATACTAAGGGAAAGCCTGCCGGCCGGCTGCCACCAGCCGGTTTCTAAACGGCTGGGCAGCCGACGCGCGCGCATGCCCGCACATGGTTACTATGCAGAAGCGTCACACCTCCCCCAAGATATAAGACCCTTGACTAAGTTCTTCATATCTAACAGAAAGCTTCTCATAGTACCACACACTGTTGCGACACAAGGCACTATATATAAAAAAAAAATAAAGACTGTTGCGCTCCACCGAGCGAGTTCAACTAACTCAGCGACAATAAGCGAAAACATTCAACTTAGATACTGCTACAACATCTTATACAAAATTCTACACGTTATAAAAAATAAAGAGTTTTTATAAGGTTTTTTATTTTTTAATTTGTTTTTTTGGCAGAACTACAGTGACAGCCTATTTTCCTCCACACTCAACCCTCAATGCTGTGGCAGTCTAACCAACATCATCCACCCTTGATAGACAATCCGCTATCACGTTATCAGAACCGCCAATATGGCGTATGTCCAGATTATACTCCTGAAGCATGAGTGACCACCTGGTCAGCCTCATATTCCGGTTATGAAACTGATTCAAGAATTTCAGAGGGTGATGATCGGTATAAACCACTACGACTGGTCCGAAAGCAGGAACATATACATCGAAGTGCCTGAGCGTCAGCACTATCGCCAGGAGTTCTTTTTCAATTACAGAGTAATTCCTTTGTGCACTATTGAATTTTTTACTGTAAAAACTCACTGGATGTTCGATACCTTCATCATCTGTCTGTAACAAGACAGCCCCAGCCCCTACGCCACTGGCATCAGTCGCCAGCTGAAAAGGTCTGCTGAAGTCCGGGGCCCTGAGTATGGGGTGGGTACATAACAGGTGTTTCACCAAGGAAAACGCCTCTGCACACTCAGGAGACCACCGGAACTTCTTGTCCTTAGATAATAAGTCAGTTAAAGGTGCAAGTACAGTCGAATAGCCTTTGATGAAGCGACGATAATAGCCTATCATACCTAGAAACCGCATGATTTGTTTCTTAGTCGTAGGCTGGGGAAACTGATCGATGGCTTTGATCTTTGTCTGTGGAGGGCACACCTGACCCATCCCCTCCTCGAACCCCAGGTACAAAACTGTGGCTTTGACAAAATCGCACTTACCCAGGTTTACCACCAAACCTGCTTCATTCACTTTATTAAAAAGTTGTCCGATGTGAGCACAGTGACTGTTAAAATCATCGTCGTATATTATGACATCATCTAGGTACACCGTACAGTTGGGAATGTCGGCTACAATGTCGTTCATTAATTTCTGAAACGTTGCAGGGGCATTTTTCAGCCCGTATGGCATAACATGGCAACGATATGTGGCACCGTCCACCACAAACCCACACACCTTTCACGCTCGCTCAGACAAGGGCACTTGCCAATAACCCTTAACAAGGTCTATCTTAGTGAGGAACTTGGCTTTTCCTATCTTATCCACACTGTCGTCCACGCGAGGGAGAGGGTAGGCATTTGTGGGGGTTAAACCATTCAACCTGCGGAAATCTATACAAAACCGCACCTTGCCATCTGGTTTGGGCTGCAGTGTGACTGGGGAAGTCCACCTTACTGCACCCTCAGAAATCAGCCCACGTTTCAGCATATAATCCAGCTCTTCCCTAAGTGCTGGTAATTTAATAGGGGGAACACGGTATGGCACTGATTTAAAGGGCGGGTGGTCCCCAACATCGACATCGTGCACCGCTTGAGTAGTGAGGCCAGGATGCTCCGCGAAAACAGCTGGGTTTGAATCAAACAAGTGCTGCACAGCTACACGCTGTTGCTCAGGCAGGTGCAATATCAACTCGTGAGCCACTTGTCTAGAATTCCCCGCCCACTGATCCACGGAAACATGACAATCCCAATTATCCTCCCCCGCAGCTTGACTGTCCCTTCCTCCTTCTCCACCACGATCGCTGCAGATCAACACCGGGACAGTGAGAGGCTCGGAGGGGCGCCTCACATACTCTTTCATCAGATTTACATGGCAAAGTTGGTTCTTTTTCTTACGATCAGGAGTAGCTACTAAATAGTCTAGATCAGAAACCTTCCTTACAACCCGATACGGACCAGAATACTTGGCAGACAAGGGGTGTCCCACCAGAGGCAGTAGTATCAGTACCTCCTGATCTACTTCAAACTCCCTCAGCTTCACCTTCTGGTCGTATCTGTCCTTCATCTGAGCTTGTGAACTCTTAAGGTTCCGACCTGCTACCTCCAGGCTCTTTAGCATTCTCTCACGGCTTTCAACAACATACTTTAGAAGCGAGCATGGCTTTGTGACTCCCTCCCAGATCTCCTTGACTATGTGGAGGGGCCCCCTGACCCTGTGTCCAAAAACCAACTCGTTCGGGCTAAATCCCAAGCTCTCCCCAGGTACTTCTCTCGCAGCAAAAAACGTATGGGAGACCTAGATCCCAGTCCTTCCCATTTTCCATGCAATAACACCGCAACATACTCTTGAGAGTCGAGTGCCACCTTTCCAAAACTCCCTGACTCTCGGGATGGTAGGCAGATGACACCACAGACACTATCCCATGTTGCTGCATGGTCTGCTTAAACAGAGCAGAAGTAAAATTGGATCCCTGATCAGACTGGATCTCCTGAGGGTAGCCATAACGAGAGAAATAGACAAGTAGGTTTTTGACAACAGTCTTAGCCATCCCGTTGCGCATGGGGTAAGCATCTGGATACCGTGTTGCTACATCCATTACAGTTAGTAAAAATTTATTGCCGGCACTAGTGGGGGCAATGGGCCAACCATATCGATAACTACTTTGCTGAAGGGCGGCCCAATGACAGGGATGGGTTGTAACGGGGCTCTCGGGATGACCTGATTGGGTTTCCCAACAACTTGACAAGTGTGACACTGTGACACCCATGACACGACACTCGCCTTTAACCCAGGCCACCAGAAAAGCTTGCTCAGAGCTGCCTCCGTCTTACGTGCCCCCAGGTGCCCTGCCAAAGGCACATCATGAGCTAATCTCAATAAGCTCTCACGGCACACCCTCGGTACTACTAACTGGTCCACTAATCCTGACCCGCCATCCCACTTTTTCTTGGGATCCTGATGTCTCCGATACAAGATCCCCTCGGACAAGAAAAAATCACCAGGCTGCGCATCCCCATCGCTCTCCAGTTCGACAGCACCATTACCACACGCCCTGACTTCAGGATCTTCCAGCTGCAATGAACATATATCAGCAGGTGCGAGATTATCCAGGTTCATCTTAAATAATTTATTTCCACCTCCAATGTCCCGCTAAGCCATCCTTTCCTCACGCTGCGCATAACGATGCTGTCGCAGAGTCTCTTCCTGCCCTGCACCTGCACTAGCGGTGACAGGCCCCGGGGCCTCTCCAGACTCTAACATAGGTGCCAATAATGAGTCACCAAGAAACACTGCTGGCTCAAAACTCTCCAATTGACCAACACTTCCCGTTTTCTTGTCACCTTTCCTCCGCGGTTTGATAGACTGAGGTGGTGGCTGCAAGGCTCCGGATGTCTGAGAATGCGTCACAACACACGCCATGGTTTGTACGCTACACTTCTCAACCCACTCCTGTTCCTCCCTACTAACGTCGGCCGCCTTCTCGGCAACGACCAAGGGTGAAACCTTAGAAGCAGGCACCGCAAAGTCGTTGCCGAGGAGGAGGTCGACGCCCCCAACAGGCAAGTTCTCTACAATTCCCACATCCAGCTCCTTTGCCACACCACCCACCTCCAGCTCCATCCGCACCAGTGGGTAGGACTTCGTAGCATTGATCCCCTGAACTACCACCACCCGAGCAGCGTTAATCGGTCTACCAGTAAACTTCTTTAACAAGGTCTGAGAAGCCCCCGTATCACGCAATAGCTTAACTCCTCGCCTTTCGCCAGCCCACCTCACAAAACCATGCCCTCTATGACCCCCAAAGACGTCGTGGACAGGGTTCGAGCCTTCCGGACTCTTGAACACAGGCTGTGTCCCAACCTCTGACGAACTACCCTTGGCAAACTCAGAAGATATAGGCGACACCCCTATGCTGCGGGCCAATGACACAACCTTGTTTGGTGGCTTGTTCGGACAAGCAATTGCAAAGTGACCCTCCTTGTGACATGCGAAGCACTCTTTACTCTTTGGTTTCCCTTGGGAGTGGGAGGTACCATTAGACTTTTTATACGGGACGGTATTTGGTTTATGTTCAGTTTTATTGTCAGTGCTAGGTGGTTTTGTGTATTTATGTGTATCAAAATTCTTGGGAGGGGGAGGGGTACGATCCTTTGCACCCGACTCACTCCTAGCTGCTGCTCTGCACCCTCGAATTAATGACAGTCGGAGGTCAGCCATTTCTGCTGCCTCCTGGAGAGTTCTAGGATTTTTTTCCTTTATATTTAATGTTAAGTCCCCGCCTGTGCACTTAAAGAACTGCTCCAAGAGAACCAGCTCACTCAACTCCTCAAAAGTAGCTGCCCTCTCAGAATGCAGCCAATGTCGTAGTGCATCAGACAAGTCCCGGGCGTGTTCTAGGAAGGTACTATCCTTGCCCTTAGTAACACCCCGAAACTTCAAGCGGTAAGTTTCTGGTTGTAACTCATAGGCCCGTAGCACAGACTTCTTTAGCTCATCATAAACTACACAGGACTCTAAAGGTAGTGCATCATACGCTTTTAGCCCCTTTCCTAGGAGTCTTGATGAAACTAATGCTGCCCACTTTTCCTGAGGCCACTGGTGTTCCTGACACTTCTTCTCAAATCGCATAAAAAACTCAGCCACACATAATTCATCGAACACAGGAACTAGTTTAAGCAGGTGCAACAATGATTGGTCCCGATGTCTGTTACCTCCCCCAATATTTCGCCCTGTTTCCTCCACTCGAGATCTCTCCAGCTCCCTGTCAGCCCGATACCTAGTAGACTCTGCCTGCAGTTCAGCCTTTCGTATAGCCTGTCTCTCGGCAGCCTCAACCTTGGCCATCTCAAGCCGAAACAACAAATCTGGAGTCAACCCTTGAGGAGGGGAAGGTGCATTTAATGGAGAGGGTCCCTGTGATTGAATTCCACGCTGCCATTGACCATCAACTTGGGGGTATGTACTAAATTCAGGCCCCCTGACGTTTGATACGGGGGTAGAGTGGACACTGGGGACCGGGGCCCCCAGTCGCCTCTCCACCCAGGTCTCTCCCTTCTAAACCCAATATCAAAGTCCTCAGCTGATCTTTCCTCATGCCACTTAAACCCTGGTGACCCTGAAGACCTGCCACACACTTTAAGCCATACTTTTTCAGCTTCAACACCCTGGCAGCGGTAAGGGGCACCTCTAAAAATCTTCTAGCACCCTCCTCGCTATCGACTAGCCACTCCACAGGTCTTTCTCCCTCCGAGCCCGTATCGTGACCTGACCCATCACTGTGTTCTGATGTATTAGACATGTTTGTGTACTGCAGTAATTATCACGGTTATAGAATGTGCCTTATCTCCTATGCAAGTATGTATATACTAATGTTATTTAAAGTCTTTAATGTGTTATATTGGTTGCTCCAAAAAAAAACTATGTCCACTGTATTCCTCTAATCATAAGGAATCTCAAAACAAATGACCACTATATTCCTCTGTTCAGTAAATCCTATGCAAGGTCGCCATTTGTTACGTCCTGGGATATATAAACACTGGGCTCTTTCTATTGGACTAGGTATGCGGCAACAAGCAACAACGGAAAACGCTAGATCCAACCCTTATCTATAAACCCAGGCAACAAACCACCCTAAACCGTCAAGAGTCCTGCCTGGACAACGAGGTATCCTATGACTCGGTTACAGGATGCACGCACTATAGACTGCTGATAGTCAAGCAGGCTATATAAAAGATCATACAATTAAGTTGACTTAAAGCTTCAAGGAAAAGATAGATAACGGAATTAAATTGCAGAAACAATTTAATAACAAACTAGAAGAAAGTACATTTAACGTTACGTTAATTAATACAACTAATCACCCCTGCGTGAAAGAAGGTGAAAGCAAACAGTCCTCAAAACATCGTACAGGTAGACAAGATGCGGGTCTCTAAACTGCATGCGGCTACTGTAGGATCTGATGCTTAGCAAAGAAAGTACGTTACGGATTTAGAGAACTCTTAACTCATAAGCAGGAATAAATACTAGTGATAGGACCTACAGTGTATAATGGCATAGGTATAATTAAATAAAGGCAGCAACTCGCAACATAACCACATACAGGTGTGCTTCTCACTCTTAGTCAGGCAAGCCTGCTCGGACAGAGTCTCTAAGCCACACCCTGACTCACGATGCTCACAAAAACGGTAAACTGTGGCACAATAACAAGCATACAGAATACCTAGCTGTTAATCTGCCAGGTGGCAGAGGTCTAGCCGGAAGGATATAGGCTTCGGATACCCGGGCTGAGCCACCTGCTCTAGCCTAGGGACGTTCCCAGGTCTGTGCGCCAAATTACTCTAATTGAAAGGGTGCTCTCTTGAGAGACTCAGATCGCAAGTATCTGACTCTCTCCTGGCGACCCTAAAACAAAAGCAAGACGTGCTAGCGCAGTGCTGAGTGGACTAGGCAAGGGCCCTCACACAACACAACGCTAGACACACAGGGACACAGACAAGAAAATGCCCCCAGACTCCCACGGGTATCCTAGTAAAGTCGTGCGGGTCCACGGGACTCGCACCAGCAGACTTTACTTAAAGGATCGCAAAAAGCCCCCCCCCCCTCCGGTCTAGCCCCTGCTAACCTGACACAAGAACACACTAGCAAGCATGAAACTACCAAATATGAGACAACAAAAAAAGCTTCCTAGGTCTTATTAACAATTACATCTCTGCATAAGGCCCAAAATCCTATCTAGTTATCTGAGAGCTCGTTGTTAATACAATAATAGATATAAGGTCTATCAAGGGGATGGGATAATTAAATAGATTGGTGAAGTAGTGGAAAGAAGGTATACAAAGTAAGAGAGAACGTTTCTAAGTGGGGTTGAGAGGGATAGATATCAAGGGGGTCCGAAGGGTACGACAATGAGGTGAGCTCTGAGTCTTGAATCTGTCTGGACCCCGCCCTAGGCATGCAGAATACATCCCAGGCTTGGCAACACTCAACACAGTTGCCGGGTCAAAATCCTCTACCCCGTGCGTGAGTCGAAACTAAGCCTAACGTTGCAATCAAATGCATGTGGCAGCGCTTCAGGCTCGTCCCAAGCTGGACTCTCCGCGCGAAGCAACGTCCCAAGCCGGTCTCTCTCTCCCGCTCGTCTCTTCCCGCTCTCACTAGACTTACATCTTATATATTATAATGAAACAATCAACTATCGAGAATAAAATATACTAAGAAGCGTTGGTTAAGAATAAGGGCAGCTTCAAGCTGTGAAACAACATAAGAATATCCCAGACATTAGTTACATTGTCGTAGGATATATACTAAGGGAAAGCCTGCCGGCCGGCTGCCACCGGCCGGTTTCTGAACGGCTGGGCAGCCGACGCGCGCGCATGCCCGCACGTGGTTACTATGCAGAAGCGTCACAGTTCGACGACCTCGCGGCTTCCTGGGGTGTTCCGGAGGTCGCCTTGTTCGCATCGAAGGTGCCGCACCAGTTGCCTCTGGACTTCTCCCTCCGGCCTCGCACTCTGGGGGGGGAACGCTTTCATGGTAGACTGGAAGAGGTGGCGGTCGATATACATCTTTCCGCCACCAGACGCACTGTTGATTTGCCCAGTCCTCGCGAGGCTGCGGCTGTACCGCGGCTGAGTCTGGCTCCTTGCGCCTCTGTGGCCGGCCCGGGCTTGGTACGCCCGGTTGCCGTGGTGGTGCCCGAGTCCGGTCCCTCTACCTGTCTCCGACTTCCACTTGAGCTAGGTTGGGGACCTGCGGACCTCGTTGGCCTTTGCATCGTGAATGTTCATGAGGCACGGTGGCTCCCGGTCCACGGCCGGGCCCTGACTGACTTCCTGAAGCGTTCCTGGCCGACTTCTCCTTGGGGGACTTACGGGTCCCGCTGGAGGTCTTTTACTAGGTGGCTACAGGACACTCGCCTGACAGTTGGCTCTCCTTCCCTCGTCCTACACTCCTTGTTTCACCTCTTCCGTACGCGTCACTTTCACGTCGACGCTATACGTAACCACTTGTCTGCCGTCCGGGGGGTCTTTGGGTCCGTCGCTGGGCTGGTCGTTCCGCCGCAGGAGCTGGATTCCTTCATGCCGGCTGCCTTCTGGGATTGACCGCCTCCGCGCCAGGTCCCTCCACAGTGGGATCTGGGGCGGGCTCTGGTCCTTCTGGCTTCACCCACGTATACACGGGCCGCTACACCGGTTCCGTTGCTCGGGCGTACACTCTTCCTTGTCGCTATGGCCACTGGGGATCGGGTGTCTGCACTAGCGGCATTGTCACGGCCCCTGGACTGCGTGCGATTCTCCCCGTCCTTGCATGGCGTCTCGTTCGCCTCCTCTCCTCCTTTTGTTGCCACGCATGAGAGGGAGACCCACGTTTTCCAGCCTTTCACCGTCCAGGCTTTACAGCGTGGGCATACTCGCCATGTGTTGTGCCCGGTGTCAGCCTTGCACTCCTCTGTTGCGTCTGTGGCGCCGCCTTCGGGTACTGCATGCTGTGTGGGTGTCTCCTCGGACAGGTGGGAGGCTCTCGCAGGTGCAGATGGGCCGCCACATTTGTCGGACCGTTCGTGCCCGTCACCCTGTTTGTAGGGGTTCTGCGCACGATGTGCGATCCTTTGCTGCCTCCTTCCGGTTCCTGCAATGTCGATCCTTACCTGACATCGCCTCAGCGGTTTTGTGGTCTTCTATCAATTCCTTCATCTCCTCCTACCTCTCCATGTCCAGTGTTCGACCCCCTCGGCCGGTGATGGCTCTCTGGGGTCGTGTTTCCTAGTGCTCTGGCGAAGATACCTGGCCTTCCCCCCTTGTCCCTCGTTCTTTTACTGTTTTCTTTGACAAAGGGGGGGGGGGGGGAGTATGGGTTTGCAACACTGGATTGTAAGTTTGGGATTATGTATTGTTACAGTACATAAGTGTTTTTGCCACATTGAAAATTGTGTTTTGTTATTGTGTTCAGTGTTTTTGTTGGTTTTGGAAGAAAAGGGATTTTGGGTGCAGTACCTTTTTGGTTTAAGACAAGTCTATGTTTTTGCATTACTATGAATGACGGGCATGTGTTAAAACTGTTCTTTTTAGCTACTCCTCAGTTTTTCACTCTTTTATTAAACTCTCTTGTTTAAATTGTGTCTTTGTCATTCATAATTTTGTTTTATGCATTGTTTTTTTTTGGTATGTTGGGCTTGGATGTCCTCCTCCTATTTGTCATGCAGCCTTGACGTTGGATTTGCCAAGACTACTAACAAATTGGGAGGTTTGACGTACCTCCCAACCTACCAAATAGGAAAACCTACTATTTGGTAGTAGTCTTGGAAAATCCAACGTACATAATACCCTCCCTCACGTCGGACCCCTGCCCATCCGCGTTCTTCTGCTGACGTGAGATGTGATGACAAGAGAGGGTCGCTCATGCGCACGTTCGACAGGGATCTGCACATGACGGAACACGGGATGGGCCTTAAGCGGTAACTAAGGTAAACCCCTTTTTCTTCTCTTCTATGCTTTTTTCACCTTCGGTGGTAGTTTTGGTTAATGTACAACGTCTCCTAGAGCAAGATAAGGAGTAGACTCTAGACGTTTTCTTTTTAACCGCGGTTGGAATGACGACATAGCAGTCAAAATAGACAAGTCGTCATTGCAATTAGGTTAATAGCCTTGACGTTGGATTTTCCAAGACTGTACTACCAAATAGTAGGTTTTCCTATTTAGTAAGTTGGGAGGTACGTCAAACCTCCCATTTGATTCAATCTTAAAGAAGGCTGTGTTCCTTATGGCCTTGGCTACAGGAAACCGGGTATCTGATCTGGCGGCGATGAGCAACGAACCGAATTGTCTCAAGTTTGGACAACGCAATGTGGATGTACAAATTGCGCTGTCTCCTAACTTCATAGCCAAAACGAGCGCAGTGAGCATGTTTTTACGGCATTCACGGTTCCGGCACTCAAAAGAGGAGATACTCACCATAAATTATGCCCGGTGAAATCTCTAATGAATTTTATGGAGCCAACCGGGCGCCCTCTGGGTAAATAGAACGGGTATACGCCTTACGATGAGGAAGTTAGCGACTTTACTTGTGTATGTGATATGGGAAAGCAACCCGGGCACCGTGGGGCGTGCACATGACATCCGTAAATGGGCAGTGTCTCTTAGGTTCTTGAAGAATTATTTTATCACGGATATTGCAAATACCCAATTATAATAATTATAGGCGTCCAATCACACCTTCCTAACGCGTTACTTATCTATTGCCCTAGATAAACCGAGTCTAACCTGTGTCGCATTGAGACAATGGGTCTGATAGTCTGGTGCTTTTAGGATTAAGGTTAATTTTAAGAGTAAAAAAGGGGGGGGAGGGGGCAATTGATAGCCAAGACCCTCAGCCTCGCCGGACAGTTTGTGAGTGTACAAGCACTGTGATATACAGTAAAAGTCCGATAATCCGACGACCGGTAATTGGAATCTCCCAATAGTCCGATTTTTTTTAAATGAGGCCAAATCCGAATTCACCCGATAGTCCGAATTTCAAAAAATCCGAAAGTCCCCTTTTTGAGGTATTAGGCCACCCAAAACCCACCCAAATAACACATAATGGTACATACACATATCATATGTTCATGAAATCACTTTAAAAGTTTACCATTATGTGTCATATTGGATGTATAGCGTTATATTGTGCATATGCATAGCCTATATTGTGTTAAGGTTTTCGTCAGGCCATTAATACACTGGTTCATAGGGGTAAATTCCAATAATCCGAAAAATCTGGTAATCGGAACGAGGCCCGGTCCCCTGCTATTCGGATTACAGGACTTTTACTGTACTTAATCTTAAGAACTGGAAGTACAGTTCAGTGATATGTTTTTTCGTTTTTGTATTTCGAATACATGGAAATATAGCTTAGGTAATGTGCATTTACCATAAGATCCTCAGTTACTTGCAATAAGTCTTATTATTTTTGTATTGATATACATGACCAATTATGTTGTGATATGCATGTATCTTACGATACTCAGGGACTTACCAGAGTCTTGAGTTAGTATATTTTTGTATAAGAATAGATATTCCTAAAACAATTATTTATTTAATGATTAGAATGGTGAAAACATTTATGATCTAATTTTACATGTTCCTAATAGGTTATGTTAAGCAACTATTCTACAATCATAGCCCATGATTTTCAGAAGGGTTGGCACACAGGTCTTCTTTGAATATGCTACCTGTATTACTTTTAAAATTTTTATAAAATATTTTAAATGTACAAAATAAAGTATTAGATCTCTATATCTGTGTTGTTTAGTTTCATCCTATTGTTGATTTGTTAGTGGTTTGATATTTGTCACGAATGTCCCCCTCCAGACTTGAGATATCAGGCATATCGTCAATGATGAAGGGGCCACTAATAAATTATAGGCTTGAGTCCCGGAGGGAAGAAGGAAAACCTAATGTTAAGTAGTGGCCCCGGAATCATTGACGATTCCAGCCCTCCCTTCAATCCCCTTCCCATTCGTATATTGATGTTTTTAAGTTATCTTGATATATCATTGAAGGACGAATGGCGAAAGGCACAGCAGCATCTGTGTGCACACCCACGCTATCAACATCCACACGATGGGAAGCATAGCTTTTAGTGGTTCTAATTTCATTTTCTTTTATTATTTTTTACGAAGTTATTTCGTAGCGAGCTCCCGATTATAAGGACGATTCTGTAAGTGAATGAGCGTACGCTTATGACGTAGGTCTCTTTAACACTCTGAGGCGGGTGTTTCGAACAGCTGACGCATGAGTTTGAAGAGTGCCATTACTGTATAAGGCATTACGTCAATGATTCCGGGGCCACTACTAAATATTAGGTTTTTCTTCTTCCCTCCGGGACTCAAACCTATAATTTTACTTATATGATGTTTGAAGAGCGATAAAACCAGTGGGAAAAAAACATTTGGGGGGTGGAAAATTTATATTTTTGTTACCCGGCCGTATGTTGGGGCCGCAGACTGAGAGATACATCCTCCCCTAGCAACGTCTCGCAACACACTGACCGCTGCAGGAGAGATCTCAGAGTTATATAAAGTCTCTATGCGAGTCACTGGTGTGTACGAAACCGTGTGAGATCAATTCACGCCGAAAATAACCAATAAATGGGGGAAATTTGATGAAAAATAGCCGATAATTTAAGAGGGAGGAAGGGGGGGGAGAGGTTGAGACACATGAGGATGAGTGGTAAGAAATACTAGAGGGGAATTATCTCACCTAATGACATACTCCTTTGTTTTGAGAGCTCCTGGGGTGTTTTTTAAGGGTTTTTTATGGTCTTGCTTCCGTGAGGCCTATCGCGCTTCTCAAGTTAGACACTTTGATCACTTCTTCCACTTCCTCCATACCCTCCAAGTCAAACCTACCTAGTCGTATTTCTACTGCTCTCTTGAACTGTTCCCTGATTTCCTCCTCCTCTAACCTCTTCACCACTCCATCTCCCGCCCACCTTCCTCTAGCTCTCTTCACACACTTGTTCCATATCTTCAGTTTAGCTACTACTACATAATGATCGGACAAACCCCCCCCCCTTCCCACATACCCCTATATACCTTAGCATCTAGCACAGAATTCTTCATTAATTCATCCATGCATATAATCAATCAGTGCCTTTCGTTCCACTGTCTCTCTCTCCCTCCTCCACTCTACTTGTACTTTCCATGTGTACCTGTGTATCATTCTGTGTTGGAAGGTGTTGGCTATCCACAGCCTCCTCCCCTCACATACGTCCACAAGTGGAGGGACAATACAAAAAGTTAAAGGGACAACACAATATGAAGTGACTAAGCATACATAAACATATACTGTACTTCTAAGTTGTGGAAGAGTAAGCTAGCAAACAAAGAAGGATACTTTTTTCATGACCAGTACCCATACTATGCATCTGAGAAACTAATGTATAATAAATTGCTATTCAATTTAAGTATATAGTATAATAGTTGTGAATATTTAATGGATAACTATATTTTGAAAATGTGTATTTGAATAATATACAAACAAAATCAAATGAATCTTGCATTATGTTGATATATTAGTACAATTAAGAACAAAACTCCCTAGCTTTACTCTCCCAACAATAGTTAAAATATACAATTTAATACAATGATGATGATGACTTGTAAACTAATGACAGTTCTTGTTCCAGGTTCACCAATGAAGTCACTCATCAGAAGAAGCAACATAATTTATTTATCGATTGGACGATAATAGCTGTTTTTAGTATGATCACATCTTAACATTGGATCTTAGGCTTTGAATAGTTTTTAAAAAGTATAAAATTCATGTTAGCTACCATACAATAACTCTGTAAATAAACAATTACTGTCCAGAAGAGTTATGATGGAGATGATAGAGGAAGGTTCACTTGTGAAGTTAGAGAGTGAAGAGACAACACAATGTGAAGAGGAAGGGTTGGACTTTGAAGGAACCAATGAAATTGAGTACAAAGAGGAAGGGTTCGAATTTGAAGGAACCAATGAAATTGAGTACAAAGAGGAAGGCTTCGACTTTGAAGGAACCAATGAAATTGAGTACAAAGAGGAATCATTAGAATTTGAAGGAACTGGGGAACTGTTAGAGAGTGGAAAAGAGAAGATTGATCAAATTAAACTCATATACTGTGAAGATAAAAGTTTGGAAAATAACTCAAGTGAGTTTTCTAACAGCATTCATGAAAAAGGAATCCATGAAACAGGAACCCTAAAGCAAAAAGACAAGAAACATCAGTGTAAGGTGTGTGGTAAAGATTTCTCACGAAAGAGTAGCCTCACCACACATTTACTAATACATTCAGGAGTAAAACCATTCAAGTGTGATCATTGTGGTGAAGATTTCTCACGGAAGAGTCACCTCATCAGACATTTACTAATACATTCAGGAGTAAAACCATTCAAGTGTGATCATTGTGGTGAAGATTTCTCACAGAAGCGTTACCTCACCAGACATTTACTAATACATTCAGGAGTAAAACCATTCAAGTGCGATCATTGTGGTGAAGATTTCTCACAGAAGAGTTACCTCACCAGACATTTACTAATACATTCAGGAGTAAAACCATTCAAGTGTGATCATTGTGGTGAAGATTTCTCACAGAAGACGCACCTCACCAGACATTTACTAATACATTCAGGAGTAAAACCATTCAAGTGTGATCATTGTGATAAATGTTACTCAGATAAGGGTAATCTCACCAGACATTTACTAATACATTCAGGAGTAAAACCATTCAAGTGTGATCATTGTGGTGAAGATTTCTCAGGGAAGAGTAGCCTCACCAGACATTTACTATTACATTCAGGAGTAAAACCATTCAAGTGTGATCATTGTGGTGAAGATTTTTCACGGAAGAGTCACCTCATCAGACATTTACTAATACATTCAGGAGTAAAACCATTCAAGTGTGATCATTGTGGTGAAGATTTCTCACAGAAGAGTTACCTCACCAGACATTTACTAATACATTCAGGAGTAAAACCATTCAAGTGTGATCATTGTGGTGAAGATTTCTCACAGAAGAGGCACCTCACCAGACATTTACTAATACATTCAGGAGTAAAACCATTCAAGTGTGATCATTGTGATAAATGTTACTCAGATAAGGGTAATCTCACCAGACATTTACTAATACATTCAGAAGTAAAACCATTCAAGTGTGATCATGGTGGTGAAGATTTCTCATGGAAGAGTAATCTCACCAGACATTTACTATTACAATCAGGAGTAAAACCATTCAAGTGTGATCATTGTGGTGGAGATTTCTCACAGAAGAGTCACCTCACCAGACATTTACTAATACATTCAGGAGTAAAACCATTCAAGTGTGATCATTGTGATAAATGTTACTCAGATAAGGGTAATCTCACCAGACATTTACTAATACATTCAGGAGTAAAACCATTCAAGTGTGATCATTGTGGTGAAGATTTCTCATGGAAGAGTAATCTCACCAGACATTTACTATTACAATCAGGAGTAAAACCATTCAAGTGTGATCATTGTGGTGGAGATTTCTCACAGAAGAGTCACCTCACCAGACATTTACTAATACATTCAGGAGTAAAACCATTCAAGTGTGATCATTGTGATAAATGTTACTCAGATAAGGGTAATCTCACCAGACATTTACTAATACATTCAGGAGTAAAACCATTCAAGTGTGATCATTGTGGTGAAGATTTCTCACAGAAGAGTCACCTCACCAGACATTTACTAATACATTCAGGAGTAAAACCATTCAAGTGTGATCATTGTGGTGAAGATTTCTCACAGAAGAGTCACCTCACCAGACATTTACTAATACATTCAGGACTAAAGATTTCTCACAGAAGTCACCTCACCAAACATTACTAGTACATTCAGGAGTAAAACCATTCAAGTGTGATCATTGTGGTAAAGATTTCTCACGGAAGAGTAATCTCACCTCACATTTACTAGTACATTCAGAAGTAAAACCATTCAAGTGTGATCATTGTGGTAAAGTTTTTTTACGGAAGGATCGCCTCACCAGACATTTACTAATACATTCAGAAGTAAAACCATTCAAGTGTGATCATTGTGGTGAAGATTTCTCACATAAGAGTCATTTCACCTCACGTTTACTAATACATTCAGGAGTAAAACCATTCAAGTGTGATCGTTGTGGTAAAGATTTCTCACAGAAGAGTTACCTCACCACACATTTACTAGTACATTCAGGAGTAAAACCATTCATATGTGATCATTGTAATAAATGTTTCTCAGTTAACCCATTGAGACCCAGCGTCGCACGTGATGCGTCGGCAGTGTTTGATCACCAACTCCCAGCGACGCATCACGTGCGTCCGGCATATTAAAATCAGTTACGTGGCTCGTAAGGTAGGAAATGGCGGGAGAATAGGAGGGGGAGGTACCGTAGTGTGTGGGCGAGCCGGGCCGGTAGGTGTGAGCGGGCCAAGACAGCCGCGCGGCCGGTGGTGGTGGGCTTAGTGGGGCTACTTTACCCACTTACTTCACAGCGACTTTGGACCTTCATTACTCCTGTCGTATGGGAGCTAGAGGGTTGAGATTTGTGTGAGACACTCCTTAGGATGTACACATTACAATGCCATACTCAGTATTCACCCTAGTGCTGCCGGGCGGGTGGTCATGCGGGGGAGGTGAACTTTCGACCACCCCCCCACGCCCCCTAAATGACCGAGGTGAGTATTTTTTTTATTTATTTCTTCATTTCTCACCTTTCTCTTCCATTTTAGCTAAATACAAAAAATTGAGGCCCCCCCCCCAAAAAAAAAAATCCGAGGTGATTTTTTTTTTTTTTTTTTCTTTTTCATTTCTCATCCTTGTCTTCCATTTTAGCAAACAATAAAAAAAAAGTGAAAATCGCTTGGGAATAGGATGAACAAAATAATATAACTAGCCGGGGCTCAGCGGGTTAAGGGTAATCTCACCTCACATTTACTAGTACATTCAGGAGTAAAACCATTCAAGTGTGTTCATAGTGGTAAAGGTTTTTCACGGAAGGATCGCCTCACCCTTCATGTACTAGTACATTCAGAGTAATCATTGTCAAACATCGTCAAACATTTACTAGTACATTCAAGAGTAATACGAACTAAAGTGATCTTTGTGATCGAGGTTTCTCACAGTAGGATCACCTCACCCGTCATTTACTAGTACATTTAGGTGTAAAACCATTCAAGTGTGATCATTGTGATAAAATGAAATATTTGAGTCTGGAATACAGATATTATTATTATTATTATTATTGTTATTATTAAGGTTTCTCACTGAAGGGTAGCCTCACCAAACATTTACTAATACATTCAGGAGTAAGACCGTTCAAGTGTGAGCATTATGATAAATATTTGTCATGAACAAATAACCTAGCCAAACATTTGGCTAGGAGTGCAAAATTGTAACCCAAGGACTGCGATGGTCCTTCCGGAAGCATGGTATTTAAACATGCTTCAAATACCGTGCCAGTGTTGGGAAATGTCTCAAAATTGGGTGACATACAAAGTAGTGGCATCTCTCCATACCACATCCTCCATGCCTCCCCCCCCCCCCCCTTTATACCCCAATCCCCCTCCCTTCCTCAACTTGACCTTATATTTTGCACAGGTTCTAACAGTTCATGGGCTAAGGGGACTACACACCCTCCGACACAAAAAAAAAAACAATAAAAAAACAAATATATCTTTCATCTCGATACTTTTTGGGTATAATCAATTTATCAATGCCGACTTTGTGGGAGCATGAGAATGTGGTACATCATGACGTCATGATGTCACAACTTCCTGCGGTCTTATTATTTGTCCTAGAGACACCTGCTGTTACATGTAAATACTCGAATACCACACGAAGAGCATGTAATTTCGTTTTTCTTAAAATTTCCAATACATCATGAGATACCGAGGTCATAAAATGTACGTCGTGCGCGACGTCGCGAAAATCGCGATTTTGTTCAATAAAATTCCCCCTGATACTCAAGTTTTTCACTATCGAAAAAAACAAAATTACACGATGAAGGCACAACCAATATGTGTAACAATGAGCGTTTACAAGCAGCTCCAATACAATGGAATAGTTACACTTGGAAGTTGCCAATATATGATTGTGGGAAATTGCAGACGAAAGTAAAATATATATAACATCTCAATTATTTGGTGGTGTGTCATGAAAAAATGGCTAAGTTACTCATAAAAACTAAGTTTTCTGATTTAGGTATTAGAAGAAAACGTAAACTAGCTAGTAATTTAGGGTAAACTAGGATGTTTCTATATGTAACCTCTTATAACCCGGGAACTGCGGGGAGACTTATGAGTTTTACTGGGTGACTGTCGGGAGACTTTTATGATCCTAGGCTTTAAAAAAAACATTTAAAACACCCCAGTAGCACTTGAAACTTTTGTTTTTGTTTTTGTTTTTTTGCCCCTCGGCCATGCCACATATCACTCCTCCACATCCCGTCCTTCCGCCCCCCCCCCCCCCCCCTTCAATTATCACCTATTTTCCCTGTTATTCCCTTATTCTTAGGTATATTTTCGTGCTAACATTAGCGAGTTGCTAGCAGGGCGTGGTCATCTATGTGTCTAAGCGTGGGAAATAGCGGTAGATACAGAGAGAGGCCGCAGTGTCTCTCCAGGCTTCGAGAGGGGAGGATGTAAAGCAGGCTGGCTCACACTTGAATGAAACTCTCGCTTTCATTTCCCGATTTTGACCATCCAAACACTTTTTCTACTTGTTTTCTTGTTGTAACATGTTACTATCGTCATATTAAACGTAAAATAGGCGCATATGGATAAGTATTAATAATATTTATGGCAAAATAACGATTTAATGAGGAAACAGTGTAAATACCTCCTCACAGGCGAATGGTGTATACTACCCCCTATGTGCAGCCCAGAGGATAATAGGTGTATGTCAGTGGGTTTTTTTTTTTTTTTTTGGGGGGGGGTATTGATGTCATAGTGATGTCATATATGTGTTTATGCCCTCTTATGTTATTCTCCATTGTTGAAAGAAGCATTTTAGACCCCCCCCCCCAAAAAAAAATCATTACATTTTAATTGTGTGTGGGGGGGGGGAATGTCATATGGTTGTTTATACCCTTCTATGCTATTCTCCTATGTTGAAAGAAGCATTTTAGACAAAAACAAAATATCATGAAATTTTGGGCTGGGGGGGTGTACTCCCCTTAACCCTTAAAGATCGGGGCCCGACTTAAGTCCATATCAACAAATTTGGTCTATGTGGCGGGGCCCGCCTTAAGTCCGAGTGCAATTTTGGCGCAATATTGGCTCTGAGAGAGAGACGAGTGACTGGAGGAGCATTGGTTTCCTCATGACCGCTCGCCACGGCCGCCGTGGACCTACTGAGATTTACTCCACTTACATCCACCCTCACTCCCTCGCTACATACGTAATTATATAAAGAAATTACCGTATTTTAGCGATTTTGCCCTTCGGTTGCACGATCGTTGCAAGACAACCAGTGATCGTAGAAGGATGGTTCGGGTGTCATTGGAAAGCTCAATTTACGCCCTTTCAGGGCTACATACTTGTATTACGCTCTGGGTCTTGTTTTTGCATGAAAAAGAGCACGGAAACCACCCCATTTATGGTAAAAAAAAAACGCTGTGCGGCACGGTCAAATATACCGCCTAGCCCGCTCATAAGGTGTTAAGTGTGATCAGGTGTGATTGTTTCCTACAGAAGAATCCGCTTGGCAATAATATTAATGAACAAAGCCATTTAAGTGTACCGGGTACCCATTGTCAGGAATAGTATATGATGACCCCGACAGTTTGGAGTTCAATTGGGTATTTGAATTTGGCGGTATTGTATTGTAATTACGATTTTAGCTAATACCATATTTACTGTAGTAGATTATTAATTGTAAGTTAATTATTAGCTGTAATGCATAAATCTGTACATGAGCTCTGGATGTATAATGAAACCAACTCACAGGTTCAAAATATCACCAACCATTACCACTAGTTATATAACTCTTCAGTCCTATATCACCAGTCCTCAATAAGCTAAGTTCATTATGTATTGATATTGTATTATGTGAATATTCCTACATGTCATTCGTGTGAACTGAGCTGTGTGAGAGAGGACAGGAATTCTACCCATCAAAATCATCTTTCATATTTATAATTAACTAAATTTACTTATTGTCGGGATTAATTCATGTACTGTACCAGTGATTGAATAGTTTAACCTTATATGCTGTATATATTTATACTCCTCACGCTCATTGTGAAAAATGTTTATCACCAAAATATCAACTGGTAAGCCACTTCACAAATAAATGCCATGTTAGTTCTTACTCTATCTATCTATTGCCAAGTGCCTTGATCCTCGAGGGGGTGGCCATGAATGAATCGCATCCATGCTCAGAAAGCTTTCATCAACCCATGTCCATTAATTTAGGGACTTACATACTGTACATACATACATACATACAATTTTAAGACTGAGTGCTCCACACAAACGTGCAGTTTCAGTCTCTTGTCCTAATGGCGGCATTCCAGGCAACCCTGTTAACCTGACAAGCACGAAATAGACCTAGGGGCTAGGGTAGTTATTTGTGCATTTCTAGCCTTGGATTCTGATAGAATTCGTTATATTTACAATATAGAGCATTATTTGTTTTCGGTATGCTTTTATTTTACATATATGATGTATATATGAACCTTCAAGAGTGCTAAAATAAGTGGGAAAAGCATTTGGGTGGTGAAAAACGAAGATATTGGCCACCCGGTCATAATCTCAGGCGAGAGAGAGCCACAGGCAACCCTCCTCTCTCGCTGTCTGTGAGGTAACTGAGACGAGCGGGGCGGTGTGGGCCGGTGTCTGGGTGTTACATAACGATCTTTTCTGCAACCCACTTGTGCTACATTATTGCGGGAGAGAAAAATAACCGATAAATGATGATAATAAGAGGAAAAATAGGTGATAATTGAGGAGGGGAGGGAGGGGGGAAGAAGGAGGGGAGGGGGGTGGGTGAGATTTACATGGATGAGTACTGGAGGGGAATTATCTCACCTAGAGACAAATTCCTTTGTTTTGATAGGCCCTTTTTTTTTTGAAGGCTTTTTTTATGGTCTTGCTTCCGTGAGGCCTATCGCGTTCCCTATAGGAAGCCTTCCGTTAGGCCTATCGCGCTTGCCGGGTTAAGAGCTGCTTCACTTGTCAATTTTTTTGATTTGAGATCAGCACGTATAGTCCGATCCCAGGTCTTCCTCAGTCCACCCCTTGGTGCAGCTCCCTCCACAATCACAGACCTGCATCTTTTTACCCAATTTTGTTCATCCATTCTCTCCATATGTCCATGCCATCCCAGTCTACTTGTAAGCATCTCCTCGCTAATACTCTTTATACCTAAACGTCTCATTAGCTCATCATTTGTTATTCTATCCTGCAGCCTGGCCCCACACATCCATCTCACCATTCTTATCTCATTATGTTCCATTCTGTTTACATCCTCTACTTTAACTGCCCATGTTTCTGAGGCATACATCATTGCACTTCTAACACATGAGGCGTACACCTTTCCCTTCAGGGGGAGAGGCATTACCCGGGGACCATTCCCAGCACCTTCCCCCAAGAGATTACAAGGGGGTGGGATCCAGTGGCCTCGGTGCGCCCCACCAGAAACTTATAAAATGGCATATTCTGGTCCGCTCTTATCCATTTGCCAATTTGTTTTGGTAAATTCTTTTAAGAAGGGAAGGTTGCATGCCACACCAACCAATAAAATTAATGGGGTAAATGGGGATGCTTTCTTGAACCAGCCCAAACAGAAACCCCTATCTATCTATGTATTTCCGGACGCTGTGATCTCCGAAGGGGTGGCCACGAACGAAACGGCCCCATGCACCTCTGTCCCCAGTCAGTCATCGCCCCTCCTCTCATCCAGCAACATCTTCACTCATATACTTCTTCACTCCATCCTTCCACCTCTCTCTCAGTCTACATCTCCCTCTCTGCCCTTCCACCTCACTCTCGTACGCTATCTTAGTCATTCTCTCGCTTCCCATACGTTCCACATGGCCGAATCATCTCAAGGTGTTCCATTTCACACTTTCCAGCACATCTACATCCACACCACACCTCTCTCGTAATTCCTCATTCATCTGTCAATCCCTCCATGTAACTCCGCATGCACTTCTCAAGTAATAGTATTGTAAATTTGGGCATCGGATAGTGAGGGAGACCTGTATTGGTTGCAGATTACTTCTTTGACAGTCATGAAATCCATTATTTAGTAGTAGCCCCGTTTTTTAACACTCCTAGGCAAATGAAAATTTCGACTTCCTATCTTCAATCTTGAAATATATTGTATTACACTAATTCAAGATCAGAGTATATGGTGATTAACACTTACGTTGCGGGCATATTTCCGTATTGTTAGGGCTCATTCAGGGAATCCTGAATGATTAAGCATGTGTATTAATTAAATGAAATGTATTCAGCCAAAAACTAGTAGAAAACAGCTTCAAAATGACACCAGAACGAGCTTCGTAGCACGCAGGGTTCACCCGCAGCCCTACCATAGACATCAACAAATATTCGCAAATAATGAGCAATGTCACACTACATTTGACTGGCAGCGCTGCATAGGTCTCGCGAGATATGGCTGTCGCCCCTCAGTGCCCCAGTCGTCGTGCTGGAGAACAGACGGGGGTCTGCCGCGCTCCTGCTCACTCACACACGTCTCCACAGGCTTTAAGAGCCTTTAACCCGGGAACTGCCGGGAGACTTAAGAGTTCCCCCGGCTGACTGCGAGAAGACTCTTAAGAGTCAGAGAAAAAACAAATCAACTTTTGACATTGAAAAAAAAAAAAAAAAATGGGCCCCTGGGCCATGCAAAATATCAGTCCTCTACCTCCCCTCCTTCCCCACTTTCCTCCCCTCCTTCAGTTATCACTTATTTTCCCTGTTATACCCTTATTCTGAGGTATATTTTCGTGCTAACATTAGAAAGCCGGTTGCAGGGTGTGGCCATCACTGATAGAAAGCGAGTGCAAGAGAGAGAGAGAGAGAGTATCGATCGACTGTGTCTCAGTGGCCTTGGGGGAAATTGGCGGGAAAGCAGCTTGCCTCACCCATGCATTATACAACTCGCGGGCTATATCTCCGATTTTGACCATCCAAACGCTGTTTTCACTCGTTTTATTGTGGTTTCAGGTTAATACCTTTATAATCAACCCATAATAGGCGCGTATGGATAAGTATTAATGCTATTAATGGTACAATGAATATTTTAGTGACGGAAACACCTCAAATACATGCGCACAGGGAGAGGTCTAATTACCCTCATGCGCACTTGTTAGGTTAAGGGCCTGTAAATTGCTATAAATTGCCAGAATGTTCCTGAACGGGTCCCGTAATGAAAGGGTTAATAATCACCAAATTAATGTAGGCTAGATCATTTAAATCTGTTCATGGCATCCAATTAAGATTATTTTTTCCCATATATTATTATTTACTTGTATTGATGCTTGTTCCTTCTAATAGTAATGGATTAACTGGTAATTAATTTAATAGAATTAGTTGACAATTTTTGTAAGTCGTGTAAATTTGTATATTTGACAATTATTGTATGTATACAGTATATGTATGTATGTATATAGCCTACTGAGGCACATACCCCATTGCTGGGGGTGGCCGACTCCAGACAGAGCCCGAACAGAAACATTTAAGGTCCATATTCTTAGGGTCCGGGACCACTTTCACGTTCCCTTGCCCTTTAGTCTACTAGATAAAGTCAAAATAAATTAAATATACAGTATTGTCCCATTTCTGACAAATAATTGGAAGAAAATTCAATGATCTAATACCAAGTAAACAATGCATTAACTATTAATCTGTAAAGTTATATGTTAAAGCCATTGTCATAAATGTATTAATATATTCTATGTAAATCATATAACAATAAACTTGTCTAAATGTTGACATTATATTTTTAATGATCTTTGAATTCTGCATTGTAGCCTACTACTCATTTAACCCTTTCTAGGTTCGATTACGCATTTCTTTGCTGTGTTCTAGCTATTATTTGATGATCAAATTACCAAGAGTAATGGTTTATTTTATTTTTTTCTATGTGAGTAAGGGAGACAAAAGGTAGAATTGCCTGTGGTGAGTGCCTCCCCCAAAGTTGAAAGAGTGACAGGACCAAAATCAAGGGACATTCGAGCCAAAATGCCTGGACACACAGAGTTTGAAGCAATATATGTCGTAGGAAGAGGGAAAGCTCAGCTGTTGAATAGAAGAAAGATTGAGAATATTCACTCTTGGGTTGGAGAGTTGCACAGAGTAGGGGTGGGATTGTGTTGCAAGACGGGTGCTACATGCTCTATGAAGGAGGGAGTGGTATACAGTGAGAGAGCTCTGAGGAACACTGATTATTGTAATAGCGGTAGAATAGTGAGTCAGAGTGGAAGTCTTTAGTTCTATACACATAAGAACATAGAATCAGGGTGTCAAACTAAAGCCCATTCCTCTCTTTTTAGTCTTTATTATTGTGTATGCTAAGATAAAATTGAGCTTTACAGTTCAAGTTATATCTTTGGAAGTGATAAAATGGCCAAAAATGCTCCTTCATGTTAATTTTCTTGTACTCCTTATATTCATTTAAGTCTTCAAACTAAATTGCTCCGGTTTGACACCTCCATAGAATCTACACACCGTACTTATAACAGAGTTAGGCTCGATGCTACCAACTCTAAAGCTAGCAGAAGTATGCTCGGCGCTACTAGAGGTAGGCTTGAAACTGCCAAAACACAAGCTAGGCTCAAAGCTAGCAGAAGTAGGCTCGACGCTACTAATCTTAAAGGAGGCAGTTCGAAACCCTCCACAACGCCAGCAAAACATAAGTCCTCAGGCACTTCTATTCTTAAACAAGAAGCAACACCAGAGCCCTGAGAAATCAGAACTAACGCCATCAGGGAAGTCACCTCACCACCCACGGAAATGTGACACAAACATCACAAATCCAAGAAGCACCACAAAACATCCAAAAGACGCCGCAACCCAGAGGAGCCCCAAAGACGAAACGAGCCAAACAATACACTGGCCCGGACTCCCGACACATAAAAAGAAGATCACTTGGACCTTTCTCGCTCTCAGCGCGGCCACCCAGGCTGTGACCGCGCTGCGGGGGCGACCTGAGCCCTTTAAAATTGAAACCTTAATTCCATGCCCCTCTTACTCGCAGATACCTCACCTTGGACTACGTTGTTGCATGTATGACATGCTAGGCAAAATCAGCAGAGGGCAGACAGGGTGGAATCGGAGTAGCTGCTGATTCCTAGGTGCAACGTGATCTGCCCGTACACTGGTCAGTGCAGTCAGATATCATCAGCCCGATCCAATCTCCTGGTCTAAATCCAATTGCCCGTACACCAGTCAGTGCAAGAAGATACATAGACTTGGAGCTTCCCAAGCTGTCCCACTTACCTAAGGATAGTAAAGGAGGAATTGTATAACAACAACGAGTTGTCAATTCACTGGTCCGTACGACTCTAGTTATTGTACATATTCTGGGTAATAACTTATTGCCATTACACTGTTATATTAACAAAGTTCGCACAAATCCTAGACGGTTCGTCCCCTTCTTCAACTTTCAACTCCAGATGTCTCTGCTGTCGAATCATCTATTTTATGCTGTTGCGCTGGTGTCTTCCGACAACACAACATGACCATGGAAGTGTCACTGGTTACCAGAACCTGTGACTTAGGTCTTTGTTGAAGAATCGGTTGGATGTTTTGCCCCTCTGGTTTAAAAAAATTGCCTTATTACCAGGTAAAAGCTCGGGATACTTGATTTATATGTGCAATTGGTATAGCCTACAATAGAACTTGTGGGGCCTGCGATATACCGTAACATAATGCATTGCTCTATGTCAGTACCTTCGGAAATGCATGATATTAACAAAATATAAAAAATGAAACTCTACGGGCGCCGCACCCATCCTACGGAGCTTGTCGGAGGTCTTTCAAATAACAATTCAGTCTAAAATTAGATTAAGTTGTTGGTACTTCCACCATTACTGCGAGTGACCTACAGGACACATCCAAAGGGAAATTCCTTCAACACCAACATGTGATCATCTAGGCAGCCAATGCAACGCTCTCAGAAGCATCTAGACAGCCAATGCCACTCTCTCAGAAGCATCTAGACAGCCAATGCAATGCTCTCAGAAGCTGGCCAACTATTCAACAAACTGTAAAGGACAGACCAGCGGTACACTCAACTATGCCCGATCAAAGTGCTTTTTTAGAGCTACTAATGGAACGTGCCTGGAAGTGGGAAAACAGTCTCAGGCAATAATGGGAAGATTCCTAACCCAAACCAAAGGGACAGACATGAAACCCAGAGAAAGGTGCAGTTGCCACTAATCAGTTTCTATGTTGGCAACATCAGAGGACTTTACCCACAAAATAACAAATGTAAAGTTCCAATGTTGGAAGAAATCGCAGAGGAAGATAACTCACTTTTTCTGGCCCCCACAGAAACACACTTAAACAAAAACATTTTGGATGCAGAAATTAATATCCAAAACTTCACACTGTTCAGAGCGGATAAAACGGATATACAGTAAGCCATGGAGGAGTAGCAGTTTACCTGAGGGAGGATATGGCTGCAAATTCCCAAACTCTAGTTGCATTCTCAAATGGCACAACACAACAGAGCTACTAGCAGTATACATAAGAATGATAGACTTTGTATCAATCTCTAAACACTGCAGGGGACACTTTCAAGGTCACATAAAATATACGATTACTCCTGTAAAATCTGCCAACTCCCTCTACTAATGTCATTATCACAGGAGATTTCAACCTATCCATCATAAAATGGACAACAATGAAAATAAATAGAGTTTCCAGGGATGAAAAGCAGCAAGCCAAAGAACTAATGGCTATCATCGACACTGCATACCAGAAACAATTCATCGAAGACCCTACAAGAGGCAACAACACTGGACTTACTATTTAGCAACAACTTCGACCTGGTCCACTCATACGAAACTGTCAAAACTGTAATGTCCGACCACAGCCTCATTAACCCTCTCCGACATATGACGCGATTTTGAGCCTATTAGGGATACTTTAAAACCTTTGTTACCATCAGGGTATTTAGAAACCTTTAGTTTAGTTACTTCAACCTCTGCAGTTGTCTTTGAGTTAGCTGTGGGCAGAAAACTCATTTTGGAGAGGTAATTAAAAGAGTGAGAGAACTCTATTTCTTATTGCTAATCTGGCAACCTCTGCGTCATATGAGTCTGAAGGGGTTAAAGTCATGACTCCAATTTTCTCACCACCCGGAAGATGTCAACAGAACTCAAACCAGACTCCTGCACCTCTCTGAGCAATCTCAACTTCTACAGCAACGAAGTAGATTGGGACAGCTTGAGAGCAGAACTAGCAGAAACTGACTGGAGGTTACTATTCGGAGATAATAACGTTGACGAAACTCAAAAGCCGTCAGAAACGATGTTTTGAGATATGTAAAACTATCATATCACCCAAATAGAACATTAAGCAGATAAAACAGATTCCCAGATACAGAAGAATACTAATGAAGAAAAGGACAAACATAAAGGCCAACCTAAGGAAGACTAGTCATGCACACGCCAGTATCACCAAACCGCAAGGCCAAAAATTACAGACCAGTGGTACGTGCTGATGTTATATACCTCGATTTCGCCAAAGCTTTTGATAAGGTGGACCATGGGATTCTTGTACATGAACTCAAATCACTTGGGATATGTGGAGATTTTTGAAAGATGGCTTCACAGTTTCATCACCAACAGAAAACAAAGAGTCACTGTTCAAGGGAGCCTATCGGAATCAAGCAGTGTCATCAGCGGCGTACCACAAGATAAGTTCTGGGATCCCTCCTATTTCTCATCATGATAGGAGATATCGACAGGGACCTGGAACACTTAACAGCTACATCCTTCGCAGACGACACCAGAATCATGAAAATCACCACACAACACGATGCCCAGCTACTACAATAAGACTTGGGCAAAATAATGAAATAGGCAGAAGAAAACAACATGGCGGTAAACAGAGACAAGTTCGAGCTTTTGCGGTATGGGAACAAGAAAGCACTACAAAGCTCCACAAATTACAAAGCGGACAGCAAGAAATTACTGCCAAGGACACAGTGAAAGAGCTGGGAGTAATTATTAGTAATGATACCACCTTTTCTCAGCATATAACTAAAGCCACATCAACAGCAAAACAACTAGCAGGCTGGATCTTGAGGATCTTCCATACAAGAAATGAAAGGTGTATGTTAACCCTGTGGAAGTCACTAGTCCTACCACGACTTGAGTACTGCTCTCAGTTCTGGTCTCCCCAAAAAGTAGCAGAAATAGCTGAAATTGAAGCCACCCAGAGGACATTCACCAGTAAAATCCATGGGTTTCAACACTTTAACTACTGGGAGAGGTCCATGGAGCTGCAGCTGTACTCTCTTCAAAGATGCAGGGAGAGATACATCGTCATCTACGTCTGGAAGATCATGGAAAAACGGCGTACCGAATCCAAACATCCCAGAGATTCATCACCAGTGGCAAGGGAGACTGTGCAATGTGAAGACTACGCCGGGATCAACACAAAGAATTAAATCTCGGATCCATCACAGCTTCACATACAATGGAACCAGACTGTTCAAGCCTTCAAAAATATTTGGACAGGTGGTTGGCCAAAATACCGGACCAGCCACCAACACCAGGATACCCCAGCGCTAACTCCAACCGACTTTTGGACTAGAGCATGGAAGAAAAGGAGCTGCATGCCTGCTCACAGTGAAACCCCAGCTCAGCTGTACATGTTACTAATGGATGGAATACTTCAAAGTGTATGAAAGTGTAAGTGTATAAGGAGGGTTATGGAGCTCCGATCTTACTTTTAACCATCTGGACAATTTTACCAACACACCTAAACCTCATTAGATGCTGAAAATCTTCACCCAAGGCGGGAATCAAACCCGGGACCCTTGGGTTACGAGGCAGACACGTTACCACCAGATTAAGAAAGGTACCTCCAGACATCGGCCTGTAGATTCAACTGCTCAACACAGTGAAGTCAGGTCATATTCCAGATGGCGAGAGAGATATTGAGACAGTTTTAGTGTTGCAACCAGTCCTACCATTGTGGATCTACGACGCCTGGTTGTCTCCTCATGGTCCGTTGCAACTCCGACCTCTCAAAGTTGCATTGCCACTGTCTCCTCTCATAATCACGTACACATTAGGAACTGCCTCCATAGCATATTTTGAATATTGGATTATTAATACAATACTACTTTTATTGGAAACAACTATACCCTGTTCTCCTTGATTGGGGGAGATTGTAGACACCAATCAAACAGGGCTAGACCTAGGAGAGGCTATAGGCATGTGATAAGGAGTCACTGGAACTCCTGTTTCATTTGCTTGGCCTCTCTTACTAATTTTCTTTGTGCCTCACATACAGTACACAGAGTAATCCAGCTAGCTCTCACAAACTCTCTCTCTCTCTCTCTTAAACACTACACCACACAAACACACTATACTTAATTCTTTCCAATACACCAAAATGTACAAACAAAAATGATGACAAAACAAGGCCCAGCCTCTGAGTCCCAGGGGAGGGGGGGAGGGGGGCATCAATGCTCCGACAACTCAGGCTGGACACCCACCCAACGACCCATCAAAATGTCCTGGACAGTAGCCTGACACTCTCTCTACCAACTTTTGCAATATTCGTGGCCTTTCCTCTAACTTCTGCTCTGTTGAACAATACCTCTCCTCTGCCAACCTTGATCTTCTCTTTCTCACCGTCACCGAAACTCAGTTGTCTGGGACTACTGACAATAAACCCTTCTCTGTACCCTCCTACTATCTCTAAAATACCCTGAAAACAACATATTCCTACACCCGAGACACCAACACCTAGAGAAAACCCAACCACCACAGACGAAGGAAAAGTAGCAGCGGCGGAAGGACCAACGGACAAGAAGAAGAGAAAGAGGGAAGAAACAAGACACACCAGCACCAGCAAACCAGCCGCACCTGTCACCGGGTCAAGGCCAAGACCTCACACCTCAAATGAACACCGAAGGGCCGCACCCATCACCCTAGGAAGTCCCACCAACCAGGCAGGGAACAAAAAGCAGAAGACCTATCGTCCAAAAGGCCTATTCTCTCAACCTTTTTAAATAAACATATACCAATAACCTACACCAAATAACTATACCCCATGTAAACAAAAACCATGCAATTATAACCTGTCTCAAATGTAGGATACCTAACCTAAATAAAACCTATGCAACCATAGTCGTATTGAAGATGTAAACTAAACACCAAAAAGAACAAGAGAACAAAATATACAGGGTCTTAAACCAACTAAGTAAAGAGCTTGTAAACTACGAGACTTTACAATAACCATGTCTCCCAGAGATGAGGAATACCTCCACCATACACGTTATTATCTGATCGATTGATCAAACTATCACCGTACACCCATATACACGTCTTCCTTTTGATCACCCTGTATCCCCTTCTCCCAGAAAAACCCATACAAACCACACGCCTGTCCCTGTCCACAAATATGCCTATGTTAAGGTTAAGTTCTGTATATATGTAAGAAGTAAGAACCATGCTTTACAATGTTCGTTACTCCTTTTTATTATAATTATGTATGTATAACTATTTCCCTATGCCATGATGTAATTATATTCTAAGTGTATAGGTATGTAGCCCAATGCGAGTAATAAGAACTCCAATACCTATATATATATATATATCTTATATCTTAGGACTCTCGCTACCACCATCTCTACACCTATACCAACACCCATGTACATGTCTTCCTTTTTTATCACCCTGTATCCCCCTTTCCCATAAAAATCAGACAAGCCACACACGAGCCCTGTTCCACGAATAGAGAAATCTCACCCCTATGCCTATGTTCAAGAAGCCAATCAAACCACAACAATAACCTTGCCACCAGGTATACTTATACCCCCTCAGAAATAAATAACTTCTCAGAGAAACCGACATCACTCAATCTGAGAGCACAGGTAGCCTACAGAGACAATTCCCTCCATAAACATGCTTAGAAAAGAGCGGTGCATACCCATGTGCAGTGTGTGGAAAGGGAGTGGGCGTTAACTCAATTCAATGTAGCATCTGTCGATGTTGGGTACACCATGGGAGTAAGCGCTGTAGTAGAATAAAGGGGCCCCTGCCGAAGGATAAGTCAGAAATAGAGAAATTTGAGTGCGTAGTGTGCAAAGGCGAGCTTGTGTTAAGTGATGATCCTGTGGCTGTGAATTTTGGAAATGAGTCTTTGGAGCTGGTGAACAAGTTTTGTTACCTAGGAGATACCATCTCTGCCGGTGGTGGGGCCGAGGCTGCCACTGTTGCTAGAATTAGGTGTGGCTGGGGGAAGTTCAGAGAATTGATGCCAATCCTGACCATGAAAAGAATGCCTCTCCCCCTGAAGGGAAAGGTGTATGCCTCATGTGTTAGAAGTGCAATGACGTATGCCTCAGAAACATGGGCCGTTAAAGTAGAGGATGTCAACAGAATGGAGCGTAATGAGATGAGAATGGTGAGATGGATGTGTGGGGCCAGGCTACAGGATAGAATAACAAATGTTGAGCTGAGGAGACGTTTAGGTATAAAGAGTATTAGCGAGGTGATGCGTACAAGTAGACTGGGATGGTATGGACATGTGGAGAGAATGGATGAACAAAATTGGGTGAAAAAATGCAGGTCTGTGATTGTGGAGGGAGCTGCACCAAGGGGTGGACCGAGGAAGACCTGGGATCGGACTATACGCGCCGATCTCAAATCCAAGAACTTAACAAGTGAAGCAGCCCTTAACAGGGTTGCCTGGAATGCCGCCATTAGGACAAGAGACTGAAACTGCACTTATGTGTGGAACACTCAGTCTTAAAATTTTATGTATGTATGTATGTATGTACAATAACGAATATACCCTTCCCGTTCATAAAGGTCCTTATCGATTTTCCCTCAAAAACACCAGTGGCCTGCTCCCAGTAGCCTCGCTCGAGGCTCCCTCAGTTCAACCCAAGAATTCCTTTTTACCTTCAATATTCTGATTATACATGATTGATCAAGGCCCCCCCTCCAACCAGTATATTTCCTGGCCATACTATGTTGTCCATCACATGCTATCCACTAGCAATAACAACCCCTCTACCATCTAACCCCGACCCGAGAATGACGGGCCGTGCGAGGCTAGGACAACAACCTCTTGACCCCTAAAAAGACTGCTACCCCCTTGCCCTTGACACTGAAGGAAATCAACCCCCACCACCACCCATAGTCAACCTCAGCAGTACTAAGTATAAAATCCTATCAACCTCAGCTAAGAGTATCCAGAGATCGAAAGTAGAATCCTTTAACCCGGGAACTGCGGGAAGACTCTTAAGAGTTCCCCCGGCGGACTGCGGGAAGACTCTTAAGAGTCAGAGAAAACAAAAATCAACTTTAAACATCGATTTTTTTTTTTTTTCTTTTTGGGGGGGGGGGGGCCCTGGGCCATGCAAAATATCACTCCTCTACCTCCCCTCCTTCCCCACTTTCCTCCCCTCCTTCAGTTATCACCTATTTTCCCTGTTATTCCCTTATTCTGAGGTATATTTTCGTGCTAACATTAGCGAGTTGCAAGCAGGGCATTATCATCTCTGTTAGCAAGCGAGTGCAAGAGAGAGAGAGAGAGTATCGATCGACTGTGTCTCAGTGGCCTTGGGGGAAATTGGCGGGAAAGCAGGTTGCCTCACCCATACATTATATAACTCGCGGCCTGTATCTCCGATTTTGACCATCCAAATGCTGTTTTCACTAGTTTTATTGTTGTTTCAGGTTAATACCTTTATAATCAACCCATAATAGGCGCGTATGGATAAGTATTAATGCTATTTATGGTAAAATGAATATTTTAGTGATGGAAACAGCTCAAATACGTCAGCACAGGGGGACGTTTCTAATTACCCCCATGCACACTTCTTAGGTTAACAGACCAAGTTAACCTAGGAAACTAGATGCCCCATATCATTAAGGTGCGACCCCCCCCACCCCCAATACCACAAGGGACCCACAAAACCCCAAGCACGCCAGCCACGTTTAGTAATGACCTTGACCCACCACCATTCTTGTCAAACACCAGGTGAGTCTTGATCTGATTATCAACCAACCTCTATTTTGATTCAAGTCTGCTATACTTCCTGACCATTAGCAATAACCAAAACCATACCTAAACTATTTTGTTTTTACTCGTAATAGCTTTCCAGCTAAGGGAGAGAAATAAAACTTGTGTTTAACACTGACAATACCACTCAGCATTGGCCTGTATCGCGCCACACAAAGTAGTTCCCCCCCTTGACAATATATCACTCTCTAAGACTAACTAACTCTTGTTAGAACCAAATGTCTAAAGAAGAACACCTATGATAGAGACCCCCATGTTGAAAGTACTAAGACCCCCTTGATGTCCCCCCCTAAGTTCAGTAGAACAAATAAACCCTTTCATAACTCTGACATCCATCAATACCCCAGTTCACCCCCCCCCCCCCCCACCCCACCCCCTTGACCAGCCCTATAAATACTTCCGCCAGGACCAAACTCGGCAGTTATAAATTAGCTGTCCATCACCGGCCTCCCGCTCTGTAGAAAGTCTAGTTATACTCCCCACCTCAAGAATAGTTACTGATCAACGGCATCCCGTAGTCTTTAATCTATCTGTGAGCTTTAGCTAAACCTTTTGTGAATTCAATATTACTTACGGCATCCTGTTGGGTAATATTGGAAACAGACAACCTATTTTTATTTATTTTATTTTTTTGTAGATGTTTAGGTGACAATCACCACGGTCGATCTGGGGATCCGCCGCTAAATTATATATAAACATTAACTGTATTACAAACTATTAGTGGTATGTCCTCTGCTACTTTAGTTTATAACCAGTTATAGAGTGTGCAGTAGCTCCATGTGTAACCCATTAATTCTGGCATCCCAGAATCCAATAGTTATCCATACGAGTACGTTTTCTATCATAGTTAAAATATTGGTCGTAGCAGGCTTCCTTTCCGACCGGTACCTTAACTAAATAGATTATACTAAACACTTGGCTCACATAGATCTAGAATAGAAAGATCTTTTGTGTTAGAAGGGATTATGCGAGAAACTCTTAGTTGAGCAATTTGCATATATAATTCCTAGGTACCAATTGTCTGTGGCCTCCCATACAGGATTGGTAACTGAAAGGTTTAAACACCGCTCGAGTTCCCTGAACCTCTTTCAAAGATTAGCGACTGTCAAGAAAGTTACTTCATTAGACTATCTTGCGTTTCTCCGATGTCTTGTTAATCCGGCCTCTGCCTGAAACATTACATTTAAAATCCCATTCAAGAGTAACATATCGGAACTTCATCACCGGTTAATTAAAGGTCAGAATAGTAAAGTATTTGCTTACAGCTACAGGCTCAGAATACTTGCGTTAGTTCGATATGGTGACCAACTGTACTCCACATAGTTACGGAACCATATTTAACCCGGGAACTGCGGGGAGACTCTTAAGAGTTCCCCCGGCGGACTGCGGGAAGACTCTTAAGAGTCAGAGAAAAAAAAATCAACTTTTGACATCGATTTTTTTTTTTTTTATTTATTTATTTATTTATTTATTTATTTATTTATTTTTTTTTTGGCCCCTGGGCCATGCAAAATCTCAGTCCTCTACCTCCCCTCCTTCCACACTTTCCTCCTCTCCTTCAGTTATCACCTATTTTCCCTGTTATTCCCTTATTCTGAGGTATATTTTCGTGCTAACATTAGCGAGTTGCAAGCAGGGCGTTGTCATCACTGATAGCAAGCGAGTGCAAGAGAGAGAGAGAGAGTATCGATCGACTGTGTCTCAGTGGCCTTGGGGGAAATTGGCGGGAAACAGCTTGCCTCACCCATACATTATACAACTCGCGGGCTATATCTCCGATTTTGACCATCCAAACGCTGTTTTCACTCGTTTTATTGTTGTTTCAGGTTAATACCTTTATAATCAACCCATAATAGGCGCGTATGGATAAGTATTAATGCTATTTATGGTAAAATGAATATTTTAGTGACGGAAACACCTCAAATACATGCGCACAGGGAGAGGTGTCTAATTACCCCCATGCGCACTTGTTAGGTTAAGACCCCACACCCATTGACCCATCTGTAACCTTCTTCACACTACCGGACACATTGGACGGCCAAGGAGCAGCAGCTGTTAACCCCTAACGCCGTGCCTCAAGATAACCAGAAGATACCTCAACAGTGCTTAATTCTTAAATTAGTATCAGTGTCGGGAATAGGGTAATGATCCCGACAGTTTTAGGTCCAATAGGACATTTGAATTTGGCGGTATCGTATCGCATGTACGATTTCGCCTGGTTCTTTGTGTATTGTAGTTTATTCTTAAGTATAGGTTAACCCTTATTTAGCGGGTGGTAAGGTATTTTACACTGTACCGCTCAGCGGGCATAATCCCGAAATATTCGCTCAATTTCACTCGCCCTAGCGCCGTTACTATGGCTCCAATGCGAACGAAACTATCATTTTTGGAAAGAGCAACTCTTCGTCTCCCCATATAAGTCTATGAATGGATGTTATGAATGAGTGTGGAGGGTGGAAAGAGGTGAGGAAGAGGAGGTACTTTTTGGTCTATTTCCCGGGCGCGTTCGGTTGCGTTCGCTTTGGCCTGACTTCGGCCTCTCGCGCGTCTACTATTCCTTCGGTAATCGGTCTTATTTTTCTCTTATTTATCCTTATTTCTGTATTCTCTCTCTCTCTCTCTCTTTCTTTCTCTCTCTCTCCTGTCTGTCTCTCTCTCTCTCTCTCTCTGGCTCGCTCGCTTTCCTTCTCGCGCGCTCTGTCTCTCTCTCTCTTCCTCATCCGTATATGTAATTCTCATTATTATTTTCTCTAATCTCTCTCACTCCTCCTGTCTGTCTGTCTGTCTCTCTGGCTCGCTCGCTTTCCCTCTCTTGTGATCCCTTTCTCTCTTCCTCATCCGTATAATTATGTATTTCTCATTATTATTTTCTCTAACTAATCCCTCTATTTCATTTATTTGCATGTAATATTTCTGTATTATTATATCTTTTTCACTCTTTCTTCAGTTCAGTTTCTGTATTCTCTCTATACGGTGGGAATGGTATTTCGTATGAGGGATGTGCAGCACAAATATTCAATCTTTCGTTGTTTGGTTGTTTGTATTACCGTAAGAAATTTACTGAACGCCTGCAAATAATACGCTATAAAATGCTTGCAATCAAACTCTCAAGCAATTTCAAGGTCACATGCAATTATAAATGTAGGCTATAGGTAGACCCAGAGAGGAAGAGACAAGAGAGAGAGAGAGTGTCGTGATAATATAACAATGTTACATATGTATCATATATATATGAAAAAATAATATATACGGTAGGCCTACATCTGTTCCCCACAATCATATAATGCCAAGCACAAATATTCAATCTTTCATTGTTTGTATTACCGTAAGAAATGTACTGAACGCCTGCAAATAATACGCTATAAAATGCTTGCAATCTCTCTATTTTCTCTAATCTCTCTCACTCCTGTATCTCTCTCTCTCTCTCTCTCTGGCTCGCTCGCTTCCCCTTCCTCATCCGTATTATGTATTTCTCATTATTATTTTCTCTAACTAATCCCTCTATTTCATTTATTTGCTTGTAATATTTCTGTATTATTATATCTTTTTCACTCTTTCTTCAGTTCAGTTTCTGCATTCTCTCTCTCTCTCTCTCTCTGTGTCGCTTGCTTTGCAGGAATTTTGTTTTTGTTTTATATATAATATATACTAATTTACTTATCATTACTTACTATATCGTATAAACAATAGTAGGTAGCCAACTTACCATAATACCGATACACCAAACCGATCCGCATGCGTTTTTGTTTATCACCTGTTTACTAAAGTGCCACCATTATCGATTTTCTTGGAGCCGACTCGAGCGGGAGGGTTACCAATTGAAGTTAAATCCGCTAGCATATATTGTTAGATGTAAGACATGATAAATACCACTAGAAATATGAATTGGCAAAATCCATATAATATCACTTCGAAATTGTTCTGAAATTTCAAAACAAAACCGCTAGTGTAAGTCATTGCTGCTAGATCGAAGTAAAGGTCTCTAGATCTAGCGGAAGTCGCTATACGTATTGGCAGTACTGCACACTCATTCATTTCATTCATTCATTTTCTATTGAGCTCGTCCTGGAATCTTTACGACTCTGAATCTTACGATTGCCGACGGTGATACGTTGTTGACATTGTTGTTGATGTTCCAGTGGAGGGATGAACAAAATATTGTCCTTGTCCAATAATAGCTATTTCATAGTCCCACAGGACTTATTTTGATATATTTATCAAATTTATTGAACGCCTGAAAATAATACGCTATAAAATGCTTGCAATCAAACTTTCAAGCAATTACAAGGTCACATGGTGGTGGAGTGGTCTTGCCACTGGCCTGGTAATCCAAAGGTCCCGGGTTCAAATCCCGATGTATCAATGGGAAGATATTATTGGGATGGAATTTGTGCTGTACCTAGTATCAGTGCATTACCACAAGCCCACCGAAACGTCAATAAAATACCCTCATTGTTCCCTGATTAAATAGCACTGTATGAATATTCCCATATTCAAAATATGCTATAGGGGTGCAATGCCTGGTGAGTTATCTGCTCAACAGGTGGCGTTGTGTGTGTGTAAGTGTGAGAGTCCGAGTGTAGGTGGTGAGACAGTGAAGCACGGGAACGAGGTGGCTTCAGAGATGGGGTCGTTTCGGGCCATGAGTGAGCACCGTGCCTCATGTGAAGGCAAGATGGCAGGTGCTCGTTGTACTCTACGTGCTTCACATGTCTCACTCCCTAGACTGGAACAAGACCTCACGGGCTTCACTGTTCATTGTAAAGAGGTGAATGTTAAGGCTTTCAGCCTATGCCCGAGAGGAAGTAAGTTGGAATATAGAAAAAAAAAAAAAAAAAAAAAAAACATGCAATTATAAAAAGGTATATTGTAGACCACAATCTTCGCCAAGCTTCGTTGTTGCTTGTATTATCGTGAGAAATGTACCATACACCCTGGTTATTGTGAGAAATTTACCGAACGCCTGCAAATAATACGCTATAAAATGCTTGCAATCAAACTCTCAAGCAATTTCAATGTCAAATGCAGTATATGTAGACCCAGAGAGGAAGAGAATGACAGAGAGAGAGGGGAAGTCAAAAACATCTGCTAGGTGTGATTTCCCCTGAGAGGGAAGAGATTAGTTAGGGGCGTGCCCTGGCCTACATCAGACAAAGAGAGTACAAAGGAGTACAAACAAAGAGAGTGAGAGAGAGAGAGAGAGAGAGAGTCGTGATAATATAAAAATGTTACACATGTATCATATATATGAAAACATAATATATACGGTAGGCCTACATCTGTTCCCCACAATCATATAATGCCAAGCACAAATATTCAATCTTTCGTTGTTTGTATTACCGTAAGAAATTTACCGAACGGCCTACAAATAATACGCTATAAAATGCAAAGGAAATTTCTTGTAGAGTGCAATTTTGAGGACGTAATGTGCTCTGAGAGAGAGCGGAGCGGTGATTAGGAGCATAAATTACCTCAAGACCGCTCGCCACACAGGGAATTATATAAGGAAATTACCATATTTTAGGGTTTTTTCACTCGTGTTTTACGATCGTTGAAAGACAACCAGTGATCGTAAAAGGATGGTTCGGGTGTCATTGGAAAGCTCAATTTACGCACTTTCAGGATACATACTTGTATTACGCTCTGGGTCTTGTTTATGCATGAAAAAGAGCACGGAACAACCCCATTTAGGGTAAAAAAAAAAAACCCGCTGGGCGGCACAGTGAAATATACTCCACCAGCCGCTCGTAAGGTGATAAAATGCTTGCAATCACATTTTCAAGCAATTATAAAATATAAATTGTACTTACCAACACCCACACCAGTATGTTCTTCGTCAGGAACGTCTCCAATTTGCTCAAGGGTCTGTCCAATATCAACCACAACATCCATCCCACGCAAATTATGCTTGGGGTGAAAGCCTATGATCGGGTTATTTTCGTCTTCCGAGTCATCCACACTACCAAAACTCTCACCCAGACCTTCGACGGTTTCATCCAACAGCTTATTAGAAAGTTCTGAAGAGTTCAGCATGATATCTAGTTCCTGGGTGGTAAGCCGGGCGTGGTTAGTAGGGTGGCGCGACGCACTAGGGATGGCGGCCACCGAATCGAACACGGGCAAATCTTGACCTTCCATTATGGCTGCTTGAGGGTCACTTAGTCACGGTCACGCAGTGGGGATGTGTGGGTGGGCCCTTGTAGTACACCGCCTGACCACCAAGTTTCGCTTTCCACCTAAATTAGGGCGGGAATACGCCCACGGACTTAAGTCCGACCCCGCCATTTAGTCAAAAATTTTCGTATCGGACTTACGTCCGACCCCGCTAAATAAGGGTTAAATATTAACTGTAATGTATAAATATCTACATCAGCTCCAGATGTATCATGAAACCAAGTTATGGGTTATAATTATTATGAGCCGGCAGCCATATGCAATTTTGCGAAGCGATCGGACGCCGGCCCTTTAGTCTCTCAATCAACACCATACAGCCAACATCTTCCCCCCTGGCTCTGACTCAACCCACAGTTCACCATGTGCTACAATTATTAATCTATAACAACAGTCCTACATCACCAGTCCTCTAAGCTAAGTTCATTGTATCGATATTGTATTATGTGAACATTCCTATATGTCATGCAATTGAATTAGCCGTGTGTGGGGGACTGGATTCATCGAATACTTCGTTGGTAATTATATTATAACTATTTGTTGGGATATTTCATGAACCAGTGATATTTAATTTAACCCTTTGGCGCACGATGACTCGTTCCGAGTCATAAGGTGTTTTTTTCCTAGGCGCACGATGACTCTATAAGAGTCATCAAACTTTAAAATATTCGCCAAAAATTAAGTTTTCGTCCGACGCGCGTCATATTTGGTATAGATATTCGGTATCAAATCAAGTTCAATGGAAACTAATGGCAACCCCCTCTGCTTCCCTGGGTAGACACGCGGAGGCTGGGACTGTGACAAAGGAAGCCTCAGTCTCGCCTCAGTCAGCGTCCACGGGAGAGCGTGTGTGTGTGCCTCAAGACCTTTGCCCCGCTCGCTCGCATGCTTGCTGGCTGGCTGGCTGGCTGGCTCGCTCGCTCTTACGTCCAGCAAAGCTTGTGTTTACAGTGTTATAGTGCAATATTGTACACAAATATAGTGTTTTAGTGCAAAATAATTATTGTGTCTTCCTTTTTTTTCAGTGATTTCAAAGGTTAGAATTTGAAATTCAGAGTAGCCTACCTACTAACCGACCAATATGGCTCGTCGTCAAGGCCTTGATCGAAAAGAAATTTTAGATCAACTATTCATTGATAGTAACAGTGATGATAATGATGATGATAATGCATCCACCCATGAATGGTGTGAGGATGCAGAGAATAGTGGACTTAGTGACATTGACTCTGATGCAAGCACTGATATGCATACGCCATTGTCCACCGTGCCTGTCACCACCACCACCCCCATACCCGCACGTACCACCATGCTACCACATACCTTGCCACGTAATACCACCACCACCACCACCACCCACATAAAGCCTCGTGTATATGACTCTCCTTCCCTCCTCCCTACACTCCTAGCCACCACGTCCACCCCCATAAGGCCTCGTGTATATGACTCTCCTTCTCTCCTCCCTACACCCCTAACCACCACCACCACCACCACCACCACAATGCCTCATGCACCACCCTATGCCCAACCAGGAACAAGTGGTATTATCACCATGCCCTCTCATTCCATCCTGCCTAGGCCCTTCTTCACTAGCCAAGTCAGTGAGGAGGGCATCATATTTCACTCGCCCCAGGCTGCCTACGCCACTCACCTACCCCCCTCAATACCCCCATCAATCGCCCACCTGCAAACAATGCGAGCATCACCACTAACATATCACGCCACTCACCTACCCCCCTCAACACCCCCATCAATCGCCCACCTGCAAACAATGCGAGCATCACCACTAGCATATCACACACTACACCCATTTCAAATTCATTCACAACTTTCACCACAACCACAACCTTCACCACAACCACAACCACAACCTTTACCACAACCACAACCTTCACCACAACCACAACCACAACCTTTACCACAACCACAACCACAACCTTCACCACAACCACAACCTTCACCACAACCACAACTTTCACCACAACCACAACCTTCACCACAACCACAACTTTCACCACAACCACAACCTTCACCACAACCACAACTTTCACCACAACCACAATCTTCACCCACATTATCATCACCATTACCATCACCATCACCCTCACCCCCGAGACGTGGGAGCCGTGGCCCAATGAGAGGCAGAGGAGGGAGGCCTCGTGGTGGCCGACAGGGCCGCGGGCCTGGGCCCCGTCGTGGCATGGGAGGTAGGGGCCGTGGCGCACCACCACCACAACCAGCTGCACCTCCTGCCGGAGTTAACCCTCGTGGTGGCCGACAGGGCCGCGGTAGGCGAGGTAGGGGCCGTGCCACACCACTACCAGCTGCACCTCCTGCCGGAGATGACCCCCGGGATGTTGGCTGGAGTTCGTCGCCCTTCATCCCCAACATACAGCCCTTTACAGCAGTTCCTGGGCTAAATGCTCCTCCTCCAACAACGCCCCTCGGATTCTTCCAGCTATTTTTCACGAGGGAGTTGCTGGGATTTCTGACCCGTGAGACAAATATGGGTAGCATTCAAGGAGACTACTGCAGGACTCTTCTTCTTCTTCTTCTTACCTCTGACCGGGTATAGGCTATCCTAGTGTTTACTACCCTATACCCCTTTGAAAGGACATTAGCCTAACCTAACAACCTTACCTAACCTAACCTAATATTATAGGTGGGGGCTGCCGCCCCCACACCCCCGCTTTGACTTAGATTTTTGGTGTATTTGTCTGTGAAGTGGGTATTTTTCAATTTGTTGATAACGAAAATCCTCCATACGGACTATATGGAGAAAAATATGGCGAATCTATTGATGCCTATTTTCCCTAATAAATTGTTTCTCATAACGTCGCACTAGTGTCCTTGAATATTATCCAAATATGTATGCTGAGTTCCTGGATACATCTCTTATGGATTGGTATCAAGTGAATGACAAGGAAATGTCCATCTTCCTGGGGCTCGTCATGTTGATGGGCATAATCAAGCTGCCTTCGCTGCGGGACTATTGGCGCAACACCGTAATACATAAGTACCCAGTCTTGCAGCAGGCTATGAGTGGGAACCGCTTCCGTGCCATTCTGAAGCATTTCCACGCATTCAACAGTAATGCTGTGCCCCTGCAAAATAAAGACAGTCTGATAAAGGTGCGGAAGGTCATGGAGTACTTTGTAGAGCAGTTCAAGGTCATGTACACCCCCACAGAAAATATGTCCCTGAATGAAGGAGCGCTGGGGTGGAAGAGCATGCTCAGATTCAAGGTGTACAATCCTATGAAGCCCACCAAATATTGTATCAAATTGTACATCTTGTCTGAGTCTAAGTCCGGGTTTATCACAAACCTGGAGGTGTACACGGGCGTGACGAAGACCCTCGTTGAAACCGTGGGGGCCCTCGTAGTACCAATAACTGGCCATTGGTACACATTGTACATGGACAATTATTACAATTCTGTACTGTGACGCCTCCCGGCGTTAGCAGAATGGTTGCATGGGGCATTACAGCTCGCTAGCGCTCGCCAGGATGGGGGGATAGGCTACAGTTGTCCTAGAATGATCTGCTTTATTTCATTAGTGTCGTGTTGCCACAGACAGTCTAGAAGTGGTCTTTGTTTTGGTCTGTGACCGCGCCTTATATTTTATATTCGCTATAATATAAATGTTGCTTGTGTGGGAGGCGAGCGAGAGAGTGTGAGGGGGTACACCCGGCAGCGAGGTGAGCTATGACGCGGCTCGCTTGGGCGCTGACGGCGTTGGCGGCCGGGTGGTCACCTAGTCCCTTCCCGTCGCGGCCTCGTGTTTTTACCAGAGCTCAGAGCTTGCCTGACACGCGTATCGCCTACATCCTTTGCAATTCTGTCCCCCATACTCGCTACTTTGCATACTATTTCTTTCTCTCGACTTCTCCTTTCTCATTCTCTAATCTTTATTAAACTCAACATCCCTTCTGGTTTCAGCATAGACGTTCACCGTCGACCAGTCGTATTGTACGCGAAGCTCTCAGATATTTCCATGTATTAGGTTAAGGAGGTATTATGCTTTATTGAGGTTTAGAGAGACGGACTTTTCCGTATGTGTCCTCTCTCGGGAAGGTTGTAGACCGGTATATGTCTCCTTTGTAAGGTGTTGAGTGATTCTGCTTGGTTATCTAACGCTAGACTGGGGGTAAGGTTACTGTGTCGTTGTCTCCGATGTGTGCAGTGTTAGCTAAGCTCTGCACGACATCGACAGGTACTGTGGGAGCCTAAGTTGTCTTCGGGTTGGGTTACTTTGCGAGCACAGCACTGTGGTGTGAGAGGGCCATAGCCTATCCCTCACAACATAGTGCTGCCTCTTTGTGTTGACTTCTGAGGGAGCGCCAGGATAGAGCTAGGTACTAGAGACCTAGATTTATCAAGAGAGCATCCCCGTCATATAACGTAATCTTCATTATACCACCCTCGGACAACGTTAGGCTACGAGCCGCATGCTCGCCCATTGTTGTCCTGCCTTGATACCCCAGCTAGACTTTATTAACTGAGCAGACACGGTTAGAGATAAGCCCCATTATTATATGTATGCAGCATTATTATTCACTGCAATTTTGAGCCGAGGTTGTTGTTGAGTTGCACAACCCGAGTAGGCTGTTGCGTTGTGTCACAAAGCATTTCTTTAGTTGTCGAGCATTACTACCTTTGCGCAGTCTTTATTATTCGCCTGCCTATTATTACTATATGTCCTAGCATTTATTGTGACCCGTATTCTGCATTATAATTGTTCAAGATTCTTTACGAACATCTTCCCAGCATCAGACTTATTTCAGAAGTTTCCAGTTGATGTTGCAGGACTAGCATTGCACTTTCTTTAATACAGGAGTGCCAGTTATATGAGTATCTACCGTAACGTTAATTAATCACGTTAACTATCTTTTCTTTGTGTAACATAATCGAGTAATCTTTTACTGTTTGAGAGTAGGCTGTTTCATTGAGCGTCAGCCTAGTGTGTGTGCACCAGTTACCGAGTCATAGGATACCTCGTTGTCCAGGCACGACTCAGGGCGGTAATGGTGTTTTGTTTTCCAGTGTTTAAGGCAGGGGTTGGATCTAGTGTTACCGTTGTTGCTTTTTGCCATTATCTAGTCCAATGTTGAAGAGCCCTGTGTCTTTGAGAACCTGGATCGTAACAGTACGAATGTGCAAAGAACTCCTGGCGCAGCAGGTGTACATGTGTGGCACGCTCCGGTTGCTGAGAGGGGCACCTAATCGACTGCAGGTAGTGGCGAAGCAGAAAAGAGGTCTGGCAGACTACGCCCAGGATTCCATGCACAAAGATGGTGTGCATGTGTTGTTGTGGAAAGACAAGAAAGTTGTTTCCATGATATCCACAATGCACACCACCGATACCGTGGAGAAAAATGTGCGAACCAAAGAAAAGGGGCCAGATAACCGTTTGCACCATGTAGTCAAGACCATCAACAAGCCTGTGATGATCGAAGACTACAATCAACTGATGGGTGGGGTCGATCACTATGACCAGATGGTCAAATATTACCCCATCCCGAGGAAGACCGTGAAATGGACGAAGAAAATCTCCATGTACTTCATTCAGATGGCCCTTTTCAATGCGTTCACCCTCTTCAAGAAGTCTGTGGTACCTCGACCAATCACACTCAAACAATATATGTCAATTATTGTCGAGAAGATGGTTGAATACAAGAGTGAGGAGTGGCCACTCTCGGGGAGGCCACTAAACAGTGTTCCCGATCTCCCCAAACACCTCCGAGCTCCAATTGATCCACGCCTCCGGATGGGTAGGGGAGGTGGAGGAGGTAGAGTGTCTCCTGCTCCTTCCGCCCCCGATTCCCCAGCAGCTATCGGCACTCCTCCACCTGCAGTCGCCACTCCACCTCAAGGCACCACTCCTCCACCTGCAGTCGCCACTCCACCTGCAGGCGCCACTCCTCCACCTGCAGGCGCCACTCCTCCACCTGCAGTTGCCACTCCTCCACCTGCAGTCGCCATTCCACTCCCAGGCCCCCATGCACCTGCTGCACCTGCTGCGCCTCCAGCAGGTGTGCGTAGGCCCGGAGATGGAGATGGACATGCGCCACCGTCCAAGAGGCGTCGTTCTGTGAGCGACCACATCCGCCTCGACACAACACTGGGGCACTACCGTGCGTCAATTCAACACATGAAAAGGCTCCGGTGCCACCTGTGCTACATCGCCTCGGGAGGCGCCGTGACACCCGCAATGAATGCCCTGTGTGTTAAGTTCCCCTGTGTGTGGGGAATTGCTATGACCGCTTCCACACACTTGGCAATATCCAGGGGCTTCAGCCGTGAATGACATACACACACACACACACACACACACACGTAAATAATTGTATAATTGTAAATAATTTGTATTGTGTAATTGTTTGTATTGTGTATTTTTTTGTGTAAGGTAAAAAAAAAAAAAATATATATATATATATATATATATATATATATATATATATATATATATATATATATATATATATATATGAATATACGAACATATGAAGTCTAGCTATGTGTATATAATTATTTGTTTATAAATAATTATATATGTATATATAGCTACATATTTTCATATGGCTGTTTGTCACAATCATGGGCATGATTGGGGCCCAAGATCTGTATTATGAAGAATATAGTTCACTTTGTTTTTTAGCTTTTACAGTAAAGATGTAATGCTCTATAAATCACTTTCATTTTGTTTTCACAGATATTCTTCACAATACAGTCCCATTAGGGTGGAGGCTTTTCATATATACAGTATATATATATCTATATATATCTATATTTTTATTTTTATTTTTGTTTCAATCATATTTGTTCGATATGAATACAGACAAACACACACTCACACTTATACATACAGACAGACAGACACACACACTGTCATGGCACCTGGCATCCTCCATACAACATCGCTGAAGACGTAAGTGTTTGTTCCTGCTTCCTACCTGTTTATTGTATTTATTTACTGTATTTTGATAGTCTTATGTATTCTGTATCTATTATGTGTAATAAGTATCTCCAGGTGCGAAAAATCATTTTTGTATCAGTGTTTTCAATACTTTCACGTTTATTCGTTTATCTCACTTACTATTTGGTTTATCGTAATTCTGAAGTTACCGATGGAATCCTCATGAAATTCCGCTTCCATATATGTATGCAAATACAAAATGTTCGCTAACAAAATTTTGAGGTAGAGCGAGTTGGAAATTAGGTATTTCGATTTTTGTTTACAACGCTTATTACCGAGTGCCCTAATGTGTTTGTTTTTGTATTTATTTAATGTTTTTATTTACTTATCTTCAAGTTCAATCTATAACGAAGCCGATGATACCTCATTTATCCATATACAAGGATTTTTTGGTGGATAAAAACAGCACAGAAACAAATTATCGCCAGGCGCCAAAATCCAAGTTTTTATCAGTTTATGCAATACCTTTCACGTTTATTCGTTTATCTCACTTACTATTTGGTTTATCGTAATTCTGTAGTTACCGGTGGAATCCTCATGAAATTCCGCTTCCATATATGTATGCAAATACAAAATGTTCTCTAACAAAATTTTGAGGTAGAGCGAGTTGGAAATTAGGTATTTCGATTTTTTTTTTACAATGCTTATTACCGAGTGCCCTAATGTGTTTGTTTTTGTATTTATTTAATGTTTTTATTTGCTTATATTCAAGTTCAATCTATAACGAAGCCGATGATAGCTCATTTATCCAAATACAAGGATTTTTTGGTGGAGTAAAACAGCACAGAAACAAATTATCGCCAGGCCCCAAAATCCAGTTCTGAGCCAGCCCACTAGCCGTGATATTTTTTGGAGTGGGAATAACTTAAATAGAAAACTATAGGTGCGCCAAAGGGTTAATTAATAAAAACATACTACTTACTGTACCCGTTGCCATAAAGCTACACAAGTACGCTTTGGTTTATCTAGAGCGACCGACAGGTAGCGTGTCAGGAATGTATGGTTGGAAGCCCAAAGCTGGGCAATATCCTCAATTGAAATTTTTTGTAAAAATCTGAGAGACACCGCCCACTTCCTAATGTCGTGAGCCCGACCTAACACGCCGGGGTTGCTTTCCTTAATAATGTCTACTATTAAAGAAGCTAACTTCCGTTTCGTAGCACGCGTACCTGTTCGGTTCACCCATAAAGCACCTGGTTGGCGAGGTTGCGCAGCCCTCATAAACTTTGTGAGCGCTTGCACAGGACATAACATGTGATGAATGAGGCCCCTCTTGAGGGCCGGGACTGAAAATTCAGAGAAGACATGGTCTGAATGTTCATTTTTTGCAATAAATGAGGGAGACGGCGCGATTTGTACATGGTCGTGCAGCCTCCCAAACCTGAGACAGTTTGGTTCGTTGCTAATCGCTGCCAGCTCTGATACCCGGTGTCCAGTGGCAAGTGCCATGAGAAAAAACGCTTTCTTAACCCTTGTCTATCGGGGCCCGACTTAACCCTCTCACCACGGAAGGGCTCTTGAACGCCCATAAAAAAGCATATAACAGGTACCCGGATGGTCTCTTGAACGCCCAGTGGTTGAAAGCCTGTGAGCTTCGTGTGCGAGGCGTCGGTCCGACGCATGTAAACAACAGCCGGCTGGACCGTCGCCCCGCATCTCCGGCCACAAGAAGGAGAGCGTCGCTTGTTCGTGTGTGCCTGTATGTTGTTGTTAAGTATCGAAAAGTGGTGTAAAGTGGCTGTTTTGGCCATAAAGTTATCTCCAATGAAATCATCATCACAGCTCAACCAGTTGACTTAGAGAGCTCTACTTAATGCCATTCTACAGGTAAATAACACAGCTACGCTTGGGGATGTGCGGGAATGCGGGAAGCAGTCTGATTAACGAATATACGGTAGCCTAGCCTAGACGTTTTTCGGCCAAAACACCCGGGTTTCGAGGAATATATATATAATACATAGCCGGGGCTGGAGGGTTAAGTCCGTATCGAAAAATTTGGACTATGTGGCGGGGCCCGACTTAAGTCTGTGTGCAATTTTGGCGCAATATTGGCTCTGAGAGAGAGACGAGCGACGGGAGGAGCCTGGGTTACCTCATGACCGCTCGCCACGGCCGCCGTGGACCAACTGAGATGTACTCCACTTACATCCACCCTCACTCCCTTGCTACATATGTAATTATATAAAGAAATTACCGTATTTTTAGCAATTTTGCCCTTCGGTTGCACGATCGTTGCAAGACAACCAGTGATCGTAGTAGGATGGTTCGGGTGTCATTGGAAAGCTCAATGTACGCCCTTTCAGGGATACATACTTGTATTACGCTCTGGGTCTTGTTTATGCATGAAAAAGAGCACGGAAACAACCCCATTTATGGTAAAAAAAAAAACGCTGGGCGGCACAGTGAAATATACTCCACCACCCGCTCTTAAGGTGTTAAAAAGTGAGTCAAAGTCCGGCGCATGATTATACTTGCGGGATTGTTGCAATTCCAAAGCTTTATCAAGGGACCAGGTGGGCATGAGCTGGCGAGGAGGAGGACGAAGTTTGAAACATGCCCATAAAACCTTTCTCCTCCGCCTGCGGTATGGAAAGGCCGGTGAGATCAAGGAAGGGGGTCCTAATGGCCGACAGATGATTCTTTAACGTTATAACCGAAAACAAATTCTGCTCAAACAGATAATCTAAGTAGTTGAATACTAGGGCTGACGAAACAGTTGTCTGCCTCGATTCCACAATCCAGGTTGTAAAGGTTTTCCAATGTGATTGATATTGTCTCCTGGTAGACAGGGTGTACTGATTCAAAAGCTTTTGAGTGACACTAGGCCCAAATTTTTAGCCATTTGGCCGAGAAAATATCCATAAGGCAAAACTGAGAGAGGTCAGAAGGTTGCCAATCGCTTCCAAGTGGAAGGCGGAGACCGGGAGGGACACTGGGGTCCGGCACCACTGTTGCAATTGGTGGTACCATACCTGAGCCGGCCAGAGCGGCACGATCAGCGCTACTCGGCCCCGGTAATCCCTTAGTTTGTGAATGACCTTGCACATTAACATAGAGTCTGGTGGCGGAAACAGATAGATCGAGGTCCACTTGTTCCAGTCCACCAGCAGTGCATCGGGTCCCCCCGCCGGGGTTACCTCGTGACGGGTCAGTAAGAGTGGCAGTCTGTGGTTCTGCATTGACGCAAACAAGTCTACTTGTGGACGGGCCGGCTTTTCAATTATCTTGTTGAAGATCGCCTGTTTGATTGTCTATTCTACTAAAGTACTCCGCCGGCGAGAGAGAGCGTCTGCCCAGAAGTTCGCCACGCCGGGGAGGTATGTGGCATGCAGATGAATCCCTAGCGAGTCTGCTAGGGTAAAAATTTGTTCTGAAACTCTCAACAACTCTCGTGACCTCACTTAGCCTTGCTTCTGAATGCAAAAAACTGCAGTTTGATTGTCCATTCTGAATGCTATTGATTTGTTCTCCAACGTCGTGCCGTGAGTTTGGAGAAAAAACAGGGGAACTAAAAGCTCCTGCTTGTTGATATGTGACTGACTGTTTGCCCCCCAAATGCCTTGTCCCTGGTGGCCTAGACTTGACTGATATCCCCACCCCAGGGACCCCGAGGTGTCCGTGTCTATCTAAACCATAGGTGGAGGAAAAACCCATGACATGACTGAGTAGAGGACTTCGTACTTGGTCCAGGCCGAGAGCAAGTTGTGGATTAATGGAGGAATTGGCCATAATTCCTTCTCCGGCATGTTACGACCTGGCACTCGGGTACACAAGGGCTCTCAATCAGGACTCGAGTACGGCTCGCTGCCACAACGGAAACACACGATCCCAACCCCTGAGTACTGCCAGCCGAACAAAAAACACCAATACCCTCCAGAGTTCAATCTGCTATAACGGGGTATACAAGAACTCGGTACTAGTGTTCAACAACAGACTAATAAAGAGACAGGAATTCTCTAGTCTGGTCAACAATCAAACAAAGAAGTAAGAAACAACAACACCAAAGAATAGTGTTGGCCGAAGCCGAAGTAATCCACCCTTGACTAAGAACTTAAGAAGTCCTCCACCCTCTACTTCGGATCGGCACTATTACGTTACGTTAATTAATAGTCCTTAAGCATCGAGCAAGGAATCTTCTGAAAAAAGTTAGATGCTTCTCGGATGCTCGTAAGAAGTACGTATCGGATTTTGAACAGTAATTCAATAAGCAAAAACACTGGCAATTAAATACTATTAAATGCTTAAATTGGCATAAGAATAATTAAAAGAATATGCAATAGTAAATGGCAAACATTAAAAAGAAGTACTCCTCTAATGCAACGGCAATAGCCTACTCGGATTGTGCTCGTGGGCCACTAATCACTAAAGTAGCCAAGCTTGCAACACATGAAATCAATAGTGCATAAACAATATCATACATAAGGAAAGCTTCAATACTATTCTGTATCTACTAATCGAGTAAAGTCTAGCTGGGGTACTGTGGGCAAAAGGTAGCAGTGACTGAGCAAAAACGGCTCGTAGCCTAGCGAAGTCCTCACAACTGTTTAAAGTATTACGTTAACACTAACAAGTGCACTTTGAGAAATCCAGATCCCTTGTATCTGGTTTTCTCCCGGCTCCTTGACAAAGTAAAAACAAACTGTTAATAAAATACAGGGTGGTTAGGCTCTTGCCCTCACGCACTGTAAATTATTAACTCAACACAGTCAGCCGCGAAGACAACCTAGGCTTCACTGAACCGAAACGAGTATGCAGGTTTATCGCTTAACCACTGCATCAAACAACAACTCGTAACACAGAAAAGCCTTACCCCAGTCTAGCATTACCTAGACTAGCAGCAAAAAGGAATAATAATAATAACACACAGGGAAATGCTTATACAAGTGCAACAAACATAAATCAATCCTATTCTAAGTCAACCCTTCCAAAATAGGCTATCTAATAGGCAAGTATCTCTGAGAACTCAAGCGATAATACGTTGGCTGACTAGCTCTGCACCAACGGGACCATGGAAGTTAAAAAAGGCAGGGAAAAGAGGAGATAAGAATGTAAGGTAGTTGTTGTTGTTGTTGTTGTTGTTCCCTAAGCTGCCTGGCCGAACAGCCCCGAGTCCCTGAGAAAGGCCATGGCCACGATCGGGCCTTCCCACAGAGCTCTCATTGAGTGTAGATTGTGTTGTTGGCGTAAGTGGTTGTGTGAAATGCAGTCTTCTATGATGTGTTTAATGGTATGGGGTGCTGTGTTACATCCCGGGCAGGCGTCGACAACGGAGTCATCCAGTCTCTTCTGATAGCTCAGGAGAGCTGGATGGTGTCCGCATCTCAGCCTGGCCAGGTGGACTCTGTCCTCGCGAGGAAGGGAGGATTCGGAAGGATGGATTTCGGGAGGTCGTGGATGAGGTGGTAGTAGAGAAAGTTCACATCAGTCAGAAGAATATATATATAGTTAGCAAGGGAAATGAGAAGTCGCTCTGCCTAATGAGTTCTGATGAAAAAATGGCTAGACTTCCCTTTTTATACCCGGCCCTCTAGTGAGCCCAACGTGAACTACTAAGGACTGACAATCATTACGTAATTTCTCTCTCTCCTCTGGGATAGACAAAGGGTCCCCTAGCACTGAGGGGAGGGGGGAGTGCTAGTGAGTTAGGCCCACCTCCCACCTAGCGCACCCACTGACCCCCAACGGTGGCTGTCTCTCTTCCCATCATTACAAATAAGTTTTACACACAATACTTATAACTAATGATATAGAACTCGTTGACTCAGATGAAAACAATACATATACATAATACTTATAGTACAACGGCTCACATGAACTAAGTTCGGAAACTCTACATAGACTACAGCCAAAGTTCCTGCCCTGACGATCCTAGCGAGAGTGGGGCATGACTAGGCGTTCTGTACAGCATGCTCACACTGGACATGCGTCACACCTCCCCCAAGATTTTACTTGCTCAACCCTGAGCTAAAATCTGACAAACACAGAACCCCATCAAGCCCTCACACCCAGCGACCGCATGGCACTAAAACAAAGCTGAGTTTATCACCAAAACACATCTTATTATTAAAAAAAAAAAAAATCACATTTTATAACTCCTCCCAACAATAGCAAAAAGACACAATATCATGCTCCCAGAGCGAGCTTACAGCAGCTCAGCCGTTTGATAGTTCGTGGACTACTCAAACTCTATAGGCTATGGCAAACTTATACGATTACCTATATCAAAAGAAAGAGTTTTTATATGATTTTTATATTTTAATATGTTTTTCCCGGCTGCACTATAAGGGCAGCCTATTTTCCTCCACTCAAACCCACACACCTGTGATAGCCTACGACTGATCATCCACCCTTGATAAACAATCCGCGATCATATTGTCACATCCAGCAATATGACGGATGTCCAGGTTATACTCCTGCAACATCAAAGACCACCTGGTCAGTCTCATATTGCGATTGTGAAATTGATTCAGGAATCTCAAAGGGTGATGATCAGTGTAGATAACCACGACTGGGCCATAGGCTGGAACATACACCTCGAAGTGCCTGAGCGACAGCACAATCGCCAGTAATTCCTTTTCTATTGTAGAATAGTTCTTTTGTGCAGCATTGAACTTCTTAGAAAAGAAACTTACTGGGTGTTCCACACCTTCATTGTCTGTCTGTAGCAAGACGGCACCAGCCCCTACACCACTAGCATCTGTTGCCAGCTGAAAAGGCCTGTTAAAGTCTGGGGCCCTGAGTATCGGGTGAGTACATAGCAAATGTTTCACCAAAGTGAAAGCCTTTTCACACTCAGGTGCCCACAAAAACTTTTTGTCTTTAGATAACAAATCTGTGAGAGGTGCCAACACTGTTGAGTAACCTTTTATGAAGCGTCTGTAGTAGCCTATCATACCCAAGAATCTCATAATCTGCTTCTTGGTTGTTGGGTGCGGAAATTTATTGATAGCCTGTACCTTGTTCTGAGGAGGGCACACCTGTCCCCTTCCCACTACAAACCCAAGGTACTGCACAGTGGCTTTTACGAAGTCACACTTTGCCAAATTTACTACCAGACCTGCTTCACTAAGTTTCCGGAACAAGGTCTCAAGGTGCTCACAATGGCTCTCAAATTCGTCATCATAAATGATTACATCGTCCAAATATACGGTGCAATTTGGAATGTCCTTTACAATTTCATTCATCAGGTTCTGAAACGTTGCTGGTGCATTCTTAAGTCCGTAAGGCATAACATTGCACCGGTAGGTACTCCCGTCCACAACAAAACCACATACCTCTTTAGCACGCTCGGACAAAGGTACTTGCCAGTAACCTTTTACTAAATCTACTTTAGACAAAAAACGAGCATTACCAATTTTGTCAACACTATCATCAACCCGAGGAAGAGGATATGGGTTAGTTGGAGTCAAACCGTTTAACCTACGGAAATCAATACAAAAGCGTACCTTGCCATCTGGCTTAGGCTGCAGTGTTACGGGGGAAGTCCACTTAACTGTGCCTTTCTCTATCAACCCTCTACCGAGCATATACTCCAACTCATCCCTCAGAGCTGGTAGTTTTATGGGGGGCACACGGTACGGGATTGACTTAAAGGGTAGATGGTCCCCCACGTCAACATCATGCATAGCCTGAGTAGTGAGGCCTGGGTGTTCAGCAAATACAGTGGGGTATGAACCGACCAACTGACGGATAGCATCAAACTGCGGCTCAGGCAAATGAGCTATAGCCTCGTCAGCCCTAAGGCTCGAGTTCCCCGCCCACTGATCCGCTGAAACATGTTGATCCCAGCTATCCTCCTCTGAAGCTTGACTGTCTCCCTCTCCTTCTCCACCACGGCCGCAACAAGCCAACACAGGGACAGTGAGAGGCTCAGAGGGGCGCCTCACATACTCTTTAATAAGGTTCACGTGACATAACTGGTTCTTTTTCCTCCTGTCTGGAGTGGCAAAAAGGTAATCTAAGTCTGAAATTTGTTCTACAATTTTATAAGGTCCAGTGTACTTCGCAGAGAGGGGGTTACCAACCAAAGGCAACAAAATCAACACCCCCCGTCCCACAGTGAACTTCCGGAGCCTCACCTTGCGATCACACCTGTCCTTCATCAAAGCTCGTGATTCTGTCAAATTTCTACCCGCCATCTCCAGACTCCCAAGCATGCGCTCACGGCTTTCAAGCACACACTTCAACAATGGACAAGGCTGCACAGTCCCCTCCCAAACTTCCTTCAGCATGCTAAGGGGGCCCCTGACACGGTGTCCAAAAATCAGCTCGCTTGGACTAAATCCCAGGCTCTCACCAGGTACCTCCCGAGCAGCAAACAGCACATAAGGCAATCCAAGATCCCAATCCATACCGTTGTCAGCACAATAACACTTGAGCATGCTTTTAAGTGTAGCATGCCACCGCTCAAGCACCCCTTGATGTCCTGCCAGTGGTATGTCATGCGCCAACCTCAGTAGGCTATCCCTGTACTCCCGTGGCACCACCAACTGGTCCACTACTCCGGACCCCTTTTGCCAACTACGTTTAGGGTCTTGAAAACGCCTATAGAGGATGCCTTCTAAACAAAAAAAATCTCCTGGCTGTGCATCGCCGTCCTCGTCGAGCTCTACAGCTCCATTAGCACACGTTTGGAGCTCAGGGTCCTCTAGTTGCAAACCGACGTATATCTGAGGGTGCCAAGCGATCTAACTGCTCCCGGAGCAATGCATGACCTTCCCCGATACTGGGCTGCTCCCTCTGTCTCTCTCGATGTACATAACATTGCTGTCGTGGAGACTCGTCATGCCCAGCCTCGTCACTCTCGATGACAGGCCCAGGGGCTACTCCAGAATTAAGTAATGGTGCTAATACTGAATCACCTAGGAGAGCCGCCGAGTCAAAACTCTTAAAACCAACTCCAGCTTTAGCCTCCTCCTGTTGATCGTTCCTCCGCTGGTCTGAAGACGGAGGACTAGGCTGTGACACTTTAGCTGCCCGAGCTCGGGTGACAACACACGCCATGGGTTGTGTCTGGCACCGCTCGACCCACTCTTGCTCTTCCCTACTCACGTCGGCCGGCCTCTCGGCAACGACTAAGGGTAGAACCTCAGAAGCGGGCATTGCAAAGTCGTTGCCGAGAAGAAGGTCGACGCCCTCCACTGGCAGTTTCTCCACAATCCCGACATCCAATTCACGTGCCACACCATCCACCTCCAACTCCAACCGCACCAGCGGGTATGACCGAGTTGCATTAATACCCTGCACCACTACCACCCGAGCCGCGTTTATAGGGTAGCCAGTCAAGTTTTTCATCAGAGTCTGGGAAGCACCTGTATCACGCAAGACCTCTACTCCATGCTTGCGCCCCGCCCACATCACGCAACCCCGCCCTCTATGGTCGCAAAAAACATCCTGAGCAGGGTTCGAGCCTCCCAGGTGCTTCTGCATTGGCTGTGCCTCAGCCTCTGACGAACTGCCCCGGGCAAACTCAGATGACTTCGGAGACACACCAATGTTGCAGGCCAAAGACACAGCTGCTGTAGGTGGTTTGCTAGGACAGACTCTTGCAAAGTGCCCCTTTTTATGACAATGATAACACTCCAACTCCCCTTTGGGCTTCCCTTGGTACTGGGAAGGGCCCGGCCCCTTCTTAAATGGGACGGTGCTAGTCTTGTGGTCAGTCTTGGTATCATGGCTCTTGTACTTGTTTGCATAAGGTATATCACTAACTTGGGGGGGTGGGGCGTCACGCCCCTTGTTACCTGCCTCACTACGCTGGGCAGACCCGCACCCACGAATTAGTGATAGCCGGAGGTCAGCCATCTCAGCTGCCTCCTGTAGGGTTTTTGGTTGCTTTTCTTTAATAGTTAAAGTCATTTCTGCACCAGTACACTTATAAAACTGCTCGAGCAGAAACAGCTCAGTCAACTGTTCTGCCGTCTCAGCTTTCTCAGAACGTGTCCAGTTTTTAAGTGCATCTTTTAAGTCCCGGGCATGTTCAAGAAAGGTCGCCTCCCTAGTCTTTGTAACACCCCGAAACTTCAATCGTTATGTTTCCGGTTGCAACTCGTATGCCCGTAGGACAGCTCTCTTCAATTCTGGGTAGTCAATGCAAGACTCTAAAGGCAGTGCATCATAAGCCTTCAGACCCTTACCCGTAAGTCTTGAGGAGACTAGAGCTGCCCACTTCTCTTCAGGCCAATTATGCTCCCTACACTTCTTCTCAAAACGATTAAAAAATTCTGTGACTTCAGTTTCACTAAATACCGGCACCAATTTGACTAATTGGGCCAAGGACTGTTCTCTTACTTGGCCCTCACGGCCCATCCGAGTCCCTGTCGACTCTGCACGAGTCTTATCTAAATCTAATTTAGCACAATATTTCTCCGAGTCGTACCTAAGCTCAGCCTCATGCCTCCTAACCTCAATCTCCTGCCTCCTGGTCTCATTCTCCTGCTTCCTAGCCTCAATCTTAGCAAGCTCAAGTCTAAATACCATATCTGGACACAGGCAGGAAGAGGGAGCTGCCACTACTGAAGGAGGGGGGGCAAAAACTGGGGAACCACCATGTGCACCACCCGAGGGCACTCCAATCTGCCAATTCTCATCCCTCTGTGGGAGAGTGCTAACCTCCGGTAACTGAGTGGACGGCACTGTGGGAGTCGAGTGAGAGGGGATCTGGGGAGGAACCCCCCCAAACGCCCTCCCCTCCGAAACCCCATGTCGCCCACGCAACACCCAGGAAATCAGCTCCCCCTTGGACATCCCTACTACATTGGAAATGCCCAAAACCTTGGCTATCAGGTGCAAGCCACAAACATCCACCCCAGTCAGCCCCTCCTCCGTCACGTGGTACCGCTTACTCACAAAAACTCTAGCATCCTCCTCACTGGTTACTAACGGCACACCTTCAAATGACATCTCTCGCTCATCGTCAGTGCTAATGCACGACATACTGAAGTCCACAAAAAATTCTCGAGACAAAAATGTTAAACTTCCTATGCAAGCACTAATTACTAAATTAACTGGAGTCTCTTAAATGCTTTACTAATTGCCATACAAAAAAAATATTCTTCAATATGCACGCTAAAATACAAACAAACAAATGTTGTACAACTCTGCAAAAATTTATACTGTTCACAAAATCCTAAGCAAGGTCGCCATTTGTTACGACCTGGCACTCGGGTACACAAGGGCTCTCAATCAGGACTCGAGTACGGCTCGCTGCCACAACGGAAACACACGATCCCAACCCCTGAGTACTGCCAGCCGAACAAAAAACACCAATACCCTCCAGAGTTCAATCTGCTATAACGGGGTATACAAGAACTCGGTACTAGTGTTCAACAACAGACTAATAAAGAGACAGGAATTCTCTAGTCTGGTCAACAATCAAACAAAGAAGTAAGAAACAACAACACCAAAGAATAGTGTTGGCCGAAGCCGAAGTAATCCACCCTTGACTAAGAACTTAAGAAGTCCTCCACCCTCTACTTCGGATCGGCACTATTACGTTACGTTAATTAATAGTCCTTAAGCATCGAGCAAGGAATCTTCTGAAAAAAGTTAGATGCTTCTCGGATGCTCGTAAGAAGTACGTATCGAATTTTGAACAGTAATTCAATAAGCAAAAACACTGGCAATTAAATACTATTAAAGGCTTAAATTGGCATAAGAATAATTAAAAGAATATGCAATAGTAAATGGCAAACATTAAAAAGAAGTACTCCGCAAATGCAACGGCAATAGCCTACTCGGATTGTGCTCGTGGGCCACTAATCACTAAAGTAGCCAAGCTTGCAACACATGAAATCAATAGTGCATAAACAATATCATACATAAGGAAAGCTTCAATACTATTCTGTATCTACTAATCGAGTAAAGTCTAGCTGGGGTACTGTGGGCAAAAGGTAGCAGTGACTGAGCAAAAACGGCTCGTAGCCTAGCGAAGTCCTCACAACTGTTTAAAGTATTACGTTAACACTAACAAGTGCACTTTGAGAAATCCAGATCCCTTGTATCTGGTTTTCTCCCGGCTCCTTGACAAAGTAAAAACAAACTTTTAATAAAATACAGGGTGGTTAGGCTCTTGCCCTCACGCACTGTAAATTATTAACTCAACACAGTCAGCCGCGAAGACAACCTAGGCTTCACTGAACCGAAACGAGTATGCAGGTTTATCGCTTAACCACTGCATCAAACAACAACTCGTAACACAGAAAAGCCTTACCCCAGTCTAGCATTACCTAGACTAGCAGAAAACAGGAATAATAATAATAACACACAGGGAAATGCATATACAAGTGCAACAAACATAAATCAATCCTATTCTAAGTCAACCCTTCCAAAATAGGCTATCTAATAGGCAAGTATCTCTGAGAACTCAAGCGATAATACGTTGGCTGACTAGCTCTGCACCAACGGGACCATGGAAGTTAAAAAAGGCAGGGAAAAGAGGAGATAAGAATGTAAGGTAGTAGAGAAAGTTCACATCAGTCAGAAGAATATATATAGTTAGCAAGGGAAATGAGAAGTCGCTCTGCCTAATGAGTTCTGATGAAAAAATGGCTAGACTTCCCTTTTTATACCCGGCCCTCTAGTGAGCCCAACGTGAACTACTAAGGACCGCCCACTGACAATCATTACGTAATTTCTCTCTCTCCTCTGGGATAGACAAAGGGTCCCCTAGCACTGAGGGGAGGGGGGAGTGCTAGTGAGTTAGGCCCACCTCCCACCTGGCGCACCCACTGACCCCCAACGGTGGCTGTCTCTCTTCCCATCATTACAAATAAGTTTTACACACAATACTTATAACTAATGATATAAAATAGAACTCGTTGACTCAGATGAAAACAAAATACATATTCATAACACTTATAGTACAACGGCTCACATGAACTAAGTTCGGAAACTCTACATAGACTACAGCCAAAGTTCCTGCCCTGACGATCCTAGCGAGAGTGGGGCATGACTAGGCGTTCTGTACAGCATGCTCACAGGCAAGAGAGGGAACACTTTGTTGCCTTCCAGGATTAATCGCTTGGTTTTCAGTCGGCCTAGTTTGACAGTTAATTGTATCCAATTGAGAGAACCGATCAGGGAATCCCACGTTTTCCTGGTCGTATCCAGACTGTGGAGGAACCGGAACAGTTTCCTTCGAAACCTGTTGCGGTTGTCCGCACTCTGTGTAAGAGTCAGAGCGGCAGTATCCCAGATCAGCCCTATCCACTGAATTGTAATTGAGGGGACAAGGCGTGACTTTGCCAAGTTCACCTTGAACCCTAGGGCTTGTACATGAGCTAACACTCGGTTGACATGATCCTGACATAATTCTAACGAGTTTGCCACTACTAGCCAATCGTCCAGATACCAAAACACCTGTATGCCTTGAACTAATGGGGGTAAAAGTGCTTGCTTGACAAGCTTGGTGAAAACTCTTGGTGCTAGGTTCAGCCCGAATGGCATCCTTTGACAGACGTAAGTCTCTTGCCGGATTCTCAAGGCGAGAAACTTTTGGAACCTCTTGTTTATAGGGACATGCCAATAGGCATCTTTGAGATCGATCGAACACATCCAACCTTGCGGTAGGAGTGGGAGTCTGAGTTGCTGTATAGTCAGCATCCTGAAGATTGAATTCTCTATAAATGTGTTCAGTTGCAAGAGATCTAGAACTGGTCGCATTTGCACACTGTCCCTTTTTGGCACTAAAAAGAGGTGTGACGTGAAAACTAGTTGGGAAGCATTGACTGGAATCAGAACTTGTTTGGCAATCATTTCTTGTACTACGGCCTCCTCCTCCTGAGACACTGGTGTATACTCCTGCGGCTGATGCAGTCGAGGCCGCCGGAGCCATCGCCAGGTAATTTCTTTGCTCACTACTTTTCTGGCCCAGGTAAACTTGGGCCAGGCTGAGCGGAATGAACGGAACGACCCCAGGTGCAACCGAAGATCGTCCGTTATGGCAACTTCCCAATCCCGGGTCTTTGAGCTCGACTCCAGGATGTGGGGAGGATGGGTGGCTAGTTTTTTGGAGGGGGAGGTGTGTTGGCCTCGGACGCTTGACTAGTTTTGGCTACCTAGTGTTCGGATTACCTTTATATGGGACCTTACCTTTATACCCATGAGGCTTATGCTCGGTTCACACATTCACGTATATTGCTCCCGACAGCTCCCGTCAGGCGTAATCGCCAATTTTGTGTTCTGACGGGAGTAGTACGGCCGTGAACGCCCGTATAACCACGACTATTGCACTTCCCGTCAGACGTACCGTGACGGGGCCAGTGTTACGTCAGTCGTAATGTAGTCGTAGTGAACTACGTACGTGTTTGCGACTTGCGTAAGCATGTCCCCGTTCGTCCGCATGGGCTGCCCGATTTGTGGGAACACAGGCCACGCCCATGCCACGCCCCCACAAGACCTGCGTAGCTGAGCCCGTACGTCTTGGGATTGTTTAGGACCTACCTACACCGGTTCCGGACAAACGTAGGCACACCCCGTCTGTCCAAACACAGACAAAGACAGTCTTTGTCAACCACGTAGGTATTGGTTGGAATCTGGGAACTACAAAACGGCAGGACCGGCCACACCTTTGCCATTCCCACTCCTTCCTCGGCACCATGAACAACATCGCGGAATTCATCCTGGAGGAGTTAAATTTTGTGAACTCCCTAATCAAACCGGAGAACAGGCATAACACGCGGCTAATGAAATGGATCCTTTCCTACATCGAAATCTTGGAACTACTTGCAATAGCAAACTTCATATTTTTTTTTTTTTTTTCTATATTCCAACTACTTCCCTCTTGGGCATAGGCTGATAGCCTTTACACTCTACCGCTGAACACGGTGAGGCCCGTGAGGTCTTGTTCCAGTCTAGGGAGTGAGACATGCGAAGCACCTACTCACGGTCGAACCCAACTCCATCTCTGAAGCTGCTTCGCCCCTGCGCTTCACAGTCTCACTCCCCTGGCTCGGACCCTCACTCTCAGAACGCCACCTATTGAACAATTAACTCACTAGGCATTGCCCCCCTGTAGCATATTTTGTTTGGCATTTCGGTGTGCTGTGGTGATGCACTGATACTAGGTACAGCACAAATTCCATCCCAATAATATCTTCCCATTGACATATTGGGATTCGAACCCGGGTCCATTGGATTACCAGTCCAGTGGCAAGACCACTCTGCCACACCTCATCTATCAAGAGGAACAAGAGAAGAAGGAAAGGAGCAAGAGGAGAGACCATTCATCCTTGTAACCTTTAACCCGCTGTGTGCCAGCCAATTTTGACGGTGTGCTTCTGCCAGTGCCAGAGTTTTTTTTTTTTTTTTTTTTTTTTTTTGGCTAAATCTATCAAGTTGGGAGAGAAAGGAAGGATAATAGTAAAACAAACACTCCCCTCGCCAGAAATCAGGTCCCCGATGGTCCCGAAAGTAGCTGAAAAGACACTATAGACTACAGAGACTTTTATGGTATTGGAATGTATGGGTGGGAGGGTGGTTTTGGGGTTGGTGGGGGGAAGGTAGAAGGGTAATTGACTTGTATTACACATATGAAGCCGATTGGTGAGGTAGTTTCGCCACCACGGATTTTCCTTTTTTTCCTTTTCTTCGTACGGATACGCTAGAAGTGGGTGGTGGGAGGCGGTTGGGGGTGTGGTGGGGGGAAGGCAGAAGGTTAAGGGACTTGTCACACAAATATGGAACCGATTGGTGCAGTTGTTTCGCCGCCACATATTTTCCTTTTGTTTTCCTTCTGACTGGACCGACAGTCAGCGAGTGGGTGGGAGGAGGGATTTGGGATATGTGTGGCAGGCGGAGAGGTAGCAGGCGTCGAGGGGGCAGGCGTCGAGGGGGCAGGCGGAGAGAGAGGTGGCAGGCGTCGAGGTGGGAGGGGAAACATTCCTGACCTTCTTCCCGCTTTTCTTGGTATTCATGGTGACAGGGCAGGGCAGCGTGCAGAGGGTGGCAGGGTGACAGGGTGGCAGGGTTGGCTGTAGGTTGTTGCTCCGGTATGGTGAGAGGTATGACTGATGGCAGTGTGTCCCGCTGGTCCTTATATACCCCCCGTACATCGTTGCCCCGTCTTCCCGCCAGCCCGCAGTGCGGCGGTGTTGCCGTATACTTCCCGACGAACGTAAACTTTCCCGTTTGACGGCAATATTTTACGATTGACGTGAAGAGCTCACGTCTGACGTGCGAGTGGCTACGTCTGACGAGGCTGCTCCCGTCAAATGGCCGTGGTGGGCCGGACGGTCGTAAAAGTTCCCGACTTTTGACATACGTGAGCGCGAGTCACGTATCTGATTCCAATTATTTCAAAACATACCGGGCGGCATCGCCAGACCAACCGCCTCCCCGACCCGCGTGGTTACTCCCGCCATGCGTACCAACCCCCCCGACTGTACACAATTTCATTTACGTTTTGCGTAATATGCCCTTACGTTTGACCAAACTACCAATATTCGGGTGCCAATTACCAATAAACCTTCGTACGGGAGCTGTCGGGAGCATATACGTGAATGTGTGAACCGAGCATTACCTTGTTTGGTTTTGTACTGAGGACCTCCCTGCTGAGGGGGTAGTCTAGGGTCTCGAAATGACTGTTTCGGATGTGGTTGGTACTGCTTGTGACTGCCCTTTGATTTATGAAAGGGTTTCTTGGGGGGGTCCTTCCTCGCTTGGGAGGTAACCTGTTTCCAACCACTTACCAAATTAAAGACTAAGCTCCAAGTTTCAGAGTTAAGAAGGGTACCCGTAAGCACCGGGGATAGAGTTACTCGGCGACGTATGTCCGCCGGCAACTTCTTTACCAGATGCACTCTCAAATCTTGGCGAGCTCATACCACCTCCAAAATCGCGATTCTATTGTCGCCTAGGGACTGAATGGCATTTTGAAGTGACAGTCTACGAGACAGCTCAATGGTTCTCCGAATTTGGGGGTCAGTGACAGCTGAGATCGTATGTGCTAGAGAGGCGGCTACTTGATGGCTCACCAAGTATTGAGAGAACATCCGGTAAGCCTTATTTCGTAACCTAAAATCTCGCTCCAAGTGAGCAGGCGGTGGTGGAGAAAAGGGGTCATCTAAGGCATGCAAAGATACTTTGGGGGCCGCCAGAAAAGTTAGTAAGGCTGGTGGTACCCCTTCTGCTTTGGACACTAGTAGAGAAAAATAAGTGTGATTCTCTTGAGGAATTTGGTGTGACACTTTGGATGTAATAGTAGTGGCAAATACCTGGGCCTCAAGTTCCCAATCCAACCACGGGCCGGCGCCCACCTGCCGCATCTGCAGGACCGGGTTCTGAGCTTGGTCCAGAGCCGGAGTTGTAGCCAACTCAGGCGTAATAGCATTTAAGGCCTTGACATCATTGATGCCATCAGCCTTCGACCAGTCAGCGAAAAGTCGTGCAGAAGCGGCGGAAGGGACTGCCGGAGCAGGTGAATACACAAAATATGCTGGATTAAGGGGACTAGGTACACCTTTAATTAGAACATCTAGCACCCTCCCTGTCTCGTCTTTAGCCCTAAATTTACGATTCTTATTAATCTCTATGGACCATTCCATGGGGACTGGAGGGTCTCCTGACACAGATGGTTGAGCTATAAGAGGATTCTCTGGTACTACAGGTACCCACGAGCAATCAGCACCATAGAGGAGAGGCATAGGGCCTTTTCTCACTGGTAACTTGTCTAAGGGGGGCGGTTGAACATCAGTGATCACCCTCAGGTTGGACATAGCTAACGCCGCCGGTCCTACAGGACCTGGGGTCGTTGCCTCCACTGGGGTCGGTGATGACATCAAAATTGACGGAAGATCTAAAGGTCTCACTACAGAAGTACTAGCGGGAGCAGTTAAGGTGATAACCGGCTGATCTGACGAGGCAGGGAGTTGGTACTGCTGTAATATCTTATGTAATAAGTCATTTACCTGGTACGAAGTCATCCATTGTCTTGAAGTATCTTTGGATGAATTTGAACTAGCTTCAGAATAATTACTTGGAAGCGACTGAGGAGCCGTGGAGAACATAGGATCCGCTGGGTCCTCACTCTGCTCCAAGAGTTCATGTGATAATAACTCTTGCGAGTCCTCGTGATCCCTCGGGGGCCAAGACAAATCAGGCAACGAAGATGGCAACATGTTGGTGTTGCTATCCTCAGTCTGTTCTAGAGAACGTTCTGGATGGCGCCAGTAACCTCCCGCCGCCAAGGGCTGGGGGTCCTGGTCCATCGGAGATATAACTTGTGCCCCCGCCGGACGACCTCTAAATTGATCGGCCAGTACCCTACTATGGCCTGTTGATTTCACCCCCCGGAGAACTAGAGATAATTTTGGTATTGCAAACGTTACATCCGAAGTTACATGCCTAGAATGTTCCTCACTAGTAGTGGGAGTCTGAGAGTCAGAGGGCGGTGACAGTTGTGGGGTCTCCCGCCGGCTGCTTGAAGAGGTATACTCTTCTCGTCGGCGTTTGTGGGACCTCGAAGAGTCCGAGGTAGAGTGGTGAACGTGGTGTCGTGGAGACTTTGACCTGGACTTCGACCTCCGCCGCGTGGCCCGGGTCGAGGAGGGGACCTGTGTGACGTCGCTCTCACTACTACTATTGACATATTCTTTGCTTATGGCTTTAGTTTTGACCTTAGGTCTGACCGATTTAGAGTGACCGGGTTTTACTAAAGGTGACTTTATAATAAGCTTCTCCCATAGGACCTCGTCATCACACTGGAGGGCCTGATGGGCAACATCTTTAGCATATGTATTGAATGTCGCTTTAACTTCATGTAAAGCCGCCAAACATGAAAGGTCTGTTTTAGCTAACAATGCGGACTTTAATTCTGAGCAAATGTCGCACTTTTTTGACAACCACACGCCGCGTGAGCGATCGAGGCACATGACACCTTTCGTGCAGAAAGTATGAGCAAACACTGGTAGGAGGGAACAAGTGGGGGTAGCACAAAGATCAAATCTGGGCATAGTGCCGTTCAAAGAGAGGGTCCCCTCCTCCGTCGGGATCCGATGGCCAACTCCGCCGGAAGGGAAGTCTGGGGGCCTGGAAATAAAATTTCCAGGAATCAATGCTCATAAGGATAACCTGCGAGGTATTATACATCCTATCTCAAATCCGCCGGAAACTTAGTGAAAAGTGCACACTTATTCTAACCTTCCGCCGGATCTGTCTAGCTCAATTTCTCACAATTTTACCTGTGACAAGCGTCACAGGTCCCTGACCTTATTAAGTTGTGACTGTATCTAACCAGTTTGCAAAACTAATATATCACGTAGTGAACACTTGCCTGATGTTGCCGCGGGCGACGAAGTCGTTACGTGTCACTAGGCCAGACAGGGTGAGTTCCCTCAGCGAGCCGAGATGGTGGCCCTGGTAGGAATTTAATTCCGCCGGGAGAGTGGTTCAGCCAAACCACGCCGGGATCTTCTGAATGTTCCTATCCGCCAGAGGCGGACACTTGGACCACTGCACGGGCCGCCAAAACAAACAAAAACTGCCGGGAAACAGGGATGGCACAGCCCTTTTCCTGCAGTCCCACACACATATAATAATATGCATCATGACATATAGGGACGTCTCCCAATCCCCAAAGGATCGAGCTAGCAAGCTAGAACCAACACAGGGGGAAACAAACGTAATCAATAACAACAGAAAAATGTAGACACCTAAATTACCTGTAGCCTAAGACGGAGACCCCTAATTATGACGACCACGTAAACCGAAGACATCCCAGCTGAAGACGCTCGAGAACCCGCAGCCGCACCAAGTAGAGGAAGGCCTTCATCAAGGGGCCTAAGCAAAACACGAACCCTGGAAGGTGGAGCACCACGTGCAGACACCCTTAAACCAGAGCATTTGCTAATAATTGTAGACAGTGGCATGTACTATCCTCAATAAATACAGTCTGTATCATGCCTTGTAGCGTGGTCGCCTTCTAGCTAAGTAAACACAACAGCTAAGGCGTCATACACAAATAAAACAACACACACGGTCCACCCATCCGGGACTCCTGGACGCCTGTGACAATGGTACCCTATTTTAACACACTCTTCCTGCGGACCACCCAATCTGGCAGCCATGCTAGCTAATCTAAACCTTGTTACTGCAACACAGATATATACAAATGAGTAAGGACTCACTAGAAGCTCTGCGAACGTCGAATGAAGCGGACACGGTGCAAGCCCTGTGATCGGGAGGGACGCGGAAGAAGGAAGAACGAGGATGGCCGCTAGGGGTCCTGGTATCGGGGAAGCAAAACATGAGAAATCCACATATATGGCAAGTCATATAATAACAGATATTAATTTATATTGTTTTTTTTTTGTTTTTTTACAGTTTTTTTCTGTAGGGTACCCAATCAAAATGACGATCCCATAAGGGAATTAGGCGTGCACTTGTGATGAGTACTCCATGATCTTCCGCGCGGGTTATTCAAATTGCTGGCGCAGGATGTTGAATGGAGACTATTAATGTTAATAGGCGAAGTCGTCAATGATGAAGGGGCCCTATTAAATAGAAGAGTAGCATATCTGGTGGGGTTAGAAGGAGGGGAGGAAGAAAATGTGGGGCGAAGAATGCTGATAGTAAAAAAGTTTCTGAGGGAAGTGTGAATAAGTGGGGGAGAGGAGGGAGGAGTAGGTGGACCTATAGCCTTAGTCTATTATATAATTTACCTTAAGCTAATTTCTCTGACTATCCTTTTCTTCACTAAACCTTAAGCTTATTTCACTTTCCCCTTTCGATACAGTACGATACTGTATTATGTATTCTTTCCCTTCCACTAACTTTTTCACTAGGGGAGGCGCTGTACGTAGCTCTAATACGTGACATCACTCACCTTGGCCCCGCCCCTCACTTCCGTTGCGTTTAAATATACCCTTCAAACCGTTACACTCAGATCTCTCCATAGCTCACTCGGTATGGCACCCGCGTGTCACTGAGGAAACCAGCGATCGATCCCACTCTTTTTTGTACTTTTGTAGATGTTTAGGTGACAATCACCACGGTCGATCTGGGGATCCGCCACTAATGAGCTCGTCCTGGAATCTTTACGACTCTGAATCTTACGATTCTTTACAGGACTGACCATGCCATTTTTATCGGCACTAGCCTAGAGAAGAGTGTTGAGTTGGAGAGAGAGGAAGGTATTGGAGTGGCTTTGTTATGTGTGTTTAGTCTGTATACGTCGTCAGGATGTCCCCTGACTGGGTGCAAGCATGTGAAACGTGCTAGGATGTACTACCGCACCCACTAAATGTCCGCCGTGGCAGGGATGCGATCCCGGGTCTTTCAGATTCACACGCGAGCGTGCTCACCACTTGACCATATTTACTATTTTTTATTTGTTTACTTAGTTATATTTGTTATTTTGGTTATTTTTGTTATATTTTAGGGTTAGGTTAGGTTAGGTTAATCTAATCTAATCCAATATAATAGTTGTACATTTGAGGGGCGGGGCCAAGATTCTCACGCATGCGCAGATGGTGAGTGACGTCACGTATTAGAGCTACGTACATAGCCTCCCGATATAAGGCTTGGCCAGCGGGGGAGGTCGAAAGGATCCAAAACCGTAGCTAGCCACCCCGCCAAGAAGAAGAGTTGAAAAATGCAGCTTAGCCTACGTGAATTGGCAACAATGTCATAACAATAACAACTTATTACAGGGCGATATGTACACCTACACCTATTTTGACTCCATGAATTTCAGCTGGCTGAAAGTTGTTCGATATTGGACTTTGGACATTGGACATTCGGATGTAAACAAAGCGACGAATCTCAAGCGATCTTGAACGAAGCAAGCTGGTTTGCTTAGATACGTTTAGTATGATCAATATGTATATTATTTATGTTGTATTTAATATTTCTTGGCAAATCTATTATCACACAATTAAAATTCATATAGGTCCTAAGTAATGTTAACCAGAAAATACATAATTTTATATACCGGTAGCCTACTGTTATGGAATAACAGTAAATACCGATGACACTGCAGATCCTGAATATCCAATAGAATCCTGAAAACTGTTGGATATTGGACTTTGGACATTCAAACATTACTGGATAGCCTAGTGAGTAGCCTATAGAGTTGAATATCCAATAAAAACCTGAAAACTGTTGGATATTGGACTTTGGACATTGGACTTTGGACATTCAAACATTACTAGATATTGATTAGCCTAGAGTTGAATATCCAATAAAAAAATGAAAACTGTTGGATATTGGACTTTGGACATTCAAACATTACTGGATATTAAGGTAGCCTAGAGTTGAATATATATATATATATATATATATATATATATATATATATATATATATATATATATATATATATATATATATATATATAATTTATTTTATATAGCCTATTATTTTATTATTTATATTTATATTTTTTGTATTTACTTTATTAGGCTTTTTGTTTTCCCCTTCCCTGTTGTGTAGTTGTTGTTGCTGTTCCTCAGGCTGTCTAACCGAACAGCCCCATGGTCCCGAGCAAGGCCAAGGCCATAAACGAGCACCCCTTCCCGGCTGTATTATATGCCTATGTCAAATATTATGTTTTATATACGTATTATATAATATATATATGTAATATATATATAATTTATTTTATTTCTAATTTTTGTATTTGTATCTTTTTTTCCCCTTTCCCTGTTGTGTTGTTGTTGCTGTTTCCCAGTGTTATGCCCTGTTTTTCTACAGGTTTAACTTGGGTAATGTGAGTTCTGAATGACTGGGTATATAAGGCTGCATGCACAATACAAGGTATGAGGAATAGAGAACACAAAATAAACACACGGTAACACGACACAAGTTCACGTTTATTGAAGTAAATAAATAAAGAGTATAGAAAGATAGTAATTCTCGCACAAAACAAATAATAGAAGGGAACTGCTAGCATTAGCGGATCTGGATGGAGCCTAGCTCCCACTTCCAACGTTCAGGTATATTCTTCTGATCACGGGTTTAATTAGCAAGTTTTTATTTTACTGGAAGACCTCAATATATTCGTATAATTCAATGTCACTGATTTGACCTCTTGCTGGCTGGTCGCGTGCCCAAGTAGCAGCTCACAGTTAGGATTAGATGCGCGTATATTGTAGAACACGGAATCTCTAGTAACCTCATGGGGGTACTGATCTAAATTTTATATTCTTATGGCAGAAATACGTAGAACACAAATCAGTGGGCGAACGTTAGATATCACTAGAGTTTTAATATCTGAATAAGGTAATTACGAGAGTCAAGGTCGCCTATTAATTAAAGAGCACTTATCGCTTAGTACGTCCCAAATGGAATGGTTAAATATGAATTACACTGGGCAAGGTTTTAGCCACTTTATAGAAAGTTAATAAGTGAGTATCAAGCTAGTACTATAACACTTAGTACTAGCAACATGAATCTTGAATAGTATTTGTAGATCTGGTCCTGGTTATCTTGCTTCCGGTGATGTTGGGGGCTAACGACTGGTTCCTCGGCCGTCCAGATGGTCCAAAATGTAGGAAGTTCTCAAGTCAGATCTCTTGACGATCATTGCTGGCTACACACTTATATACCCACGAATTTGTGTGAAGGTTATAAGGTGCACGTTAGGACTTGTACATGGACAGATGCTTCTATCAGTCTTCTCTGCCACGGAGTCTGCCGGATCTGGAATCTCTCAACTCCGGAACAACACAAGGGCAGAGCTAGAGGTAAACTGCAGGGTAGTGACCACTGGTTGGTGTCTAGCTTTCAACTGATTTGACTGGGGCGGGAGCTAGATTTATAGGCTCGGTTCTGGACCCTGTAGACAGTAGGGATCTCGAGTCTTATGGACTTATTTGAGCTCTCAATAGATATGGGGACTAGGTAAGATGGTATTTTACTGTTGTGGCACATGGCTATAGGAAGCCTTTATATTTTCATATAACTGAGCCTTAGTAAGAGGTACTATTTTGGCTATACTGGAAGTATTTAGGGGAGAGAGACTGGATCTACTTTGCGAGGAGGATGGGGACAGCTGTGATAGGAGCGTCTCTCTTAGATTGTTCAATCTTCATTCTATGGTATAGCTGAGGTGCTAATTTAGTGATCAGAGTATGCAAGAAAGGTAAATGGTTTATTGTGAGTTAATAGAGGTTAGTAAAGGTGTTAATCATGCATGGTTAGTTCATTGATAGGAATAATTCCTGTGCTACCTGGCAATAACTCATAAGTCAAAACAGGGGCCAGGTATACCTCCGCGGGGGTGTGGGTCTCCCTCCTCGGGTGGGCAAAAAGAGGGAGCTGGGCGCCCTCTCTCTGTGATAGTCGTCCGGCGGCTGTGGCTAGGGGCTTGCCATATCACCAGTGTTTGTAATAACCCTCTGTGTATGAGACAGATGTGGGCGTCCTTAATACCAAAATCGAAGGTGCCTTGGCTAGCTGGTTTTACTCGGCTGGTTGTTAATTGTAGGGTTTGCTGGAGGTGGTGGAGACTGGGTTGCTCACTCTGCCACATTTATCTGGAAGTATGGCAATAGAAGTTAGTTACTGGCGAGGCGGCTAGCCTCGCACCGACGACCATTGGGTGCAGAGTTGTGAATGGGTTGTAAGAGAATAGATGGCATGCAAGGGGCTAGTAAAGTTCTAATGTTGTTCTGGCCTACTAAGTGAAGGTAGGCTGGATAGGAGTATATATATAAAAGGTTGGAGAGCGTTAGCAACGGACAATTCAAGGATCTTCGAGAGGTATGAGAGAGAGGCTAGGTCGGACAAGAGTAGAGAAGTGCGGGGTCTTATAATGAGAGGGGAGGAGTGCAGGGGGGCTATAGGGGAATTTTACCCTAAGGTCTCTGGGCGTGGGGGTGGCATTAGGCTGCAATTGATATGGAAGTTTGAAAAAGGCAGTAGAATACGTTAGCCAAATGCTACCGGGGAATGCAACTATGGGGTGGTATATGAGTCTGGAAAAGATAAAGTTATGTGATCAGTCCGAGGGGTTATGGATACTATTAGTTGGCCCTGGGAACTGCGTTTTCTATGAGATATAAATATACCAACAACAGCGGCAGTTCGTAGGGGTACTTAGTTATTGTTTTGGGGTACTTATGACAGATACTGGTAACCAGGTTATCTTATACAATCTCTGGTTGGGGTAAGAGGTGTATGACACGAAGTAAATTGGCGTAGTGTGGACTGTGGATACGAAGGAGGCAAGGGGAAGACGTATGACAATTGTGGAACAGTAAATGGAAAAAGGTGAACACAATGGTGGATAAAAATACTTAACCTAAGGATTGAATACATAGATTTATGGGGCGATGGGTCTTCAGAAGCTTAGTCTGGCAAGACAAGATGTTAGGGAATGTTAATATTAATACTTAAACTAAGGATTGCATACATCGATGAACGATGACATTATAGTCGTCGTCCTAATAAGGTGATGAAACCTGGTTGATCTGTACTTGGGACAATACGACACAAGGACAGTGCCGCTGTCGTATCAATACTGGTGGCAGTTAATATTAGAGACACTTAGTTGCTAGAGGAACAATGCAAGGGGGCGACTGAGCACAGGTTACATATATCTATACTCGTCATGGGAAATGATATACAAGGTCTAGGGACAGGCGTGGGTGTTTTAACTTCTAAGATATATAACATCTACTTCTCGGATGTAAGAACATACATAGATATAATTATGGCTGTCTGATGTGTTGGCATTGGCTCAACATAGGGACAGGGCATGGGTGTTTTTAATAGGAATGTATATTCCTGTTCCTCATCTTTGTAGTTAGGAGTGTAGGACACGAGGGGTAGTGTACGTGAGGTGTGGAAAATGGTCAGTTTAGAAAAGGTAGATAGGTGCGGCCTGGAGCTGCTTAGCCCTGCGGGCTTGGGCCTGTCTGAAATGGCTGGCTCGGTCAGCTGGTCCTTTCGTTCTGTGGACCTTTCTTCCGGGTGTTTCTGTGTGGTGTTCGCTCGTGGCTTCTGTGGTGGGCTTCTTGTTCTGGGGCATTTTACCCAGGCTGTCCCGAGCAATGCCAAGGCCATAAATGAGCACCCCTTCAGTTGTATTATATGCCTATGTATAATTATATATATATATATATATATATATATATATATATATATATATATATATATATAATTATATATATATATATATATATATTCATACAATATTTCTCTTCTCAATTTCTCTTCTTCATTCACCCACCTTCATTCACTCACCTTCATTCATCCACCATTATTCACCCACCCACCTTCATCATCAAAGTGGATATAGGCCTCCTAGGGAAAACCACTATAAAAAAATAACGAGTCTAGTGCAGTACCTCATTGGGTGACGTGGAAACTGCTCATATTTCTCTGGTTTAACACCTTGTATTGTGACGCACCCCAGTGCTGGGCAACGCAACCTGATTGTACTCCTTGGTACTCCACTGTACCGCCCGTGATCTGGCTACCGTCAGCCGCTATGTATATTGAGTGTGACAACTTATAACTATGTTCTTTGTATCTCTGCAAAGGTCTCGTCATGTGCTAACCAGTGGTGGGTTTTGTTTTAAGCCATGTCGAGACCTTCCATTTAATATGTAGTATCAATAGAGAAGTTGATAGATAGGATAATGGGAATTCAGAGAGAGAGAGTGAGTTGGGCTTCAGAGCAAGAGGGTAGCAACACGCCGCGCTGCCGGCCGGGTGGTTGCCAGACGTATGGACTGGTTGGCAGCCTTGCCCTTATAGCTAGGCGCGATAGGGTTGGTAGTCCATTGTTGCCTGCCTGGGCTGGGCCCATGTTGTCGTACAGCACACTGCCTGGAGGTTGGCTGTGTGTACTATGATCAGGTTGCCTAGAACCTTTGAGATTCTAACATCCCTTGCTCTCTCTCCCCACTTCTCACGGTTGCACTCTTTCTCTCTGACGACATTACTCTCATTTCATTCTTCTCTCTATTTAAATGCATAACCTTCCCTTGAGGTCCTAAAGGAGTTTCAGCACTCACCTCTCGTATTACTCTTAGGACAAGCATATATTTACATGTATTAGATTTAAGGGGTTAATGTGAACAGCGATCTTCTTGATGAGGATAGTTGGTGAACGTTCTACATGTTCACGAGTTATATGCCCTGCTCATCATCCCATTTGTGACTAGACTGGTGCCATGTGTAAGAGCCCGACCATGCCCAGGAGTTGTCTGTAGAGGGACGAGGACTTAGCCTTGATTTGCATACCGAGCCAGGAGCGAGTGTAGCACCCGAGACTACAGCTCGCTCGTAGTGCCGGTATAGTAGAGTAACGTAATTTATCTGTCCTTGTGTTCTCTACAGTCTTCTCCTGGGTTCTCGCTTTCGGTGCTGGGACTCGTTGTTCCTGTGACTTGGCCTGCTAGCTAGAACACATGGGGATGATGAGTGGGATATATCTTTATTTTACTATGCATTGCAGCTCTCTTTAAGTATATATCTATAACACTTTACAATACACATTACTCACACACAAGACAACACTATTAATACTTTCATGTATCAATTAACTGCACTGTCGTTTTGCTGCTGTGTCCGGAGTTCTGTTGCGTAGGGCGCATACGGACTCGGAGGGGAGACAGAGTGAGAGAAGCGAAGTAGCCTATGCGGTAGTAGGCTACCGGCGCAGTACTGTTGCCTGCAACCTTTTAGTTATTCCAAGTATAGATTCATTATTATAATAAGTGACTACTGTTTATGTTCCTCCCATGTGTATTATTAGGTATCTACTGGATCATGAACATCTTGTATGCTACATGCTAGTGCATGTTAGTAGGGGACAGTTAGTGTAGTGCACGCGCTTTCAAGTAGGCGTGTACATTTGTCATTTAGCATTTCACTGTCATACCTTTAGCCTGCTTTTATTCTACATTATTAGAGGCTTAAGATTAACGTAGTTTCTTGAGTATTGCATTTCTTTAGTAATAACGTAACCTATAAATGTCTGAGGGAGTTTAGCCTCATAGCCTACCCCTGTTGTACACTTTCGCCGAGTTAAGGTACCTCGTTACCGTAGACGATAACTCTGTAGGGCGTTGGTGCTTTTGTTGTCTGGAGCATATAGTATTTGGGACTGGAATCGAGCGTGTCGTTGTCCCTTAAGCCATTTCTGTCCTACGATCAAGAATCCCGAATATGTATTGCCGATCCAGCCGTAACAAAATGGCGACCTTGCACAAGATTCAGTAGTATCCTATCACATGTTTTTTGGAGAACTATTCTATGCTACCTAGTAGAGCTGGCTGGAATTTTCTTGCATATTGGAGGAATTTTTATTGTGTCATTATTGTATTGGTGGACTTGCAGATTGTTTCGTTAGGTGTCTAGAGTAGAGTCATTCAAGCATCTTTAACATTTTTGTGAGTCGAGACTGCAATTAGTAATAAGCACTTTTTTTTTTTGAACAGCAATTGTATAACCAGCACTATGTCTAATGACTCATCATTTACGGGGGAGGATAACACGGTACAGCCTAGTGACCAGCAAGTACAGCAGATATTTAGGGAGGGGAGTGTTATAAGTGGAGAGAGGGATGCCCGGGGATTTTTGCAGACACCTTTGACCGAACAGCGCCTGCAGGCTATTGATTGTTACGGTCTTCGCTGTTTAGCCACGGTTTTGGGGCGGGACTGTCCTGACAGTTGGCCCAAGAAGAATTTGGTGGCATGTTTGTTGGGTGATGGCGATGGGGCGGTGGGTGGAGTGGGGTCTTGGGGGGTTCCCTCCAAGCCTCCATTCCACTCTACCCCTGAGCTGGGCCCTCAGCCAGCGAGTCTTAGCACGATGCAGCAGGAGGGTTCTCAATGGCAAGCTGGCTTACCCGTAAACACGTCTCGGTGTGGATCCCCCATTTTGTGCTCTCCCCCCCCAGGCCTGTCTCCTGAGATGTTATTTCAGCTAGAACTAGCTAAGCTTAAGTTGCGAGAGAGTCAACAGGCTAGTATAGAACGGATTAAGCTGCAGGAGACTCAGATACAACAGGCTAGTATAGAACGCATAGAGGTTGCTAGAATCCAAGCCAATCAGGATGCAACCAGGTACCAGGCTGAAATGGATGTCGAGAAGTCTAGAGTAGAGACCACGGGGCGTCATCTCGGTGGTGGGCACCGGGTTACAGACTCACTTTCGCATTTAATTAAGTTAGTACCCGCATTTGATGAGACAGCAGTGACTGAGTTTTTTGCTCGTTTCGAAAAGAAGTGTCGTGAGTATGACTGGCCGGAGGTTAAATGGGCAGCATTAGTTTCATCACGTCTAGTGGGTAAGGGGTTGAAAGCCTACGATGCACTGTCACTGGACGAGAGTGTCGTGTATGGACTGGTGAAGGAGGCTGTGCTCCGGGCCTACGAACTGCAACCCGAAACTTATAGATTGAAGTTCCGTGGCGTGAATAAGAAGAGCGACGTCAGTTTTATGGAGCACGCACGGGACTTAACAGATGCATGTAATAACTGGTTTCGGTCCGAGCACGCAGAGTCGGCTGAGGAAATTAAGCAACTTTTCTATCTGGAACAGTTTTACAAATGTACTGGAACCGATCTAACGCTGAACATTAAGGAAAAATGTCCCAAGACAGTAGAGGAGGCTGCCAAGATGGCAGACCTCAGATTATCATTGATTCGTGGTTGCGGTGCCGCTCAGAGGGCTGAGTCAGGGCAGAAGGGGCGCTATACCCCACCCACCAGAGTTTTCGATAATAACAAATCCTATGACACACATAACCACACTAAAAGCATTGCACCTAATAACACCTACAAACACAAGCCTCTCCCGTTTACTAAAGGTCAGGCCCCTTCTTCGCCCGCACAAGGGAAGAAGCCCATTGGGGATGTGAAATGTTACAAATGTCAGAAGCTAGGCCATTATTCACGTGAGTGCCCTAGTAACACTCCCGCTAAGCCGGTGTCATTGGTTCACAGTATCGGTGTGTCTCTGAAGGCTGCAGCAACTGCCCGGGGTAGGTTGTCAGCAGCTGAGGCACACGCGGTAAAGAAGCGTACGGAAGGCTCGACACCTGTCCGGGACACTTTCTGTAGCCATCGGGGACACGGGTTTGTGAGCTGGGGGAGTGAACTACGGAGGGTTGACTTGCTGAGGGATACGGGGGCTTCGCAAACTTTGTTGAGGAACTTCACAGGGAAACCGATAAATGCGGCCAGAGTTGTTGTGGTGCAGGGTATAAATGCTACGAGGTCATACCCACTTGTGAGGTTGGAGTTGAGAGTGGGAGAGGTGTGCAGGGAGCTGGATGTAGGGATCGTTGAGTGTTTGCCAGTTGAGGGCGTCGACCTTCTTCTCGGCAACGACTTTGCGGTGCCCACTTCCGGGACTCCACCCTTAGTCGTTGCCGAGAGGGCGGCCGACGTGGATGGTGAGAATCGGGAATGGGTTGGGAGGTGCCAACAGGATGAGATGGCCTGTGTGGTAACCCGATCTCGCTCTGCGGCTCCTGCACAGCCTAGCACTCTACCTCGGGGACAGTGGAGGAAGGATCAGGAGAAGGTTGCTAAGGGCAGGAAAAGGGACATTGATTCTGCTGCACTTCTCGGTGATTCGGTACTTGGACCTATAATAAACACGGGAGTTGACTCTGGCCCAGATATGGTGTGTAACAAGGCAGAGTTGGGTAAGACTTCGCGTGAGGCAAGAGCTGTAGCGAGAGCCACTAAGGCAGTAGAGCCTACTAGCCGGGGTAATGTCTTATTACAAAACCATCTTGATGCATTGACGCCCGGGGACATTAGTGAGCAGCAGCTGCAAGACGCTAGCCTAGCTCGTTATAGCAATGGTGCCATAGAGTTGGAGGAAGATGGGGATGCGAAGCCGGGAGATTTCTTTAGGCTCAACAGGATATTGTACCGCAGATTTCTAGACCCCAAATCGAAGTGGGAGGGCGGTGCGAGGGTAGTAGACCAGGTGGTTGTTCCAAATAAGTATAGAGAGTCCTTATTGTGTCTGGCGCACGATGTGCCGGTGGCGGGTCATTTGGGGGTAACAAAAACATTGGCGGCATTGGGCAGGTTTTTCTGGTGGCCTGGGGTCAAGGCTGATGTCTGTGCATGGGTGGCTGGGTGTGCGACCTGCCAGACAACGGGGAAGCCTAACCAGACAATCCCGAAGGCACCTTTGTTTCCCATACCTGTCACCGGGCCTCCGTTCAGCAAAGTTGTAGTAGATTTGGTTGGCCCTTTCCCGCCTACTAGTAGTGGCAATAAATTCCTGTTGACAATCATGGATGTGGCTACGAGATACCCGGACGCATACCCCATGAGAAACGGCTCGGCAAAGGCAGTTGTTAAAAACTTATTATTGTTCTGTTCCCGTTATGGATTTCCACGTGAGGTGCAGTCAGACCAGGGGAGCAATTTTACATCCAAATTGTTCAAGCAAACCCTTCAGTTGCACGGTATATGTTCTGTAGTGTCGTCAGCCTACCATCCCGAGAGTCAGGGAGTCTTGGAGCGGTGGCACTCGACCCTGAAGAGTATGCTACGCTGTTACTGTGCAGAACATGACACTGATTGGGATTTGGGTCTGCCGTATGTTCTGTTCGCTGCACGTGAAGTCCCAGGAGAGAGCCTGGGGTTCAGTCCAAATCAGCTAGTCTTTGGCCATAATGTGAGAGGACCTTTAAGTATGGTGAAAGAGATCTGGGAGGGCGAAGAGAAGCCGGGGTCTGTACTTAAATATGTCCTTGAGAGCCGGGAGAGACTTATAGGTTGCATGGCAGCGGCAGGTAATAACTTGGTTAATGCACAGGCGGTCATGAAGCACCAGTATGACGCCAAGGTGAAGCTTCGGGAGTTTTCGGTGGGTCAGGAGGTAATGTTGCTTTTACCTTTGCCTGGACACCCCCTTTCTGCCAAGTTCATTGGGCCGTATGTGGTGGCTAAGAAACTGTCCGACCTTGATTATCTCGTTGCAACACCTGACCGTAGGAAAAAACATCAGTTATGTCATGTTAACCTCATGAAAGAGTATGTGAGACGCCCCTCAGAGCCTCTCACTGTCCCTGTGCTGGCCTGCAGCGGCCAGGGTGGAGAAGGAGGTGGGGACAGTCATGCTGCTGAGGAGGATAGCTGGGACTGTGTCATTTCCGCGGAACAGTGGGCGGGGAATACTGAACAAGAGGCTAGGCAAGTTGTAAGTCACCTGCCTGAGCACCAGGGTGCTGCTGTCCTAGGCCTGTTCAGGTCATACCCCTCTGTTTTCGCCGAACACCCAGGTCTCACTACTCAGGTAACGCACGACGTGGACGTCGGTAATAATGTGCCCTTCAAGTCAGTGCCCTACCGTGTGCCCCCGGTAAAGTTGCCAGCTTTACGGGAGGAGTTAAAGTACATGGTTGAGAGAGGGATGATCACTGAAGGTTATGTGAAGTGGACATCACCCGTCACGTTGCAGCCAAAACCTGACGGCAAGGTGCGGTTCTGCATAGATTTTCGTAGGCTAAATGGCTTGACCACCACCAACCCTTACCCTTTGCCTCGAGTTGACGACAGCGTGGACAAGATAGGGAATGCAAAGTACCTTACTAAAATTGATCTTGTAAAAGGCTACGGGCAAGTACCCCTGTCGGACCGAGCTAAGCAAGTTTGTGGTTTTGTGGTAGATGGCAAGACCTACCAATGTAACGTAATGCCTTATGGGCTTAAGAACGCACCTGCCACGTTTCAGAACCTGATGAACGATATTTGTGACGAAATCCCTAACTGCACGGTCTACCTTGATGACGTGATAGTATATGATGACGATTTTGAAAATCACCTAAGGCACTTAGAGACCCTGTTTAGGAAGTTGCACGATGCTGGGCTGGTGGTGAACCTGAGGAAGTGCGAGTTTGTAAAGGCTACTGTGCAGTATCTTGGCTTTGTGGTCGGGTTAGGCCGGGTGTGCCCCCCCCTGAGCAAGATACAGGCTATCAATATGTTTCCCAGGCCCACCACTAAGCGCCAGGTCATGCGGTTCCTAGGTATGATAGGCTATTATAGGCGCTTCATCCGGGGATACTCTACTGGCTTAGCACCGTTAACTGATCTACTGTCGAAGTCAGTGAAGTTCTGTTGGGCTGCGGAGTGTCAGAGGGCTTTCGACCTAGTCAAGCACCTGCTGTGTACACATCCGATTTTGAGGGCCCCAGACTTCTCCAGGAGTTTTCAGCTGGCGACTGATGCCAGCGGTGTGGGTGCCGGGGCAGTGTTACTGCAGACTGATTCCGAGGGCTTGGAACACCCAGTGAGCTTCTTTTCTCGCAAGTTTAATTCGGCACAAAGGAATTACTCGACTATAGAGAAGGAGCTTCTGGCTATCGTTTTGTCGCTCAAACATTTCGAAGTTTATGTTCCAGCCTACGGCCCGGTAGTGACGATTTATACGGACCATCATCCCTTGAAATTCCTAAATCAGTTTCACAATCGGAATATGCGGTTGACCAGGTGGTCCCTAATGCTCCAAGAGTATAATCTCAACATTCAGCATATTGCCGGGAGTGAGAACGTGATAGCAGATTGTCTATCAAGGGTTGATGATCCAAGATAGTCGTGCACGGTGTGTGGGTTGAGCAGGAGTAAAATTAGGCTATCATAACGCCGTCCAAAAAGATTATAAAACAATAAAATAAACGAGAAAACTCTTTCTTTTTTTTAGTTTTGTAACTCTTTATTGTTGTAGCATGATGCATGCAATATTGTGTTTTATGTATAATTCACACTTCAGTTGTTGTGCACCTTTTGCAATTAGTGGCAGCTAAGGGTAGCAGGTCGGTTGGTTGCCTGTCAGATTTTGATAATGCTTCTAAGGTCGATTATCTAAAATCTTGGGGGGGCTGTGACGCACCCCAGTGCTGGGCAACGCAACCTGATTGTACTCCTTGGTACTCCACTGTACCGCCCGTGATCTGGCTACCGTCAGCCGCTATGTATATTGAGTGTGACAACTTATAACTATGTTCTTTGTATCTCTGCAAAGGTCTCGTCATGTGCTAACCAGTGGTGGGTTTTGTTTTAAGCCATGTCGAGACCTTCCATTTAATATGTAGTATCAATAGAGAAGTTGATAGATAGGATAATGGGAATTCAGAGAGAGAGAGTGAGTTGGGCTTCAGAGCAAGAGGGTAGCAACACGCCGCGCTGCCGGCCGGGTGGTTGCCAGACGTATGGACTGGTTGGCAGCCTTGCCCTTATAGCTAGGCGCGATAGGGTTGGTAGTCCATTGTTGCCTGCCTGGGCTGGGCCCATGTTGTCGTACAGCACACTGCCTGGAGGTTGGCTGTGTGTACTATGATCAGGTTGCCTAGAACCTTTGAGATTCTAACATCCCTTGCTCTCTCTCCCCACTTCTCACGGTTGCACTCTTTCTCTCTGACGACATTACTCTCATTTCATTCTTCTCTCTATTTAAATGCATAACCTTCCCTTGAGGTCCTAAAGGAGTTTCAGCACTCACCTCTCGTATTACTCTTAGGACAAGCATATATTTACATGTATTAGATTTAAGGGGTTGTTGTTGTTGTTGTTGTTGTTGTTCCCCAAGCTGCCTGGCCGAACAGCCCCAAGGCCCCGAGCAAGGCCAAGGCCATAACCGAGCGCCCCCACAGAACCCTCCCCGCCGACCACAATAAAGCCTGGGTGACCGAAGCCACTCCATGGCGGGGAGCTTGAGGAGGGTGCGGAAACGCCCGGGAAACCAAAGCCCCACCCAGGGCCCTGTGCCCCTCAGCAATTATGAAGAGAAAGTTGAGGGGCAAGGGAAAAATGTGACGCTTTGGCTTCCAATCTTGGTAGATTGGGAGGTCAATCCACGTTAGAGACGCCGTCACTTGAGATCTAGAAAATATATAAGTAAAAGGAACAGTCAGAGTAAGCTATGGGTATGGCAGAGATTGCTCAGTTCTCACTCTGATAGACCAGCCCATCACCACATGACTAGAACCCAATCCTCTCAGCATCAGCTAGGAAAGGCCCTAGAAAGCCGCCTTTGGCGAGGGGATAGCTCCCCTATTTCAACCCTTTTCGGGGTTGGGCACCCGCCCAGATTTAAGGGGTTAATGTGAACAGCGATCTTCTTGATGAGGATAGTTGGTGAACGTTCTACATGTTCACGAGTTATATGCCCTGCTCATCATCCCATTTGTGACTAGACTGGTGCCATGTGTAAGAGCCCGACCATGCCCAGGAGTTGTCTGTAGAGGGACGAGGACTTAGCCTTGATTTGCATACCGAGCCAGGAGCGAGTGTAGCACCCGAGACTACAGCTCGCTCGTAGTGCCGGTATAGTAGAGTAACGTAATTTATCTGTCCTTGTGTTCTCTACAGTCTTCTCCTGGGTTCTCGCTTTCGGTGCTGGGACTCGTTGTTCCTGTGACTTGGCCTGCTAGCTAGAACACATGGGGATGATGAGTGGGATATATCTTTATTTTACTATGCATTGCAGCTCTCTTTAAGTATATATCTATAACACTTTACAATACACATTACTCACACACAAGACAACACTATTAATACTTTCATGTATCAATTAACTGCACTGTCGTTTTGCTGCTGTGTCCGGAGTTCTGTTGCGTAGGGCGCATACGGACTCGGAGGGGAGACAGAGTGAGAGAAGCGAAGTAGCCTATGCGGTAGTAGGCTACCGGCGCAGTACTGTTGCCTGCAACCTTTTAGTTATTCCAAGTATAGATTCATTATTATAATAAGTGACTACTGTTTATGTTCCTCCCATGTGTATTATTAGGTATCTACTGGATCATGAACATCTTGTATGCTACATGCTAGTGCATGTTAGTAGGGGACAGTTAGTGTAGTGCACGCGCTTTCAAGTAGGCGTGTACATTTGTCATTTAGCATTTCACTGTCATACCTTTAGCCTGCTTTTATTCTACATTATTAGAGGCTTAAGATTAACGTAGTTTCTTGAGTATTGCATTTCTTTAGTAATAACGTAACCTATAAATGTCTGAGGGAGTTTAGCCTCATAGCCTACCCCTGTTGTACACTTTCGCCGAGTTAAGGTACCTCGTTACCGTAGACGATAACTCTGTAGGGCGTTGGTGCTTTTGTTGTCTGGAGCATATAGTATTTGGGACTGGAATCGAGCGTGTCGTTGTCCCTTAAGCCATTTCTGTCCTACGATCAAGAATCCCGAATATGTATTGCCGATCCAGCCGTAACAGTATATATATATATATATATATATATATATATATATATATATATACCGGTATATATATACACGCCTACACACATTTTCTTTTACCATTCACTTTATTTTATTTATTTTATTTTGTGTGTGCATGTACGAATTTTGTTTTCAGGAAATATATTTGTATATATTCATTATTTTATTTGCGTGTAGAATTATTCCTGAAATTTATTATTTGAGAATAACCTCGATTTCCTGTGTGTTTTTTTTTTTCCAGTGTCAACCCAGGAGTCATTTCCCTGAGTGCAATTTCTTCAGTTTACCAAAGCTGTGTGCAATTTAGAACATCAAATTGACAACCTCGACGTCCATGACTAACAGGTGTTGTATGGACATTTAACAACTATTGGCAAGGAAAAATGTATAAATGTTAAAATGCCCCGGAACGAGAAGCCCACCACGGAAGCCACGAGCGAGAACAACAAAGAAACGGGAACAGAAACACCCGAAGGAAAGGCCCACAGAACGAAAGGACCAGGTGACCAAGCCAACCAGTTCAGACAGGCCGAAGCCCGCAGGGCTAAGCAGCTCCAAACCACACCTGCCTATCGCTTCTAACCACTGACCCTTCCCCCACCTCGCGTATCCACTACCCCTCGTGTCCTACACCTCTTACAAGGGGTGAATGCGCCAATACCTTACTTTCGAGTTATGAGTGTTTAAAGTCTGGAATAGGTGGCATACATAGAATATTACAGAATAGCATGTTATTATATACCATTAGAATCCTCTGGAAGAGACAAATTGATAGAAAAAAAAAAAAAAAAAAAAACGCACAATAGAAATTTAGTTTTTGTTTTCAGCCTATAGTAATTATTGTTCAATCTGCTTGAAATTTAATCCTGTATTAGATGTCCATGAAACTAAGATACTGTTAAATTTTCAGCTAAAAAAACGCGCAAACGCGCGTGTCATTGGCCGGGAGGCGGGCCTTTAACCCGGGGAATGCTAGCCGACCGCTCATTGGCTTGAGCGCGCGGGAACATTCGCCCCTCCACCTCCTACAATCCATACCTCCTCCGCCGCTACACAAGGTCGAAACAAGGGATTTAGAACCTAGGGTACTGAGCCCGCATGGATGAGAATCGCAAAACGCTCTTCACAACGTGATTTTCAGTGCTTCCATCTATCGGGAACCAGTCCTAACTCAATTTTGCTCATGGTGGCACATTCGCCCCTTGTCCTCCAGGGTCCTCATATATATACCGGTATATATATATATATATATATATATATATATATATATATATATATACTGGTATATATATATATATATATATACAAGGTGTTAAACCAGAGAAATATGAGCAGTTTCCACATCACCCAATGAGGTACTGCACTAGACTCGTTATTTTTTTATAGTGGTTTTCCCCAGGAGGCCTATATCCACTTTGATGATGGTGGGTGGGTGAATAATGGTGGATGAATGAAGGTGGGTGAATGAAGGTGAGTGAATGAAGGTGGGTGAATGAAGAAGAGAAATTGTGAAGAGAAATACTGTATGAATATATATATATATATATATATATATATAAAATGCCCCAGAACAAGAAGCCCACCACAGAAGCCACGAGCGAACACCACACAGAAACACCCGAAAGAAAGGTCCACAGAACGAAAGGACCAGCTGACCGAGCCAGCCAATTCAGACAGGCCCAAGCCCGCAGGGCTAAGCAGCTCCAGGCCGCACCTACATACCCCTTCTAAACTGACCATTTTCCACACCTCACGTACACTACCCCCTCGTGTCCTACACTCCTAACTACAAAGATGATGAACAGGAATATACATTCATATAAAAACACCCATGCCCTGTCCCTACGTTGAGCCAATGCCAACACATCAGACAGCCATAATTATATCTATGTATGTTCTTACATCCGAGAAGTAGATGTTATAAAGAAACCACATGTCCAAACTCATAAGAAATTAAAGATACCCTCGGGTACACCAGGATATAGAACCATTGCCCCCATAAGACTTAGACAGCCATGACTACAGATGTTAGCCACCATGCTGTAACGTAATCCTTACCCCAACCAGAGATTGTATAGATAACCTTTGTTACCAGTATCTATCATAGTATCTCGAAACAATAACGCAGTACCCCTACGAACTGCCGCTTTCCTTGGGGTCTATATTTCATAGAAAACGCAGTTCCCAGGGACACCTAGACGTACACAAAAAGCGTGTCAAATAATAGGTCCATAACCCCTCGTATGTACGAGAAATAATACACCATGTTTTTCCTTACTTTATCCACAATTCACGCACACACCGACAGTTAACCTCCTTCTCCCCCACCGCCCCACAGTCCACATGATTCTATCTTTTCCAGACTCATATACCACCCCGATTTGCATCCCCCGGTAGCATTTGACTAACGTACTTTCTCTGTCTTTTCAAACTCCAATATCAATTGTAGCCTAATGCCACCCCCACGCCCAGGGACCTTAGAGGCAAATTTCCCTGTAGCCCCTGAGCTTCCCCCCCTCTCATTAACCCGGGAGCTGCGGGGAGACTCTTAAGAGTTCCCCCGGCGCACTGCGGGAAGACTCTTAAGAGTCAGAGAAAATAAAAATCAACTTTTGACATCGAAAAAAAAAAAAATTTTTTATATTTTTTTTTTTTTATTTTTTTATTTTTTTTTGGCCCCTGGGCCATGCAAAATCTCAGTCCTCTACCTCCCCTCCTTCCCCACTTTCCTCCTCTCCTTCAGTTATCACCTATTTTCCCTGTTATTCCCTTATTCTGAGGTATATTTTCGTGCTAACATTAGAAATCCGATTGGAGGGTGTGGTCATCACTGATAGCAAGCGAGTGCAAGAGAGAGAGAGAGAGTATCGATCGACTGTGTCTCAGTGGCCTTGGGGGAAATTGGCGGGAAAGCAGATTGCCTCACCCATACATTATACAACTCGCGGGCTATATCTCCGATTTTGACCATCCAAACGCTGTTTTCACTCGTTTTATTGTTGTTTCAGGTTAATACCTTTATAATCAACCCATAATAGGCGCATATGGATAAATATTAATGCTATTAATGGCACAATGAATATTTTAGTGACGGAAACACCTCAAATACGTCAGCACAGGGGGACGTTTCCAATTACCCCCATGCGCACTTCAGAGGTTAAGACACCCGCGATTCTCGACTCTCGTCCGACCTAGCCTCTCTCTCATACCTCTTGAAGATCCTTGAATTTTCCGTTGCTAACGCTCTCCAACCTTTTATATATATACTCCTATCCAGCCTACCTTCACTTAGTAGGCCAGAACAACATTAGAACTTTACTAACCCCTTGCATGCCATCTATTCTCTTACAACCCATTCACAACCCTGCACCCAATGGTCATCGGTGCGAGGCTAGCCGCCTCACCAGTAACTAACTTCTATTGCCATACTTCCAGATAAATGTGGCAAAGTTAGCAACCCAGTCTCCACCACATCCAGCAAACCATACAATTAACAACCAACCGAGTAAAACCAGCTAGCCAAGGCACCTTCGGTTTTGGTAATAAGGACACCCACATCTGTCTCATACACAGAGGGTTATTACAAACACTGGTGATATGGCAAGCCCCTAGCCACAGCCGCCGGACGACCATCACAGAGAGAGGGCGCCCAGCTACCCCTTTTTACCCACCCGAGGAGGGAGACCCACACCCCTGCGGAGGTATACCTGACCCCTGTTTTGACTCCCGGGTCATTGCCAGGTAGCACAGGAATTCTTCCTATCAATGAACTAACCATGCATGACTAACACCTTTACTAACCTCTATTAACTCACAATAAACCATTTACCTTTCTTGCATACTCTGATCACTAAATTAGCACCTCAGCTATACCATAGAATGAAGATCGAACAATCTAAGAGAGACGCTCCTATCACAGCTGTCCCCATCCTTCTCGCAAAGTAGATCCAGTCTCTATCCCCTAAATACTTCCAGTATAGCCAAAATAGTACCTCTTACTAAGGCTCAGTTATAATACAATATGAAGGCTTCCTATAGCCATGTGCCACAACAGTAATCACCATCTTACCTAGTCCCCATATCTATTGAGAGCTCAAATAAGTCCATAAGACTCGAGATCCCTATTGTCTACAGGGTCCAGAACCGAGCCTATAAACCTAGCTCCCGCCCCCAGTCAAATCAGTTGAAAGATAGACACCAACCCTGGTTGGTCACCAGAGTTAACCTTGAGCTCTATCCATGCTCGTAACTGAGAAGTAAGTTCCAGAGCTGGCAGACTCCGTGGCAGATTTGGATAGAAGAACCTGTCCACGTATTTGAGAACTTCATACATATGGACCCCCTGGACGGCCGCGGAACCAGTCGTTAGCCCCCAACATCATGGACGCAAGATAACCAGGACCAGACCCATCAGATACTACCCAAGATTCCCTTTATCAGTACTACATTGTTACAGTGCTGTTTAGAGATTCACTTATTAATATTTCTACGAAGTGGCTATCTCTTTGCCCCAGTATAATTCATATAACCATTCAATTAGGAAGTGCTAAGCGTATCAGTGTCCATTAATTAACAGGCGATACTAACTCTTGTATTCAACCATATACCCAGATATTATTACATAGAAGTGAAGCCCTAGTGATATCTGAATGTTCGCCCACTGATTTGCGTTCTACGTATTTCTGAAACAAGAATATAAAACTTAGATCAGTACCCCCTGAGGTTACTAGAATTCCCGTGCTCTAAAATACGAGTGTCTAATCTAGTCTGTGAACTACTACTTGTGCACCAGAGCTACCAGTAATAAACCTAACAGTGAATATGATTCTATAAGTAACATTGATGGTCTTCGGTATATAACCCTGTTGAATTAAAGCCAGTGATCAGAAGATTAATACCTGAACGTTGGAAGTGGGAGACTAGGCTCCATCCAGATCCACTTATGCTAGTGTTGTTCAATTCTATTATATTGTCTTGCACGAGTATTCTGCAGTGGTATATCAATAAACGTGATCGTGTGTCTTGTTACCGTGTGTTTCTTTGTGTTCTCTATTCCTCATATCTTGTATTGTGCATGCAGCCTTATATACCCAGTCATTTAGAACTCACATTACCCAAGTTAATCCTGTAGAAAAACAGGGCATAACAATATATATATATATATATATATAATTATACATAGGCATATAATACAACTGAAGGGGTGCTCATTTATGGCCTTGGCCTTGCTCGGAACAGCCTGGGAAACAGCAACAACAACACAACAGGGATAGGGGAAAAAAAAGATACAAATAACAAAATTATAAATATAATAAATTATATATATATATATTACATATATATTTTATATAATACGTATATAAAACATAATATTTGACATAGGCATATAATACAGCCGGGAAGGGGTGCTCGTTTATGGCCTTGGCCTTGCTCGGGACCATGGGGCTGTTCGGTTAGACAGCCTGAGGAACAGCAACAACAACTACACAACAGGGAAGGGGAAAACAAAAAGCCTAATAAAGTAAATAAAAAAAATATAAATATAAATAATAAAATAATAGGCTATATAAAATAAATTATATATAAATATATATATATATCTATCTATCTATTGCCTGACGCCGTGATCCCCGAAGGGGTGGCCACGAACGAACCGCCCCCATGCACCTCTGTCCCCAGTCAGTCGACGCCCCTCCCCCCAACCAGCACCGCCTTCGTTCATGTACTTCCTCACTCCATCCTTCCACCTCATATTCGGTCTACCTCTCCCCCTCTGTCCCTCCACCTCGCTCTCGTACACCCTCTTAGTCATTCTCCCGCTTTCCATACGTTCCATATGGCCGAACCATCTCAAGTTGTTCCTTTTCACACTTTCCAGCACATCTACCTCCACACCACACCTCCTTCTTACTTCCTCATTAGTCTGTCTATCCCTCCATGTAACTCCGCACGCACTCCTTAAGTAATATATATATATATATATATATATTCAACTCTAGGCTACCTCAATATCCAGTAATGTTTGAATGTCCAAAGTCCAATGTCCAAAGTCCAATATCCAACAGTTTCCAGGATTTTATTGGAAATTCAACTCTAGGCTAATCAATATCTAGTAATGTTTGAATGTCCAAAGTCCAATGTCCAAAGTCCAATATCCAACAGTTTTCATTTTTTTATTGGATATTCAACTCTAGGCTAATCAATATCTAGTAATGTTTGTGAAATGCTAGGTTTTTCCGGGTTAAATAGGAATGGGAATTGTCCCCAGGCTACCTTTAGGATCAACCTTTCCTGGTACCTGGCGCGGGGTACGAACCTCTGAAGGGAATTTAACCCTCCTAAAAACCCACAGGTTTTGAGATGCCTTGGGTGGGGTTCGAACCCTGGTTAGTGACGCACCACCATCACCACCAGGCCCGCGCGCTAACCCACTGTACTACCACGGACGTACTAAAAGTATAGCAACCTTAGTCCGATTTTTAAGAACCAGGTGATAGTTTCGTGGTGTTATCACGTGATGAGTTTATTGGACTTACCATCTACGACTATTTTACGCTATACCTGACATCAACTCGGGTTAGTATTATTGTGGGTGCGGGACATTTTCGAGGGCATTACACCACATTCCTTTTTAGTTAGGCTAGTCCCTAGCCTCGTAAGGTCGTAAGGTATCGTAGCCTTTTTACCTTAGCTATCTCAATATGGTTTTTAGGGTTCGCGTGACGGGTGCTCCACGTAGCTACCTGGTCACGTTCCTTAGCTGCCACCAATGAAATGCTAGGTTTTTCCAGGTTAAATAGGAATGGGAATTGTCCCCAGGCTACCTTTAGGATCAACCTTTCCTAGTACCTGGCGCGGGGTACGAACCTCTGAAGGGAATTTAACCCTCCTAAAAACCCACAGGTTTTGAGATGCCTTGGGTGGGGTTCGAACCCTGGTTAGTGACGCACCACCATCACCACCAGGCCCGCGCGCTAACCCACTGTACTACCACGGACGTACTAAAAGTATAGCAACCTTAGTCCGATTTTTAAGAACCAGGTGATAGTCTCGTGGTGTTATTACGTGATGAGTTTATTGGACTTACCATCTACGACTATTTTATGCTATACCTGACGTCAACTCGGGTTAGTATTATTGTGGGTGCGGGACATTTTCGAGGGCATTACACCACTTCCAGATAAATGTGGCAGAGTTAGCAACCCAGTCTCCACCACATCCAGCAAACCCTACAATTAACAACCAGCCGAGTAAAACCAGCTAGCTAAGGCACCTTCGGTTTTGGTATTAAGGACACCCACATCTGTCTCATACACAGAGGGTTATTACGAACACTGGTGATATGGCAAGCCCCTAGCCACAGCCGCCAGACGACTATCACAGAGAGAGGGCGCCCAGCTCCCCCTTTTTGCCCACCCGAGGAGGGAGACCCCCACCCCCGCGGAGGTATACCTGGCCCCTGTTTTGACTTCCGAGTCATTGGCAGGTAGCACAGGAATTCTTCCTCTCAATGAACTAACCATGCATGACTAACACCTTTACTAACCTCTATTAACCTCTGAAGTGCGCATGGGGGTAATTGGAAACGTCCCCCTGTGCTGACGTATTTGAGGTGTTTCCGTCACTAAAATATTCATTGTGCCATTAATAGCATTAATACTTATCCATATGCGCCTATTATGGGTTGATTATAAAGGTATTAACCTGAAACAACAATAAAACGAATGAAAACAGCGTTTGGATGGTCAAAATCGGAGATATAGCCCGCGAGTTGTATAATGTATGGGTGAGGCAATCTGCTTTCCCGCCAATTTCCCCCAAGGCCACTGAGACACAGTCGATCGATACTCTCTCTCTCTCTCTTGCACTCGCTTGCCATCAGTGATGACAACACCCTGCTTGCAACTCGCTAATGTTAGCACGAAAATATACCTCAGAATAAGGGAATAACAGGGAAAATAGGTGATAACAGAAGGAGAGGAGGAAAGTGGGGAAGGAGGGGAGGTAGAGGACTGAGATTTTGCATGGCCCAGGGGCCAAACAAAAATAATTTTTTTTTTTTTTTTTCTTCGATGTCAAAAGTTGATTTTTGTTTTCACTCACTCATAAGAGTCTCCCCGCAGTGCGCCGGGGGAACTCTTATGAGTCTCCCCGCAGCTCCCGGGTTAACTCACAAAAAACCATTTACCTTTCTTGCATGCTTTGATCACTAAATTAGCACCTCAGCTATACCATAGAATGAAAATTGAACAATCTAAGAGAGACGCTCCTATCACAGCTGTCCCCATCCTCCTCGCAAAGTAGATCCAGTCTCTCTCCCCTAAATACTTCCAGTATAGCCAAAATAGTACCTCTTACTAAGGCTCAGTTATATGAAAATATAAAGGCTTCCTATAGCCATGTGCCACAACAGTAAATACCATCTTACCTAGTCCCCATATCTATTGAGAGCTCAAATAAGTCCATAAGACTCGAGATCCCTACTGTCTACAGGGTCCAGAACCGAGCCTATAAATCTAGCTCCCGCCCCCAGTCAAATCAGTTGAAAGCTAGACACCAACCAGTGGTCACTACCCTGCAGTTTACCTCTAGCTCTGCCCTTGTGTTGTTCCGGAGTTGAGATATTACAGATCTGGCAGACTCCGTGGCAGAGAAGACTGATAGAAGCATCTGTCCATGTACAAGTCCTAACGTGCACCTTATAACCTTCACACAAATTCGTGGGTATATAAGTGTGTAGCCAGCAACGATCGTCAAGAGATCCGACTTGAGAACTTCCTACATTTTGGACCATCTGGACGGCCGAGGAACCAGTCGTTAGCCCCCAACATCACCGGAAGCAAGATAACCAAGACCAGATCTACCCATACTATTCAAGATTCATGTTGCTAGTACTAAGTGTTATAGTACTAGCTTGATACTCACTTATTAACTTTCTATAAAGTGGCTAAAACCTTGCCCAGTGTAATTCATATTTAACCATTCCATTTGGGACGTACTAAGCGATCAGTGCTCTTTAATTAATAGGCGACCTTGACTCTCATAATTACCTTATTCAGATATTAAAACTCTAGTGATATCTAACGTTCGCCCACTGATTTGTGTTCTATGCATTTCTGCCATAAGAATATAAAACTTAGATCAGTACCCCCATGAGGTTACTAGAGATTCCGTGTTCTACAATATACGCGTGTCTAATCCTAACTGTGAGCTGCTACTTGGGCACGCGACCAGCCAGCAAGAGGTCAAATCAGTGACATTGAATTATACAAATATATTGAGGTCTTCCAGTAAAATAAAAACTTGCTAATTAAACCCGTGATCAGAAGAATATACCTGAACGTTGGAAGTGGGAGACTAGGCTCCATCCAGATCCGCTAATGCTAGCAGTTCCCTTCTATTATTTGTTTTGTGCGAGAATTACTATCTTTCTATACTCTTTATTTATTTACTTCAATAAACGTGAACTTGTGTCGTGTTACCGTGTGTTTATTTTGTGTTCTCTATTCCTCATACCTTGTATTGTGCATGCATCCTTATATACCCAGTCATTCAAAACTCACATTACCCAAGTTAAACCTGTAGAAAAACAGGGCATATTACGCCCTCGAAAATGTCCCGCACCCACAATAATACTAACCCGAGTTGACGTCAGGTATAGCGTAAAATAGTCGTAGATGGTAAGTCCAATAAACTCATCACGTGATAACACCACGAGACTATCACCTGGTTCTTAAAAATCGGACTAAGGTTGCTATACTTTTAGTACGTCCGTGGTAGTACAGTGGGTTAGCGTGCGGGCCTGGTGGTGAAGGTGGTGCGTCACTAACCAGGGTTCGAACCCCACCCAAGGCATCTCAAAATCTGTGGGTTTTTAGGAGGGTTAAATTCCCTTCAGAGGTTCGTACCCCGCGCCAGGTACCAGGAAAGGTTGATCCTAAAGGTAGCCTGGGGACAATTCCCATTCCTATTTAACCTGGAAAAACCTAGCATTTCATTGGTGGCAGCTAAGGAACGTGACCAGGTAGCTACGTGGAGCACCCGTCACGTGAACCCTAAAAACCATGTTGAGATAGCTAAGGTAAAAAGGCTACGATACCTTACGACCTTACGAGGCTAGGGACTAGCCTAACTAAAAAGGAATGTGGTGTAATGCCCTCGAAAATGTCCCGCACCCACAATAATACTAACCCGAGTTGACGTCAGGTATAGCGTAAAATAGTCGTAGATGGTAAGTCCAATAAACTCATCACGTGATAACACCACGAGACTATCACCTGGTTCTTAAAAATCGGATTAAGGTTGCTATACTTTTAGTACGTCCGTGGTAGTACAGTGGGTTAGCGCGCGGGCCTGGTGGTGATGGTGGTGCGTCACTAACCACGGTTCGAACCCCACCCAAGGCATCTCCTTTAGTTAGGCTAGTCCCTAGCCTCGTAAGGTCGTAAGGTATCGTAGCCTTTTTACCTTAGCTATCTCAATATGGTTTTTAGGGTTTGCGTGACGGGTGCTCCACGTAGCTACCTGGTCACGTTCCTTAGCTGCCACCAATGAAATGCTAGGTTTTTCCAGGTTAAATAGAAATGTGGTGTAATGCCCTCGAAAATGTCCCGCACCCACAATAATACTAACCCGAGTTGACGTCAGGTATAGCGTAAAATAGTCGTAGATGGTAAGTCCAATAAACTCATCACGTGATAACACCACGAGACTATCACCTGGTTCTTAAAAATCGGACTAAGGTTGCTATACTTTTGTACGTCCGTGGTAGTACAGTGGGTTAGCGCGCGGGCCTGGTGGTGATGGTGGTGCGTCACTAACCAGGGTTCGAACCCCACCCAAGGCATCTCAAAACCTGTGGGTTTTTAGGGGGGTTAAATTCCCTTCAGAGGTTCGTACCCCGCACCAGGTACCAGGAAAGGTTGATCCTAAAGGTAGCCTGGGGATAATTCCCATTCCTATTTAACCTGGAAAAACCTAGCATTTCAGTTTGAATGTCCAAAGTCCAATGTCCAAAGTCCAATCACCCTCCAGGATTTTGTGGGGGCGAGTTCTGGGGAGCAAAAGGTGATGTCTGGAGATGATGGGTTATAGAGGGCTTGGTGAGGAATATGGGTATGTTGATGGATGTCGTTAAGGATGATGAGGTTATCGGTTTGGTTTTGTAGTACCAGCCCTCTGTCTGTGTCGGGGTTGTCGACAAACCAGGCCGACGTCTTGGCGTTGAAGTCACCACCCAGGATGATGTGTGGGGTGTGTGGTGTGTTTGTGATGTGTTGTAAGTGTGGTCTGTATTCATTTGGTACTGTAGGGGATGTTTGGGGAGGGATGTAAGTGTTTATGATGGTTATGTTGGAGTTGTTGCCAGTGCGTATTTTAATTGACTGTATTTATGTTGTGTTATCATTTTGGGGGAGGAGGGATTTGGTTTGTACACTGGTTACTATGTATGATATTTCTTTGTGTACCAGGGTGATGAGTCCACCGCCTCCGCCGACAGCCCGGTCTTGTCTGATGGTGGTGAAATTATGAAATGTGGGTGTTTTTTGTGTTGTGCGGAGTTTTGTTTCTTGTAAGATGGCAATGTGTATGTTGTGTTGTTTGATGAAGTGTGAGAGTTCGTGTTTCTTTGTGTTGATGCCATCTATGTTCAGTTGAAGAATGTTAATGTTATGTGCACGATGTATGGTGGGTGCTGCTGCACGAGGATGGGGTGGGGGTGGGGGTGAGGGGAGGGGGGGGGGGGTGGGGGGGGATGGGTGAGGTGGGGGTGGGGATTGGGGAGCAGGAGATGGGGATTGGGGAGCAATCCCCACTTAAAATATTTGTTTTTCATTGCACATAGCCAGCTACTGTTACAGAAATAAGATATCAAGTGTTACATACTAAAATATATGTATCTAAGTTACTGCCTTGAAAAATAATTATGAATTACTAAGAATCAAAATAAATACTGTATACACTATACAGTATAACGTACCAATCTGGTGTTTCAGGGTGTAGGGTCGTAAGGACGATGAAATATTGTATTTAGGGTCGCCATCAAAATAGTTTGGAACCACTGGGTCGATACACAGGTATAGGTAGATAGGTAGATAAATAGATATTTAGATAGATAGATAGATGGGTGGAATTTTGAGTGGATGAGAGGATAGATAGATAGATAGATAGATAATTAGATAGATAGATGGGTGGATTAGTGGAATTTTGAGTGGATGAGAGGATAGATAGATAGATAGATAGATAATTAGATAGATAGGTGGGTGGATTAGTGGAATTTTGAGTGGATGAGAGGATAGATAGATAGATGGGCGAGAAGGTGGATAGATAGATAGATGGAATTATGAGTGGATGTGTGGAATTATGAGAGGATGTATATAATTATGAGTGGATGGATTGGAATTATGAGTGGATGTGTGGAATTAAGAGTGGATATGTGGAATTATGAGTGGATGTATGGAATTATGAGTGGATGATTGGAATGATGAGTGGATGTGTGGAATTATGAGTGGATGTATGGAATTATGAGTGGATGAGTGGAATGATGAATGGATGTGTGGAATTATGAGTGGATGATTGGAATTATGAGTGGATGTGTGGAATTATGAGTGGATGATTGGAATTATGAGGTGGATGTGTGGAATTATGAGTGGATGATTGGAATTATGAGTGGATGTGTGAGTGGATGTGTGGAATTATGAGTGGATGTTTGGAATTATGAGTGGATGTGTGGAATTATGAGTGGATGTGTGGAATTATGAGTGGATGTGTGGAATTATGAGTGGATGTGTGGAATTAGGAGTGGATGTGTGGAATTATGAGTGGATGTGTGGAATTATGAGTGGATGTTTGGAATTATGAGTGGCTGTGTGGAATTGTGAGTGGATGTATGGAATTTTGAGTGGATGAGAGGATAGATAGATAGATAGATAGATAATTAGATAGATAGATGGGTGGATTAGTGGAATTTTGAGTGGATGAGAGGATAGATAGATAGATAGATAGATAATTAGATAGATAGGTGGGTGGATTAGTGGAATTTTGAGTGGATGAGAGGATAGATAGATAGATGGGCGAGAAGGTGGATAGATAGATAGATGGAATTATGAGTGGATGTGTGGAATTATGAGAGGATGTATATAATTATGAGTGGATGGATTGGAATTATGAGTGGATGTGTGGAATTAAGAGTGGATATGTGGAATTATGAGTGGATGTATGGAATTATGAGTGGATGATTGGAATGATGAGTGGATGTGTGGAATTATGAGTGGATGTATGGAATTATGAGTGGAATGATGAATGGATGTGTGGAATTATGAGTGGATGATTGGAATTATGAGTGGATGTGTGGAATTATGAGTGGATGATTGGAATTATGAGGTGGATGTGTGGAATTATGAGTGGATGATTGGAATTATGAGTGGATGTGTGAGTGGATGTGTGGAATTATGAGTGGATGTTTGGAATTATGAGTGGATGTGTGGAATTATGAGTGGATGTGTGGAATTATGAGTGGATGTGTGGAATTATGATTGGATGTGTGGAATTAGGAGTGGATGTGTGGAATTATGAGTGGATGTGTGGAATTATGAGTGGATGTTTGGAATTATGAGTGGCTGTGTGGAATTGTGAGTGGATGTGTGGAATTATGAGTGGATGTGTGGAATTATGAGTGGATGTGTGGAATTATGAGTGGATGTGTGGAATTATGAGTGGATGATTGGAATTATGAGTGGATGTGTGGAATTATGAGTGGATGTGTGGAATTATGAGTGGATGTATGGAATTATGAGTGGATGATTGGAATTATGAGTGGATGTATGGAATTATGAGTGGATGTGTGGAATTATGAGTGGATGTATCGAATTATGAGTGGATGTATGGAATTATGAGTAGATGTATGGAATTATGAGTGGATGTGTGGAATTATGAGTGGATGATTGGAATTATGAGTGGATGTGTGGAATTATGAGTGGATGTATGGAATTATGAGTGGATGTGTGGAATTATGAGTGAATGTGTGGAATTATGAGTGGATGAGTGGAATTATGAGTGGAATTATGAGTGGATGTGTTGAATTATGAGTGGATGTGTGGAATTATGAGTGGATGTGTGGATGAGTGGAATTATGAGTGGATGTGTGGAATTAGGAGTGGATATGTGGAATTATGAGTGGATGTGTGGAATTATGAGTGGATGAGTGGACTTATGAGTGGAAGATTGGAATTATGAGTGGATGAGTGGACTTATGAGTGGAATTATGAGTGGATGATTGGAATTATGAGAGGATGAGTGGAATAATATTATGAGTGGATGTGTGGAATTATGAGTGGATGTATGGAATTATGAGTGGATGTATGGAATTATGAGTGGATGTGTGGAATTATGAGTGGATGATTGGAATTATGAGTGGATGTGTGGAATTATGAGTGGATGTATGGAATTATGAGTGGATGTGTGGAATTATGAGTGGATGTTTGGAATTTTGAGTGGATGTGTGGAATTATGAGTGGATGTGTGGAATTATGAGTGGATGTGTGGAATTATGAGTGGATGTGTGGAATTATGAGTGGATGTGTGGATTTATGAGTGGATGTGTGGAATTATGAGTGGATGTTTGGAATTATGAGTGGCTGTGTGGAATTGTGAGTGGATGTGTGGAATTATGAGTGGATGTGTGGAATTATGAGTGGATGTGTGGAATTATGAGTGGATGTGTGGAATTATGAGTGGATGATTGGAATTATGAGTGGATGTGTGGAATTATGAGTGGATGTGTGGAATTATGAGTGGATGTATGGAATTATGAGTGGATGATTGGAATTATGAGTGGATGTATGGAATTATGAGTGGACGTGTGGAATTATGAGTGGATGTATGGAATTATGAGTGGATGTATGGAATTATGAGTGGATGTATGGAATTATGAGTGGATGTGTGGAATTATGAGTGGATGATTGGAATTATGAGTGGATGTGTGGAATTATGAGTGGATGTATGGAATTATGAGTGGATGTGTGGAATTATGAGTGGATGTGTGGAATTATGAGTGGAATTATGAGTGGATGAGTGGAATTATGAGTGGAATTATGAGTGGATGTGTGGAATTATGAGTGGATGTGTGGATTAGTGGAATTATGAGTGAATGTGTGGAATTAGGAGTGGATATGTGGAATTATGAGTGGATGTGTGGAATTATGAGTGGATGAGTGGACTTATGAGTGGAAGATTGGAATTATGAGTGGATGTGTGGAATTATGAGTGGATGAGTGGACTTATGAGTGGAATTATGAGTGGATGATTGGAATTATGAGTGGATGAGTGGAATAATATTATGAGTGGATGTGTAGAATTATGATGATTAGATAGATAATTAAGTGTGTGGGTTTGACGGGATAGGGGCGTGCATGTGTGTGTGTGTGGGTGAGTAGTTAGATTAATTAACATGTGTGAGCACGCGCGCACAGACATACCACACACATACACACAATATTATATATATACAGTGATCACTTCCATAATCGAACTATATGGGCCATGGCCAGTTCGGTCACAGGGAGTATTCGGATACACAGAGTTAATTATGTATTTGTCATTATTATTAGGTTATTAGTCCTTTAACTATTTATTTGTCTCTATTATTATATTGGCAACATACCTTCATACCAGGGGTCATAAATATATCCAAATAATTCCTGTGGGACTATGAAATAGCTATTATTGGAGAAGAAAAATATTCTGTTCATCCCTCTACTGGAACATCAACAACAATGACCATGCAATCGTGTCGCCGTCGATAGTGTGCAGTACTGCCAATACGTATAGCGACTTCCGCTAGATCTAGCTACCTTTACTTCGATCTAGCAGCAATTATTTACACTAGCGGTTTGTATTTAAACTTTTGTTTAGAAATTTCAGAACAATGTCGAAGTGATATTATATGGATTTTGTCAATTCATATTTCTAGTGGTATTTATCATGTCTTACATCTAACAGTACTGCCAATATATATAGCGACTTCCGCTAGATCTAGAAACCTTTACTTCTATCTAGCAGCAATTATTTACACTAGCGGTTTGTATTTAAACTTTTGTTTTGAAATTTCAGAACAATTTCGAAGTGATATATTGATTTTGCCAATTCATATTTCTAGTGGTATTTATCATGTCTTACATCTAACAACACATGCTAGCGGATTTAACTTCAATTGGTAACCCTCCCGCTCGAGTCGGCTGGAAGATAATCGATAATGGTGGCACTTTAGTAAACCGGTGGTAAACAATACCGCATGCGTATCGGTTTGGCCAAGATTACTCGGTTTATATAAGTTTATTATGAATTATAATTTAGTATTATGGTAAGTTGGTTATCTACTATTATGTTTATAAGATATAATAAGTAATGATAAGTTGGCTACCTACTATTATGTTTATAAGATATAATAAGTAATGATAAGTTGGCTACCTACTATTATGTTTATAAGATATAATAAGTAATGATAAGTTGGCTACCTACTATTATGTTTATAAGATATAATAAGTAATGATAAGTTGGCTACCTACTATTATGTTTATAAGATATAATAAGTAATGATAAGTTGGCTACCTACTATTATGTTTATAAGATATAATAAGTAATGATAAGTTGGCTACCTACTATTATGTTTATAAGATATAATAAGTAATGATAAGTAAATTATTGTATATCAGCGATTTCACTCACTTTTTTTTTTTTTTTTTAAAGTCATGTACAACAACTTTACTTTAATTATTTATATATCTCATGGCCTGTTCGGTTATTGGCGAGGTTCGGATAATGACAGGTCGGATATAGGAGTGATTACTGTATATATATATATAAAGAGAGAGAGAGAGAGAGAGAGAGAGAGAGAGAGAGAGAGAGAGAGAGAGAGAGAGAGAGAGAGAGAGAGAGAGAGAGAAGGTATGAGCACCTAGACGGTCTCATTACTGATTAAATAAATAAATAGATAGCTAGCTAGCTAACTATAGTCTATTCGCTATTAGTAGGCGAGCAATCATGACCTCTAACCTCTGTAACTCAAAAACGACTAAAGTAATCAAGATAAAATTTCTACCCTTTTGGGAAGAGTCAGTCAAGGAATAGATGTAGAAATTTACAGCCAACTTGCTCTAGCCCTTTTTGAGTTACAGAGGATGCAGGCCACGATTGCTCGCCTACTTACAGCGAATAGACTATAGCTTGCTAGATATAGATAGATAGATAGATAGATATATAGATAGATAGATATAGGGATGGAAGGGTGAGTGGATAGATACATAGAGAGATAGATAGGTAAGTAAGTAATATAATTATCAATGTATATGCAGGCAGAGAGAGAGAGAGAGCAAAAGAGTGAGAGAGAGAGAGAGAGAGAGAGAGGAAATGTCACCATAGCAACACCATTACCGTCTCCACTATACAATAACCACATTAACCCAGTGTATTAGGCAAGGATACCACCGAACCTTCACCATAGTTTTTATTTTATTTTTATTTTTTTTTATTTTTTCTTCTTCCTTCTCCTTTCTTTTGAGTAATTTTCTTTATTTTAATGTTCGTTTTCATTTCTTTTTTCATTCTTTATTTAATTTCTTTCTGTGTCGGATATTTTTAATTAACTTTTTTCATGTTCTTTAACATTTATTTTATAGTTCTTCGTTTAATGTTCTTTTCCATTTTCTTTTTAAGTTTCTTTAATTTTTCTTCGTTTTAATTGGCTTATCCATTTTGCCTCATTTTCATGGTCTTCTTTTTAATTATCTTTTTCATTTCTATTTTCAATTTTTTCTTTTTATTTTATTTTCTTATTTCTTCTTTTTCAGTTTCTTTTTCATTTTTTCATTTTAATTTTCTTCATTTTCATATATTATCTTCTTTTCAATTTTCCTTTTCATTCCTTTTACATTATTATAACTAGTCCTATAATTGTTTTAGGATTCGGAGCTATTTTTGGAGGTGCTATATTATCTTGAATTATTTTTCCTGAGAGTTATATAATTTTCTTCTTTATATTTTGTTTAATTATCTCCTTTTCCATTTCTTCTTCTTTTACATTTCTATATATTTTTTCTTTTTCATGTTCTTTTCATGTTTTTTCTTTTACATGTTCTTCTGTATCATGTTCTTCTTTTCAATATTTGTTTTCATTTCTTTATCTCTTACTTTTTTTTATTTAATTCTTTTTAATTGGCTCCTTTTAACTTACGCCCTTTTTATTTTATTTTTATTTCTTTGTCGTTTTTTGTCATTAACTTCCTATTAATTAAATTTTATATTGAATATTTAATTTTATTCTTTAACATGTCTTTTTCATTATTTTCTTCTTTTCAATGTTCTTCTTTATATATGTTTTACATCTTCCTTGCTCTCCTTTCTTTTCTTTTGTGTTTGTTTTATTTTTCATATGCTTATTATTCCAACCTTTCAGAACACGATACCGCGTTTCTGTCTTTTAGTTTGGCTATTGTCAGACGCTTTTATTCAGCTTAGGCAGGAGGAAGTTTGGGAAATCAGAGGAATAGTATAGCTACAGTAGGTCCCTTTGATCCCTGGACATCCTTTCTAAAATGCACAAAATCCTCAAATAATGCAGGAATTAGGGTTATTTGAGATAGTATATAATTATGCCTCTTTGATTCCTAGAGATCCTTCCTAAGCTGGACAAAATCCTCTGCTAACAGCCAAATATAATAAAGAAATGCGTTATCCTATCTTGAAAGGGTTATTAATTCTTTCTTCTTCCTCATTATCATCATCATCATCATCATGTTTCATATTTTACATCTTTCTCCCTTATCCCTATTTAGTCCGAGGGGGATCTATTTAGTTCTCCCTTGATTCGTTCCACTAGTTTGGAGATTATAAGACGCTTCACCCCATTAGTTTGGCGATAATAGGACGCTTTGCCCCATTCAGGTGTCGAGTTCTTTCTGGGCGAGCGCTGGTGAGCCTATAACTTAGAAGACATTGACGGGACATTTTTCAACCGAAAAAAAAAATAAATAAAAATAAATATAGAGAAATGCCATGTTATTAGCATATACAGTCTGTATAGCGTTTGATGTTTATTGTAGGGGGTTAGTGTGCGTGTGTGTGTGTGTGAGATATATATATATATATATATATATGTTTCTAATCTCTCAGTGGGGTTCGAACCGCCGACCGTCAGGACGATAGCCAGCGCTTTAATCAACTACACCACGGCAGTCTCGCCGTGGTGTAGTTGATTAAAGCGCTGGCTATCGACCTGACGGTCGACGGTTCGAACCCCACTGAGAGATTAGAAACATTTAGTGGCTCACGTGTATTTGTGATATATATATATATATATATATAGAGAGAGAGAGAGAGAGTGTGTGCGTGTGTGTGTGTGAGAGAGAGAGAGAGAGAGAGACGCTTCACTCCATTCAGGTGTCGATTTCTTTTTGGCCGAGCGAGAGCGAGCCTGTAGCTTAAAAAAAATCGGCCTAAAATACATTGTTCGAAAAATAGCAAAAACAAGTAAAATCGTCAATAATAATGAAATTAATATCATAATAACCCCCAAGACATTGGACCGGATAGTGCTATTATTATTATTCTTATTATTATTATTATTCTTCTTCTTGTTCTTCTTCTTGTTCTTCTTCTTCTTCTTCTTCTTCTTCTTCTTATTCTTATTATTATTATCATTATTTCTCTCTGTCATCTTCTATATCTCTCCCCCCCCCACCCCCTCCTCTATTATTATTTCTCCCTGTCATCTTCTATATCTCTCCCCCCCACCCCCTCCTCTATCCCTCCTTCAATGCCAAGACTAGATAGACGATATTTTAATGCTAGGGGTAGATGGAGCGTGGATAGTGGGGGGGGGGGGGGAAAGGAAGTAAGGATAGGGGGGTAGGGGGGCTGGCGTAGTTACGTATGTGTGGGAGGGGGGGGGACGGCTGGCGTAGTGTGTGTGTGTGTGGGAGGAGAGGCTGGCGTAGTGTGTGGTGTGGGAGGGGGGGGGGGGGGCGGCTTGTCGTAGTGTGGGAGGAGAGGCTGGCGTAGTGTGTGTGTGTGTGGGAGGGGGGGGGGGGACTGGCGTAGTGTGTGTGTGTGTGGGAGGGGGGGCTGGCGTAGTGTGTGGGGGGGGGGGGTAATGGCGTAGTGTGTGTGTGGGAGGGGGGGGGGCTGGGGTAGTGTACAAAGGAGTACAAAGGAAATCAAGCAACAACAGTTCTAGTGACCCTTCTAGGCTGCTTGTCCTCCAAAACACTGAGGATCAAGTGTCCAAACAGTGGTTTAGAGTGGGTAAGGGAACTACTGCCCTGGAACTAATGTCCGTGGCAGGATTAGGAAGTTAGTAGGGGACAGATGGGTTAGAAACTGAGAGGGGGATAAAATAAAGTTATTCATTTACAAACGCAGTCAGTCGCGGGTTTGATGCGAGACCAAACCGTAGATTTAATTTCCCAGTCTAAGCGGAGTTTAAATGAATCAACGGTGCTGCAGTCTATAACGTCTCGGGGAAGCCCATTCCACAAGTTGACAACTCGATTGAAGAAGAAATTCTTAGATTCGTGTGAGTTAAAAGATTTACCAATAATTTTGCAACCGTTTCCCCGCGTGTAATTAGATTGGTCGATAGTGAAGTACTTACTACAGTTCATATTATCGATGTCTTTGATGATTTTGAACACTTGAATTAAGTCACCTCTTAATTCCACGAGGAAGTAAGAAGGAGGTGTGGTGTGGAGGTAGATGTGCTGGAAAGTGTGAAAAGGAACAACTTGAGATGGTTCGGCCATATGGAACGTATGGAAAGCGAGAGAATGACTAAGAGGGTGTACGAGAGCGAGGTGGAGGGACAGAGGGGGAGAGGTAGACCGAATATGAGGTGGAAGGATGGAGTGAGGAACTACATGAACGAAGGCGGTGCTGGTTGGGGGGAGGGGCGTCGACTGACTGGGGACAGAGGTGCATGGGGGCGGTTCGTTCGTGGCCACCCCTTCGGGGATCACGGCGTCAGGCAATAGATAGATAGATAGACCTCTTAATCTTCGCTGGGTTAAAGGAAATAGATTTAATTCTCTAAGACGCTCTTCGTATGGTTTGTTCTTTAGGCTAGGTATCATTTTGGTAACTCTACGTTGAACTCGTTCTAGCTTGTTTATATCTTTTTGGTAATAAGGGCACCAGGATTGAACGCAGTATTCCAGAAGAGGGCGGACTAAGGAATTGTAAAGGGTTAGGATAACTTCTCTGGATTTATTCTCAAATGACCTGCCTATAAAGCCAATTATTTTGTTTGCCTTCTTAACAACTTCTGAACATTGTTGACTCGGTTTTAGGTTACTCGATATTGTTACTCCCAGATCGGTTTCTCTGTTTACATTCTTAAGCTGAGTGCCATTCATCGAATAGTTTGCTTTCTCATTTAGGTATCCGATATGTAATACTTTACATTTATCCGCATTGAAACTCATTTGCCAAATTTGGGCCCAACATGACAATTTATCTAGATTGTGTTGCATATCGTCAACTTGTTCTTTTGAGAGTACGCTATTTGCAATTTTTGTATCGTCAGCAAATTTTGAGATTGTACAGGTGAGAACCTCATCTATGTCATTGATGTAAATTAGAAAGAGAATTGGTCCTAGTACCGATCCCTGGGGTACCCCACTACTTACATTGGTCCATTTAGATGCCTTACCGTTTATGACTACTCTTTGCTTTCTGTCGCTGAGCCAATTTTCTATCCATTTCAACACACCGTCTTGCATTCCATGCGCTTTTAGTTTTAGCAGTAAACGTTTGTGGGGAACTTTGTCAAAGGCCTTTTGAAAATCAAGGTATATAATATCAGCTTTACTCTCATCATAGAGGTTGAGGATATCGTGGAAGAAGTCTAAGAGGTTTGTTAAACAGGAACGTTTTTTACGAAAGCCGTTTTGAGTATCTTTAAGTAAGTTATTTGCCTCTAAGTGATTTACGAGTCTGTCTCTTATGACCGTTTCTAGCATTTTATATACAATTGAGGTTAAGCTAATTGGACGATAGTTACTAGGTAGGGATTTGCTGCCTTTTTTGAATATCGGTGTTACGTTGGTTAGCTTCTACTGATCAGGCATAGTCCCAGACTGCAAGTATTCATTGAATAGCAATGTCAGTGGTTTGGAGAGCTCATCCTTAGCTTCCTTTAGAACTCTAGGCGAGATTGTATCAGGTCCAGGCGTTTTATTTACCTTGAGTTTATCTAAACAATTCAATACTTCTCTCTCTGTAACGGTGATATTGCTTAGAACATCTGAATTATCAATCTGAATCGGCGATGGTGTAGGGATATCACTGAGGTCTTCGGTTGTAAAAACTGATGCAAAGAAGGTATTGAGGGCATTACTCATTTGTACTTCGTCTTTGGTGTATTCTCCATTTTCATCGACTAATGGTCCAACAGTTGAAGTAACTACTTTTTTCTTTCTGATATAACTATAGAATTCTTTCGGGTTTGTTTTACTTTGATTCGCAACATGTAACTCCAGGGTCTTTTTACTTTGCTTAATTAACTTTTTGGCTTTGCGTCGTAGCTCTACAAATTTCACCTGTTCTTCGTCATTTTGTGAGGATTTTAATCTATCATTAGCAAATTTTTTAGCAAGCAGACAGTCTGAAATATCTTTATTCCACCATTTGGGCTTATCATTATGGCCTGGACGCCGTATTTTCGATGGTATGCAGTCTTGCACTGCCTTAAGGTAAGTGGTTGTGAAACACTCCCAAGATGTATTTATGTCGTTATTGTTATTCAGAAAACTCCAGTCAGTTTCTTTAAGCTTTGATTTAAGTTTATGAAAATGTGCTTTCTTGAAATTAGGGACTTTCTCAATGCTGCTATTTGATTTGTTACTAGTAAACTTTAAAGTGAAAGTTATCGTACGATGGTCGCTGTTACTGAATTCATCACCAACATTCAAATTCTCTATTAATTCTTCTTTTGTTGCGAGTACAAGGTCAAGCACACTATTACCACGGGTCGGAGATTGTACAAATTGAAAAAGTGAACTCTCTTGCAAGTTAGCATAGAGGTCATGTCCAGAGTGTGAAGTAAGAATATCGCCCCATTTAGTCATGGGTAAGTTGAAATCGCCAAGAATTACGGAATCTTGTATGTTAGTTATTTCTGCAATTTGTTCATAAATTTCACTGCCAGTTTGCACTGATTGAGCTGGGGGTCTGTATACTAAAGCTAGTGTTATTTTAGTTCCTCGTTTATTATTTAATAGTACGTAAGATATGTCTATATTCGCAATTTGAGGTTTTGACATTAAGACGGGATTAAGACTTTCCTTTATAAAAAACAGAACTCCTCCTCCATTTCTATTGATCCGACTTTTCTCAAACATTGTATAACCAGGAAGCGTATATTCGGCTAAAAAGTCTCTGTCTTCCGTATTTAAACAAGATTCTGTAATGCCGATTATATCATAATGTTCTGTAAACACGATTTCCTCTAGATCTGAAAATTTATTGCGTATGCTACGAGCATTTACATAAAACACCTTAAGAGTATTAGAGTTGGATGTTACCGATTGTGCATTGTCTGAATTTTCAGTTCGTATTTGACTTACACTACCCTGACTGGGTACCCCCAGTTGACCCCGTTTTTTGAACGGAAATCCTTGACTGCATCGTTCAGCAGACGACCAAGACGTGCAGCTCCTACTTCATTGAAATGTACACCATCTCCTGAAAACAAACATTTATCATAGTAAAAATGATCCCACGTGTCGACAAAGCCGATGTCCTCCTCCGATGTGTGTGGGAGGGGGGGGGAGTGGGTGCTGGCATAATGTGTGTGTGTGTGTGTGGGATGGGAGGGGGGGTGCTGGGATAGTGTGTGGAAGGGGGGGGGGGGGCTGGCGTGTAATGTGTGTGTGTGGGAGGGGGGTCTGGCGTAGTATGTGTGTGTGGGGGGGGGCTGGGGTAGTGTGTGGGAGGGGGGCTGGCGTAGTGTGTGTGTGTGTGGGGGGGGGGGGGGGGGGGCTGGGGTAATGTGTGGGAGGGGGGGGGGCTGGCGTAATGTGTGTGTGTGTGTGGGGTGGGGGGGGGGGCTGGGGTAGTGGGGGGGACTGGGGTAGTGTGTGGGAGGGGGGGCTGGCGTAGTTTGTGTGTGTGTGGGAGTGGGGGGGGGGGGGCTGGCGTGTGTGTGTGTGTGGGAGGGGGGGGGCTGGCATAATGTTTGTGTGTGGGAGGGGGGCGGCTGGCGTAGTGTGTGTGTGGGAGGGGGGTGGCGGCTGGCGTAGTGTGTGTGTGTGGGAGGGGGGGGGGGGGTGAGGGCTGGCATAATGTGTGTGTGTGTGGGAGGGGGGCGGCTGGCGTAGTGTGTGTGTGTGTGGGACGGGGGTGGCGGCTGGCGTAGTGTGTGTGTGTGTGTGGGAGGGAGGGCAGCTGGCGTAGTGTTTGTGTGTGGGAGGGGGGCGGCTGGCGTAGTGTGTGTGTGTGTGGGGGGGGGGGGGGCTGGCGTATTGTGTGTATGTGTGTGGGAGGGGAAGGGGGTATGGCGTAACTAAAGCCGTCCGCATTGTGGAGAGGTGCAGTGGAGTTGGGTGGAGGGGTGAAATTTTTAGTGGCTGAGAGGATTGATGAATATGTGGATAGATAGCTAGATAGGTGGGTGTGGGGAATTTTAAGTTGATGAGAGGATAGATAGATATAGATAGATAGGTAAATTGATAGATATTTAGATAGATAGATAAATAAATAGATAGATAGATGGGTGGGTGGATGAGTGGAATTTTGAGTGGATGAGAGGATAGATAGATAGATAGATAGATAGATAGATAATTAGATAGATAGGTGGGTGGATTAGTGGAATTTTGAGTGGATGAGAGGATAGATAGATAGATGGGCGAGAAGGTGGATAGATAGATAGATGGATGAATGAGTGGATGTGTGGAATTATGAGTGGATGTGTGGAATTATGAGTGGATGTGTGGAATTATGAGTGGATGTATGGAATTATGAGTGGATGTGTGGAATTATGAGTGGATGTATGGAATTATGAGTGGATGTGTGGAATTATGAGTGGATGTGTGGAATTATGAGTGGATGATTGGAATTATGAGTGGATGTGTGGAATTATGAGTGGATGTTTGGAATTATGAGTGGACGAGTAGAATTATGATTGAAAAACAGAATAGCTAGAATGATGATCGAGTGGATGAGTGGAAGTATGAGTTGTAAATAGGATAGATAGATGGGTGAATGGTTGAGTGGATGAGTGGAATTATGGATGGGTGAGTAGATAGATGGATTAATGGGTATGTAAGTGGATAGCTAAATGGAAGGATTGGTTTTGGATACATAAATATAGGGGATTGGTAGTTAAGTGGATGTATAGATAGAGGGATTGGTAGACAAGTCCATAGATAGACAGATAGAGGGATTGGTAGATAATTGGATAGATATATATACATAGATAGAGGGATGGGTAGGTAAGTGGATAGATAGATAGATAGATAGATAGAGGGATTGGTAGATAAGTGGATAGCTAGATAAAGGGATTGGTAGGTAAGTGGATAGATAGATAGATATATAGATAGATAGATAGAGGGATTGGTAGATAAGTGGATAGATAGATAGAGGGATTGGTAGGTAAGTGGATAGATAGATATAGATAGCTGGATTGGTAGGTAAGTGGATAGATAGATAGAGGGATTGGTGGGTAAGTGGACAGACATACCACACACATACACACAATATTTTACATATATATGTATATATATATATATATATATATATATACCGGTATATATAATTATATATATATATATATATATATATATATATATATATAGAGAGAGAGAGAGAGAGAGAGTATGAGCACCTAGACGGTTTCATTACTGATTAAAGCAATATATAGATAGCTAGCTAGCTAACTAGCTTGCTAGATATAGATAGATAGATAGATATATAGATAGATAGATTTAGGGATGGAAGGGTGAGTGGATAGATACATAGTGAGATAGATAGGTCTCTATCTAATTATTCCCTGGCGCCGTGATACTCGAAGGGGTACGTATATAAGTAATATAATTATCAATGCACATTATATGAAGGCAGAGAGAGAGAGAGAGAGAGAGAGAGAGAGAGAGAGAGAGAGAGAGAGAGAGAGAGAGAGAGAGAGAGAGAGCGAGAGAGAGAGAGAGAGAGAGAGAGAGAGCGAGAGAGAGAGAGAGAGAGAGAGAGAGAGCGAGAGAGAGAGTATATTAACGTTACGTAACTCAGCAGGGTTAGAGCAATTGAGCTGTACATTTCCATACCTATACCTTGGCTGACCCTTCCCAAATGGTAGAAATATTAGCTCATTTACTCTAGTCGTTTATGAGTTATGGAGGTTAATGTTCAAGAGTTTTGGCCTACTTATTAAGAACAGGGTATAGCTGGACAGACAGGCCCAGATGATGACATTACTACGTAAATAACAAGGAGGGGAATGAGTCATCACAAAAATAATGTATGACAATTGTTTTTATTAATCAGGAAGGGTGGGTGGTTCATTGATAAACTCTAATGACACAATCATACATGACATACACACAGTAGGCACAATACACTCTCATAAAGTACAGTCACAAGAGTCATAAATATTAAGTAGGCTATATCTCACAAATACACGTGAACAACTAAATGTTTTTATACTCTCAGCGTGGCTCGAACTACCGACAGCTAGTGTTTGGTTGGATTAGAATGAATTAAAACAAATCGGATCAAGTTGCGTGGGGGTACTTGTAAAAAATCCATGTATATTATCCTGGAATGTGGATCCTACGACTTGTGTATGAATTGAAAAGGAAATCCTAATTGGATAATCTGAGTAGGATTTCTCTTCTTAGTATAAATGGGAAATAGTTAAGCATCTTCTATCACGCCGTGGTAGAGTTGGCTAAAGCATGGATAATCGTCCATACTGTTGGTAGTTTGAGCCCCGCTGAGATTATAAATATATTATACGGTATATATTTGAATATAAAATAAATATATAAATAATTAAATAAATAAATTTTATATATATATATACAATATATATATATATATATATATATATATATATATATATATATATATATATATATATATATATACAGTATATATATATATATATATATATACCGGTATTTACAGTATACAGTATATATATACTGTATATCCATTTTTTAATTCTGGATATCAATCTAATCATGTACACAGACCCAACTGCATTATGGAAAGCATAATGTTCTAGTGAGAGGAAAGAACAATGAATGGGGCCAAGATCACTAAGGAGCAAGACAACTACGATGATCACTAAGGACCAAGACAACTACGATGATCACTAAGGAGCAAGACAACTACGATGATCACTAAGGACCAAGACGACTACGATGATCACTAAGGACCAAGACGACTACGATGATCACTAAGGACCAAGACGACTACGATGATCACTAAGGACCAAGACGACTACGATGATCACTAAGGACCAAGACGACTACGATGATCACTAAGGACCAAGACGACTACGATGATCACTAAGGACCAAGACGACTACGATGACCACTAAGGACCAAGACGACTACGATGACCACTAAGGACCAAGACGACTACGGGAAACTTGCTCGTCGGAAATTGCCGGAAAAATCGCTCGTGTGCCACCACTTGACTACTCCGCCTAAACGTTCATGCTGGTGATGTGAACCTGTTAAGGGAGCCCAAGTTTTTTTCTCTTTCTCTCCGTCTCTCTTTGGCTTGTAACCATTCGGCCCCATTCAGCCTACTGTTTTAACCCTTAAAAAGCGGCTCACCACATAAGTCGTTTTTAATAAAGCTGGACTATGTGGCGGCGCTCGACATAGGTCGAGTGGCAATTTCAGCACGTAATGTTGCTGAGAGAGAGACAAGTGGTGGCAGGAGACTAGCGAGCGTATGACTGCTCCAGACCACCGCGGCGAACCTACTGACACGAATCTCAGCTCCCTCCTCCCTCTCTCACTCGCTACATACTGAATTATATGGGGAAAGTACCGAATTACATGCTTTTTGCACTCGCGTTGCACGGTTATTGCAAGAAAACTATCCATCATACAAGGATCGTTATGGTGTCATTCGAAAGCTCTGTTTATGCCCTTTCAGGGATAGATACTTGTTTTACGTTCTGGGTCTTATTTAGGCATGAAAATAATCACGTAAACAGCCCTATTTTGGCTAAAAACACCCCGCTGGGCGGTACATATAAATAAACCGCATAGGCCGCTAAAGAAGGGTTAAGACATTTACCCCCATCCAAGTGTCAATATTTTCCTGGCGAGCGGTAGCGAGCCAGCATATATATTTTTTTTGTTTTGACAGGAAGCTAAATTTGTACATTTTTCGATAGAAAAATGTCTCCGGCGAAGCCAGATTTCTCCATACAATGCTGGCTCGCTATCGCTCGCCAGGAAAATATCGACACTTGGATGGGGATAAACGTCTTAAAGCAGTTGGCTGCATGGAGCCAAATGGATACAAGCCAGGGAGAGAGAGAAAAGGAGAGTAAGATAAAAAAAAAACGGTGACCCCCTTAACCTCTTGAAGATATGCTGATGCATTTCTGTTCTGTTTTCTGGCCATTATTAGGCGGTTTTATTCAGTTAACCTCTGATGTGCGCATAGGGGTAATTAGACACCTCTCCCTGTGCGCATGTATTTGAGGTGTTTCCGTCACTAAAATATTCATTGTACCATTAATAGCATTAATTCTTATCCATATGCGCCTATTATGGGTTGATTATAAAGGTATTAACCTGAAACAACAATAAAACAAGTGAAAACAGCGTTTGGAAGGTCAAAATCGGAGATATAGCCCGCGAGTTGTATAATGTATGGGTGAGGCAAGCTGCTTTCCCGCCAATTTCCCCCAAGGCCACTGAGACACAGTCGATCGATACTCTCTCTCTCTCTCTTGCATTCGCTTGATATCAGTGATGACCACACCCTCCAATCGGATTTCTAATGTTAGCACGAAAATATACCTCAGAATAAGGGAATAAGAGGGAAAATAGGTGATAACTGAAGGAGAGGAGGAAAGTGGGGAAGGAGGGGAGGTAGAGGACTGAGATTTTGCATGGCCCAGGGGCCAATTTTTTTTTTTTTTTTTTTTTTTCCCGATGTCAAAAGTTGATTTTTTTTTTCACTCACTCTTAAGAGTCTCCCCGCAGTCCGCCGGGGGAACTCTTAAGAGTCTCCCAGCAGTTCCCAGGTTAAGCGGCTGTCACACGAGCGCTTTTTCCGTCAATTTTCCATGAGCAACTTTTTTCTCGTATTATTTCGGGACTTTTTCGCACTGGTATCGGTAACTGGACTGAAGGTAGATTATGTTAGGCAGCCGAATTATGATAAAGTGTAATTTTTGAAGCTTACAGACCATAATTGCCCGTAAAAATTGCTCGAAAAAAGGCTCGTGTGACTCTGGCATTAGGTAGGGTATATGAAAGTCAGAGGGGGTTAATTGAGACAGTGTTTAACCTCTTTACTCCCACAGATCCTTCCTAAGCTGTATAAAGTTGTCCAATAATAGCCAGAATAAAGTGCCAAAACACAATGACCACTTTTTACATTGGCTTCTGGCTATAACTAGACAATGTTATGCACTTTAAGGGGAGACTGGCCGTTTGTTTGCTCTATTAACTAATGTATTCATATCTTTTTTTGTTTCCTCCCTAGACCTCCATCAAGCTTAGAAACACGCACCCTAGACCCCCCTTCAAGATAAATTTGTAAATGTTTCGGCAGAAAAAAAATCCGGCCGAAGGCCGGTTCCTCTCAAAATTGCAGGCTCGCTATCGCTCGCCAGGAGAAAATCGACACCTAAATGGCACGAAAGGTCTTAACATTTACAACGAAATCGGGCGAAAGGTGTTAAAATCGCCAAACTAATGGGCTGAACGTCTTATAATCTGAAAACTAATGGAGCTAAACATGAGGGAGAAGGGGGTTCAGAAAAACGGTCTTCCTCCCCTTAAGAAGGCCATATGCTATTCGGAGGGTTTATTGAGATCGTATTTACCCTTCTGAGTCCGAGAGGCAGATTATAAGCTAAATCAAATCGTCTAATGGTAACCCGAATATTATGAAAATGACATCATCTGCTGAAGGGGTTTAATCAACAGGGGGGAGTGTCTTTTATTATCGCAGACCAATAACAGATCCATCCTAAGCTGTATAAAATGGTCTAACAATAGCCGGAATACGCTGCCAAAACGCGGCACAATCCCTAACCCCTTCTGTACCGGCGACGTCTTTTTAATTATAATATATATTTTGTGAAGCTTAAAATAAGGGTCTACGGCAGTGGAAAGGGTTAAGAAGGGTCTACGGCAGTGGACAGGGTTAAGAAGGGTCTACGGCAGTGGAAAGGTTTAAGAAGGGTCTACGGCAGTGGAAAGCGTTAAGAAGGGTCTACGGCAGTGGAAAGGGTTAAGAAGGATCTACGGCAGTGGAAAGGGTTAAGAAGGGTCTACGGCAGTGGAAAGGGTTAAGAAGGGTCTACGGCAGTGGAAAGGGTTAAGAAGGGTCTACGGCAGTGGAAAGGGTTAAGAAGGATCTACGGCAGTGGAAAGGGTTAAGAAGGGTCTACGGCAGTGGAAAGGGTTAAGAAGGGTCTACGGCAGTGGAAAGGGTTAAGAAGGATCTACGGCAGTGGAAAGGGTTAAGAAGGATCTACGGCAGTGGAAAGGGTTAAGAAGGGTCTACGGCAGTGGAAAGGGTTAAGAAGGGTCTACGGCAGTGGAAAGAGTTAAGAAGGGTCTACGGCAGTGGAAAGGGTTAAGAAGGGTCTACGGCAGTGGAAAGGGTTAAGAAGGGTCTACGGCAGTGGAAAGGGTTAAGAAGGGTCTACGGCAGTGGAAAGAGTTAAGAAGGGTCTACGGCAGTGGAAAGGGTTAAGAAGGGTCTACGGCAGTGGAAAGAGTTAAGAAGGGTCTACGGCAGTGGAAAGGGTTAAGTGAGATAGTTGGAAGCCTGGAGGCCCTTTATTAACTCAATAATTAGCTTTAAGGGGAGATGAGGCGTTTAAGGGGAGATGAGGCGTTTAAGGGGAGATGAGGCGTTTAAGGGGAGATGAGGCGTTTAAGGGGAGATGAGGCGTTTAAGGGGAGATGAGGCGTTTAAGGGGAGATGAGGCGTTTAAGGGGAGATGAGGCGTTTAAGGGGAGATGAGGCCTTTTTCTGCTCCCCATTTTGACTAATGTTTAGCCCCATTAGTTTTCACATTTTATGACGTTCGCTCCATTAGTTTGCCGATTTAAAAAAACTTTAGTGTCATTTTTATATCAATATCAAGACCTTTCGTGCCATTTAGGAGTCAATTTTTTCCTGGCGAGCGACAGCGAGCCTGTAAATTTAGGAGAAACCGGCCTTTGGCCGAATTTACAAATTGTTCTTAAAGGGGGTCAAGGGGGTGTAATTTCAAGCTTGATGGAGGGTTTGGGAACAACCTAAAAACCTCCCCTTAACCCCTTCTGTACCAGCGACGTCATTTATATATTCTTTTTTTTATATTTAGGCGATTTTGTGCAGCTTAGGAAGGATCTGTGGTAGTGAAAATTATTAAGCGAGATAGTTGGAAGCCCCGAGCCGGTAAACATGTTACGTTGGGTATGATCAAGATATATACCCGGTAAACATGTTACGTTGGGTATGATCAAGATATATACCCGGTAAACATGTTACGTTGGGTATGATCAAGATATATACCCGGTAAACATGTTACGTTGGGTATGATCAAGATATACCCGGTAAACATGTTACGTTGGGTATGATCAAGATATATACCCGGTAAACATGTTACGTTGGGTATGATCAAGATATATACCCGGTAAACATGTTACGTTGGGTATGATCAAGATATATACCCGGTAAACATGTTACGTTGGGTATGATCAAGATATTTACCTGGTAAACATGTTACGTTGGGTATGATCAAGATATATATTGGGTATGATCAGATTGTAGACTATAAAGGCTAAATAAAAAGATTTCAATTCAATTCAATTCAAAGGTCCGTGAATATGAAGCCTCACCGTGCGTAAAGTGCGGAGTGTGTGTGTGTGTGTGGGGGGGGGGGGAGGGGGGATTATATATTCAAGGGGAGATGGGTCGTTTTCTGGTCCCACTTCTTCCTCATGTTTAGCCCCATTAGTATTTCGATGTTAAAACCTTGCGTCCTATTTCTATATCAATATCAAGACCTTTCGTGTAATCTAGGTGTCAATTTTTTCGTCGCGAGCGATAGCGATCCTGTAATTAAATAAGAACTGGCCTTCGGCCGGCACATTTTTCTACCGAAAAATGTACAAAATTATCTTAAGTGGGGGTCTATAGGGGGTGTAATTTTAAGCTTGATGGAGGTCTAGGGAACAAATTAAAAACCCCCTTAAAAATAACAAGGGAGGGAGATGTCTTCATTAGGGGGGTGTCTTATATATAAATAACAAGGGAGGGAGATGTCTTCATTAGCGGGGTGTCTTATATATAAATAACAAGGGAGGGAGATGTCTTCATTAGCGGGGTGTCTTATATATAAATAACAAGGGAGGGAGATGTCTTCATTAGCGGGGTGTCTTATATATAAATACAACATGTTACGTGGATTATAATCAGACCCTACCTTTCCTAGAGTGTGTAGTGTGTGTGTGTGTGTGTGTGGTGTGTGTGTGTGTGTGGGGGGGGGGGGAGAGGGAGGGGGTATTATAATCAATACGATGTTCTGTTCAGGTTCGTACCCACAGTCGTGGGCAAAAGCAAAGTTGTTTACGATTTTCAAAAAGGGTGATAAGTCGAATGTTAGAAATTACCGAGGTATTAATATCATAAGCAGTATTGCGAATATCTACGACATGGTGTTGTGTTCACGTTTGAAAGAGTGGTTTAAACCATTTAGAGAACAGGCAGGAGCACAAGCGAAAAGAGGATGCTTAGTACATATAATAACCTTACGTTTGCTTTGTGATATGGCGAAGAGGAAAAGGCTAACATTGTTTGATACATTTATCGACTTTTCACAGGCATATTACTTACGTACCGAGAAATATTTTGTTCCTCGTATTACGAAGGTTAGGATGTGCTTCATTGATGCTGGGTGCCTTAATTCCTATCTATAGTGTAACGGAGAGTATAATTGGGACTGCTTTGATAACAATAAACCTTGGTGTAAGACAGGGATCTCCAACTTCTTGTCTATTGTTTATCATTTGTGTTGATTTAATTAGGATGATTAAGGAAGGATGCGAGCGAGATGGGTTTTTGATGTGGTTACATGTACTAGTACTTATGGACGATACTGTACTGCTGGCAACAACTAGGCCAAATATGATAAAGAAACTTATCTATATTACAGAAATATTGTACTGAGTATGGGATGAAGATCAACCAATCAAAGACAAAGTTTTTCGTGATTAGCGGTAGTAAAGCAGACTCTGAGCCATTGGTTGTAAACGAGGTAGTTGAGAACCCGTGTTTCAGTTACCTATATTTATTTGGGTTCACCATTTACGAGTGATGGTTGTGCTTTATCGGCTGTTAGAGCCCATGCTAATGTCTTAAGTATGTATCATTTGTAACGAAAGATAATGATGTTCCTTTTATAGTGAAAAAACGAGTGTTTGATGTGTGCCTTTTGTCAACATTGATTTATGGATGCGAGTCGTGGTTGTGTTCGGATCTGAAGCCAGTTATTAAGTTATACAACTGGTGTTTGATGCAGTTACTTGGAGTGAGGCGAACTACTTGCAATGACGTTTGTTATGTAGAGTCGGGGTATCTTCCATTACAAGACCTCGTTAAATTCAAACAGCATAAATTCTTTTATAAAATGTGGCAGGAAAGATCCAAATACCGAGATGACCCGCTTTCATTTGCCATTGGAGCCGTGATTGATTCGAATATTGTTACGGGTAGATTGGTGAGTGGATTCGTTTCACGAGACATAGCTGATCTGAGTGTTGCGATGCAAGATGTGTCTGGAGTCAGGAATAGTGAGTCATCTAGACATAAGACCCATAAGGAAATGAACCCTTCTTACAACGTAAATAATGTGTATAAACAGAGACATACTACCTTCAAATCAAGTAATGCCACTTGAGAAAAAACTCACACAACCCACCCGGGATTCGAACCCTGGACCTTGCGATCAACAGGCACTTCACTGGTAGGGGGTATCTTGTGTAAAATCGTCTACTGGTAGATGGATGTCTACCTAGACAGATCCTGGGTGACAGTTGTTGCCAGGTTGCAAGAGCTCTTTTGTGGCCAGTGTGGTGTAGTGGTTAGCACGAGTGCCTGTTAATCGCAAGGTCCAGGGTTCGAATCCCGGGTGGGTTGTGTGAGAGAGACATACTATTAATGAAATCCATAGTTTGTCATTTACTCGTTTTCGTGTGAGTGGGCACTCATTAGCTTGTGAGACAAGTCGGTGGAATAGGCGGGGCCGGCTGCCACCTGAGGAGCGGCTGTGTGTGTGTGTGGAGATGTACAGAATGAACATGTGGTACAAAACTGTCCGCTCACCAATCACCTCAGGCAGACCTATAATTTTGAAAATTTACAACAGTTAATGATTTCAGATCAGTTCACACCAGATATCTTGTGTAAAATCATTCATGGTATTTTGGCTGCTTATTGATAGTTATTCGGACGATCAAAGGCGAGGAGGATATGCAGTGTTTACATATATTGCATATTGTGTCTTATATAATTATTTGGAAAGGGTTTTGTTTTTGGACTACAGTTTTCACTATGTTGTAAGACTGGACAGTGAGATATGCATTGCTTGTTGGGAAACTATAATTGCACTATGTATAAATTATACGATGTATTCTGTGGTCAATAAAGTACCTATCTATGTGTGAGTGGTGTGGAGTGTGTGGGTGGTGTGTTTGTGCGTGTGTGTATGTGTAAGTGTGTAGGTGTGGTGTAGGGTTTTGTGTATGAGTGTGTAGAATGTGTGAGTGTGTGTATGTGTGTGTGGTGTGTTTGTGCGTGTGTGTGTGTATGTGTAAGTGTGTGTGAGTGAGTGCGTAGCATGTGTGTATGTGTAAGTGTGGGTGTATGATTGTGTGTATGAGTGCGTAGCATGTAAGGTTGTGTGTGTGTGTGTATGAGTGCGTAGCGTGTGTGTGTAAGTGTGGGTGTATGATTGTGTGTATGAGTGCGTAGCGTGTGTGTGTGTGTGTATGAGTGCGTAGAATATGTGTGTATATGTATGTGTAAGTGTGGGTGTATGATTGTGTGTATGAGTGTGTAGAATGTGTGTCTATGTGTAAGTGTGTGTGTATGATTGTGTGTATGAGTGCGTATAATATGTGTGTATGTGTATGTGTAAGTGTGGGTGTATGCTTGTGTGTATGAGTGCGTAGAATGTGTGTGTGTGTGTGTGTGTGTGTGTGGGCTAATTATTGTTTTCATTGAACGCTGAGCCTCCTACAGGATCCTCACAAATAAAGATAATCGTCTTACAATTACCACGGCTTAAGGGGGGATGGCCCGGTTTTCTGGACCACTTTCTCCCTCATGTTTAGCCCCATTAGTTTTCAGATGTTTAGATGTTTGCCCCATTAGTTAGTCGATTTTAAGACCTTTCGTCCCATATTTTCGTCAATATTTAGAACTTTCGTGCTATCTAGGTGTCGATTTTTCCCCTGGCGAACGATAGTGAACCTGTAATGTTGGAAGAATCGGCCTTCGGCCGGGACATTTTTCTACTGAAAAATTTACAAATTAATCTAAATGGGGGACCTAATGGACGTTTTTTGTTTGTTTTTAATTTGATGGAGGTCTAGGGAGGAAACTAGAAAAAATAATGAATACATGCAAAAATCGGCCAAAAAGTGAACCATCCCCCATAACCATAAGACACTAACCGTAGTCTGCTCTATGACAAGGGTTTAACCTCTCCTGTACCGGCGACGTCTTTTGTACTTCATGCTGGCTACTATTCCACGATTATTTTCACTTTAAAAAGGGCCTCCAGCAATTAACAGGCTTCGAACTATCTCATTTAACCCCTTCACTACCACAGATCCTTCTTGACCTGCACACAATCGTCTAAATATAGCAAACCTTTAATTAAAATGACGTGGCCGGTACAGAAGGGGTTAAGGGGGAGGTGTTTGCTTTTTCTGGCATCTATTAGACGACTTTATTCAGTTTAGGAAGGCCTTACTCTGCCATACGACAAGGGGTTGAGGCGGGTAGGGGGGATTTGGTTGCTCTATTTATCTATTAATTCATTATTTTGACATGCCTCGCTAGACCTCCATCACGCTTTAAAAATCATTCCTCTTAAATTACAGGCTCGCTATCGCTCGCCAGGAAAAATCAACACCTAAATGGCATTACAGGTTTTAAAATGGACAGAAATTGGGCGAAATTTCTTAAAATCGCCAAACTAACGGGGCGAACGTCTTAAATAAGAACATAAGAACATAAGAACATAAGAAAATGGGAGTCTGCAGAAAGCCGATTGGCCTAAGCAAGGCAGATCCCTGTCCCACACAACCCCAATTACAAAGCCCAATTATAGGCTCAACACTCTAATACCCTGAGGATCATCTTACCAAAACGGTTAGAGATTAACGCAGGATTACGGGGGTCTGCAGAGCGCTGATTGGCCCAACCCTGCTGATCCCCCTTCACACCCAACCCTTCTCGTCCATATGCTTATCCAATTTTATCTTAAAGCTCCCTATCGTTTTTAATCCCACTATAGCACTTGGTAGTCCATTCCACCCATCTACAACTCTGTTACCAAACCAATATTTGCCTATATCTTTTCTGAAACGAAATTTATCTAATTTGAAACCATTGGTACGAGTTCTTTCGCTATCACTGAGCTTTAGTACATTTGTCATGTCCCCTTTGTTAATCCCACTAACCCACTTGAACACCTCTATCATATCCCCTCTAACTCTGCGTCTCTCTAACGAATGTAAGCCTAATTTCTTCAACCTTTCTTTATACTGAAGATTTCTAATATTATGGATCATTTTTGTCATTCTACGTTGTACTCTCTCCAATGAATCTATGTCCATTCTGTAATAAGGACACCAAAATTGAACAGCATAATCCATATGGGGTCTCACTAATGACAAGTAAAGTTTTAAGATAACATCAGCAGTTCTGTTACTCACACTCCTTGAGATGAACCCGAGAATCCTGTTTGCCTTGTTTCGAACGCTTATACACTGTTGTCTAGGCTTCAAATCATTGCTAACAAACACACCTAGATCTTTCTCACAATTCGAGTTTTCTAATTCCACATTAGCTAGTTTATATTTAACATTTGTATGCATCTTCCCTATCTTTAATACCTTGCATTTGTCAATGTTAAACTTCATCTGCCAATTACTGACCATTCGTGTAAGGTATCTAGATCCCTTTGGAGGCACTCTATATCTCTATCTGAATCAATTGTTCTCCCCATCTTGGTATCGTCTGCAAATTTACTTATCCTACTAGTTATACCTAAATCAAGGTCATTTATGTATATAACAAACAACAGAGGACCTAATACAGATCCCTGGGGGACACCACTTTTGACTGCTCCCCATTCTGACTTCGTACCATTTATGCTGACTCTCTGCTTCCTACCAATTAGCCATGACCTAATCCATCCCAACAACGCCCCACCTATTCCATGCGCCTCAACCTTTCTCATCAATCTCTCGTGGGGACTCTGTCGAAAGCTTTACTGAAATCTAAATATATTATATCATATGACTTGTCATTATCTACTGCTTCATATACCTCTGAGAAAAAACTAAGCAAATTAGTAAGGCAAGAACGTCCCTGAGTGAATCCATGCTGAGAAGAATTTATTAAATTAAATGTATCTAAGTGGTTTCTAATTTTACTAGCAATAATTGACTCTAGTAGCTTTCCTATGATTGATGTAAGACTAATGGGACGGTAATTGGATGCTATTGATTTGTCACCTTTTTTGAAGATCGGAACTACGTTTGCAAGCTTCCAAGCTTCTGGAACTATACCTGTCTCCAATGACTTGTTAAATAAAAATGTTAATGGGTAACTTAACTCATCCCTACATTCTTTTAATACTCTAGCATATACCTCATCAGGACCAGGCGATTTATGAGGTTTCAGTCTGTCAATTTCCTTAAGCACATCATTTCTACTTATAGTAACCGTACTTAACCTATTTTCTATACTATCGCTATATACCTTACGGACTTCTGGAAACTGTGCCAAATTTTCATTAGTGAAAACGGAAAGAAATTGACCATTAATGTACTGCACATTTTTAAATCATTTTCTGTCATTTCTCCTATCGAAGTTTTAAGGGGACCAATTACATCTCTAACCTTGGATTTATATAGTTGGTAAAAAGCTTTAGGATTATTTTTTGAGTCATTGGCAACCTTAATTTCATAATTTCTTTTTTCTTTCCTAATATCCTTTTTTACCTGTCTTGATAGATTCTGATAGTAAGCAAGTAGGTGAATTTCGCCTTTTCTAATTTTTCTATATATTCCTCTCTTTTGTCCTAGAAGATCTAATAGTCTATTATTCATCCATTTGGGTTGGTTCTGTGTTGATCTAAATTTTCTTTTGGGGATGTATTTATTTTGTGCATTGAATACTGACTTGATAAAATTATCGTATGTATCTACCAAGGTTGACGTCTCTTCCTGACTTAAGATGACAGGTGCCTGAGAAGGGGTACACTCATTTGGACACCTGGATCGACTTAATTTTTTGACCATAGGGTCCGCTAATAGGGCTCTTCTTAACCCACCATAATTGGCTTTTCTAAAGTCAGGTATTAATGTTGTATTCTCTCTGGTATTACCTTTCCATTGTATATTAAAATACACAGAATTGTGGTCACTATTTCCTAGGTGGTCCCCTATCTCTACATTATTTACCATATGTTCATTGTTACTGAAAACTAAATCGAGAATATTATTACCTCTAGTCGGCGTATCTATGAATTGAAATAAAAAAACTATCTTGTACTACCTCTATAAACTCCTCAGAATCAGAGTCTCCTATTTGATGCTGCCAATCTATATTCGGAAAATTAAAATCCCCCATAATGCACACATTGCTAAACCTTGATGCCATTTTAATTTCCTCCCATAATGACGTTCCGTCATTTCTACTCATATTTGGCGGTCTATACATAACTCCAATAACTATGGTCTCACTACCTTCGTTAACCTCTACCCAAACACTTTCATTATCGTTATTTAGTCTAATACCTGATTTAATACAGCTTTTTAATGTACTCCTGACAAACACTGCTATACCGCCACCCCTCTTACTTGTTCGGTCATATTTAAACAAACTATATCCTGGTATATCAAATTCTGCTAAAAAATGCCTGGTTTCTGTATTAATCCACGTTTCAGTTAGCGCTATTATGTCTATATTTTCTTTGCTAACAAGGGCTCTAAGTTCGTTCATTTTGTTACATAGACTCCTACAGTTTGTGTAATATACTCTCAATTTACTTCTTTTCTTTATACCTAATTTACCTTTGTTTTAGCGACATTTCCATCTTCTGTTGCACCATCACTACTATTATTTGCATTATAGTCATCATTTTTAGCATGAGACTGAATATCCTTATCGCTTTCGCCTGACGCTAAAATTGTTCCAATTAACCTCTCATTTACACTCTCAATATTTCTGTTCAAAACCCCACAACCACCCTATCTAAAGAACTAGCTAATGTAGAAACCCCTAACCGTGAAAGATGAACCCCATCCCTTGCGTACATCCCATCTCTCCCATAGAAACTATCCCAGTTATCAATGAATGGTATTGCTTTTTCTTTGCAATATTTCTCCAAACGGCAATTGACACCAATCGCCCTGGATGTCCATTCCTTGGGAACTCCTCTTCTGGGTAGGATACAATGTACTACAGGGATCCCTCCCTTCATCCTAACTTTATCTAACACATCCCGATACTGCTGCAGCAGTTCCTCACTTCTACCCTTACCAACATCGTTACTCCCGGCACTGAGACAGATAATGGGGTTATCTCCACTATCTTCCAAGATGTGGTCCATCTTCTCTAAAACCCTCCCAACTCCATGGCCAGGCAGACACACAACCTTCCTAAGTTTAGTGCGGGTAGCCCTAACTAAATGTCTTACCATGGAGTCGCCCACAATCGACACAGACTTACCTTCTCGGGACACAGACTTACCTTTCCCTCGGGAGGATCCAGCAGCTGCAGTTGGAGAACCCCCGGTGGTGGCAGAAGGTCCCTTGGTGGTGGTGGTGGTGGGGGTAGTGGTGGTGGTAGGTAGCACAGCGTCAGAGGTTGGAGCTGAGTCGGCGGCAGGCACTTCGGTTATCCCTCCCTTATCCTGACTATCTTTTCCCTCACATTCGTCTCGCAAAGGAGAGAATGTATTTGTCTGAAATACTGAAAAATAATGGGGCTAAACATGAGGGAGAAGGATGTTCGAAACAAAATTCTTGAAGTGAAAATCTCCCTTTACAAGATACTCATGAAGGAGCCATGCATACTCTGCCATATTATGACAAGGGTTTATTTAGGGGAGACCACCTCGCTTTGTTTTATCTTTCTCTCCCTCTCTCTTTGGCTTGTATCCATTCGGCCCCATTCAGCCTACTGTTTTAAGACGTTTATCCCCATCCAGGTGTCAATATTTTCCGCGAGCCAGCATATATATATATTTTTGTTTTGACAGCAAGCTAAATTTGTAAATTTTTCGATAGAGAAATGTCTCCGCTGAAGCCGGATTTCTCCATACAATGCTGGCTCGCTTAGCTCGCCAGGAAGATATCGACACCTGGATGGGGATAAACGTCTTAAAACAGTTGGCTGAATGAGGCCGAATGGATACAAGCCAGAGAAAGAGAAAAAAAGGAGAGAAAGAGAAACAAAACAGGTGACCCCCCTTAACCCTTTCAGTACCGGTGACGCTCTTTTTAACTTGATTATGGCTTCTCTCAGACGATTATATTCAGTTTAAAAAGAGCCTCCAGCAATTAACAGGCTTCGAACCATTTCACTTAACCCTTTTGACTACCACAGATCCTTCTTAAACTGCATAACATCGTGTTAATATACCTGGAATCGAATTAAAACAGGAGTTAACCCATTCAGTACCGATGACGCTCTTTTCAATGTTGTTGGGCAACTATTAGACGACTTTATTCAGCTTAGGAAGGACGTCTGGTAATTAAATGGCTGCAGACTATTTTCATTATATTTTGGCAACTATTAGACGACTTTATTCAGCTTAGGAAGGACGTCTGGTAATTAAAAGGCTGCAGACTATATAAATGTATCCTTGCTCCTGCCGTAGATCCTTCCTAATCTGCTATAAAATCGTCTATATGTAGCTCAAAATAAATAATGAAAAGCCTTCGCCGGTACTGTAAGGGTTAACTCTACCAAGCACACGACTCTTGTATATGTTAAAGCTACCCGTACACGATATTATTCAGCCTAGGAAGTATCTTGTCTAGTCAGCCAATAATCATAACCCTTTTCAACTCCTCCCAAGATTTCCTTCATCATGGTATATTTTCACTTAAGGGGAGATGGGTCGTAGTTCTGGTCCCCCTTCTTCCTCATGTTTAGCCCCATTCATTTTCAGATTTTATGACGTTCGCCCCATTAGTTTCTTTGTATATATTAGGACTTTTTGTGGCATATAGGTGTCGATATTTCCTGGCGAGCGATGGCGAGCCTGTGATTTAAGAGGAACTGGCCTTCGGCCGGGACAAATTGATCTTGAAGGAGGGTCTTGGGCAGGTGTATTTTTATGCTTGATGGAGGTCTAGGGAGGTAAATAAAAATATATTATAAAGATAAATAATTGAGCAAATAAATATGCCATCCCCCCTTAACCCTCACAGTACCGGCGACGTCTATTTGGTTGTATTTCAGCTTCATTTATACGATTGTATGAAGCTTAGGAAGGATATAATTATGATATTGTATGAAGCTTAGGAAGGATATAATTATAATATTGTATGAAGCTTAGGAAGGATATAATTATAATATTGTATGAAGCTTAGGAAGGATATTATAATATTGTATGAAGCTTAGGAAGGATATAATTATAATATTGTATGAAGCTTAGGAAGGATATAATTATAATATTGTATGAAGCTTAGGAAGGATATAATTATGATATTGTATGAAGCTTAGGAAGGATATAATTATAATATTGTATGAAGCTTAGGAAGGATATAATTATAATATTGTATGAAGCTTAGGAAGGATATATAATTATGATATTGTATGAAGCTTAGGACGGATAATTATAATATTGTATGAAGCTTAGGAAGGATATAATTATAATATTGTATGAAGCTTAGGAAGGATATAATTATAATATTGTATGAAGCTTAGGAAGGATATAATTATGATATTGTATGAAGCTTAGGAAGGATATAATTATGATAGCTAGAAGGATTACTTGAGATAGTCTGTAATCTTATAACGGTAGACATCCTTCCTAAGCTGAATAAAACTCTAATAGTTGCCAAATTATAACTAAAACATGTCACCGGTACTGAATGGGTTAAGAGGGTGTTATATTTCTGGACCCCCTTCTCCTTCATGATTAGCCCCATTAGTTTTGAACTTTTAAGACGTTCGCCACATTTCTTTGCCAGTTTTTTAAAACCTCTCATGCCATGTATGTGTCGATTATTCCTTGCGAGCGAAAAAGAGCCTGTAATTTAGGTTTCACCCCGTTAAGGGAGCCCACCTCGCTTTTTTTTTCTCTTCTTCTCTCTTTGGTTTGTATCCATTCGGCCCCATTCAGCTTACTGGTTTAAGACATTTACCCCCATCCAGGTGTCAATATTTTCCTGGCGAGCGGTAGCGAGCCAGCATATATATATATTTTGTTTTGACAGCAAGCTAAATTTGTACATTATTCGATAGAATTTTGTTCTCCGACGAAGCCAGATTTCTCCTCGCTGGCTCGCTATCACTCGCCAGGAAGAAATTGACACCTGCATGGGGATAAACGTCTTAAAACAGTTGGCTGAATAGGGCCGAATGGATACAAGCCAGAGAAAGAGAGAAAAGGAGAGAAAGATAAAAAAGAAGGTGACCCCCCTTAATTTCGTGATAACAATACTCTTCACCTCATCAAGGTACCGATTACTTCAGGGCAGGCGATATCGAGCATGTAACTTAGAAGAAATCGACCTTTGGGCGGGATATTTTGCTATGGAAAACTGTACAAATTTAGCTTGAAGTGAGTCTGAGTGGACATTCGGCATACTTGAGAAAATCCTTTTTTCTTTAACATCTCAAATTAAATTAATGAAAACATGTGATTCTCCCAGGATTCGAACCTAGGATATCACATATAGAACATACAGACTCTAACCATTACACCACCAAGACCCATGACCTGACCAACCACAACTGTATGATCTCACCCTACTGAGGCCATGCAAGGGGACCTATCCGTGTGTCTTAGCCCCATTAGTTTTCAGATTTTAAGACGTTTGCCCTATTAATATGGCCATTTTAAGAACTTTCGCCCCATTTCTTTGTAAATATCAAGAGTTTTCGTGTCATTTACATGTCGACATTTTCCTGGCGAGCGATAGCGAGCCTGTAATTTTAAGAGGAACCGGTCTTCGGCGGGGTTATTTTTCTGCCGAAAAATTTACAAATTTATCTTGAATGGGGATCCTGTTTTTTTTTAAAGCTTGATGGGGGTCTATGGAGGAATAAAACAAAAATCGACCAAATAATTAATATGTGGGAATGCTTCACTTTTTTGGGCGACTTTTGCATGTTTTCCTTATTTGGCTAGTTTTCCTCCCTAGACCTCCATCAAATTAAATAAAAAAACATCCATTAGATCCCCCTTCTAGATTAATTTGTAAATTTTGCGGTAGACATTTTTTCCGGCCGAAGGCCGTCTCTTCCAACATTACAGGCTCACTATCGTTCGCCAGGGAAAAAATCGACACCTAAATAGCACGAAAAGTCTAAATATTGACGAAGAAATGCGAGGTCTTAAAATCGACTAACTAATGGGGCAAACATCTTAACATCTGAAAACTAATGAGGCTAAACATGAGGGGGAAAGTGGTCCCAAAAAGCGGCCCATCCCCCCTTAAGGTCCTTAAGGGGGGATGATTCATGTTGCGGCCCTACTTTGGGAATGACAACTCTACGGACCGTGTTGTATGATTATCACTCCACTGAGGCCCATTTATGGGGGAATGGCCGTTATCGTATAAATACGATAGAATATGACTCTTTTGTGATCTCTTATGTCTCTGTGACGTCATAATCTCTCCTACAGAACGACGTAGGACGAGTAGATCGTATATTATAAGATTGTAAATAAGTTAAGTTATAAAAGGCCTAATATGCTATTAAGCAATATTGCCATGTAGTATATATGAATTTATCGTATATATTAATATAATTTATCGTATAGAGCTACCTAAATGCGGTACGATAATTTGGGCTCCTGGCGGTTTGCCAAGGCAGCAAGGTGTGCTTTTGAGGTACGTCAGAGCCTTCACGAACACCAACCAGTTAACATCTAATTTTCCGCCCTCAGTTAATCGTGCTTTTGTGCCTCTAATCACAATACACATACAGCAATACACACAGCTACACCATCACGACGCTCTCATCGACATCATGACTGACTGATAGATAAGCATAATATTCATGTCCATTCCCATGTAATCATTTATTCTTTCTTTAACTTGACTCGTGTCTCGGGACCGAAGTCTCGTTCCCCATTGTCCACCACCATATTGGGTAAAACGTTCTCCCTTGCCTCATTGCCACGTGGAACTATTGGTGAGTTAATTCCTGGCTAATATTAACCCTTATAACCTTACCCTATAATTATATACATTATTATGTGAGACCTTTGGATATAAATTAGCTTATTTCAGATTGAATTCAATTTAGATATAGAGTATTCATTTAGATTGATTTTATTTGATTCATTATAGCTTAGTAATATTTAACTTCCATTGATAGTTTACCACATTGGTGCCCAGACCCGGGAATTAGCTACCAGTAAGGGATTTTAAGGCAATGAACAAGGGGACATATAACAGGATGCAGGAACAACTCTATGATAAACTGGCAAGGCTAGCCAAGCGATGGTTAGAGCCGGAATGCAGGGTCACATCGTTGTGCCTGCCTAAGTCCTGCATCCCACCCATCATCTTTCCCCAATAATTTTCTTTTCTGTTTCAGACTTCCTGTGACATATGACCTGACCTAACATTTTTTCTTGTTCAATATGATCCATTAGTAGGTATTGCTATATAGTGTACTATTTTTTCTCCATAACATAGAAGTCCGCCGGTTGGCGTCTCTTAAGTAGCCTATTATTTGGCCGTTGTTTTTGTAACGTGATATTTAGATACATAGCCTATAGGCTCACATGCAAAATGGATAAAGACCATAAAGAGACACCGTCTAGTGGGGTGCTAAGCAAAGCCCCTAAAAATCAAAGGGCGGGACTTCGGGGAGTGTTAAATAGGCTAATTGTGGACTTAAACACTTTCATCACTACTGCTGATCTAGAGGAATTGGAGGCTAGATTAGATAACGTCCAGGCTACCCACGGTCGTATTACGGCTCTGAGTGAGGTGATTGTGGCTGACATGATAGAGGAGGAAGAGATAGTTACAGAGTGTGATAATCGCGCCCTCTATGACGAACCTGTCTTTAGAGCGAAGCGCCTATTACAGCGTGCTGTCGCAAGTAAGAAGGGAGGCGATAATGAGGCCCATAGAAGGGCTGACCCAAAACATACTGTACACCTCCCAAAGCTCAATCTTCCTACATTTGGGGGCAAGTTAACCGAGTGGTTAGCTTTTTGGGACGTATTTCGATCTACGGTTCATGAATCCTCTTTGGATAATGTCCGCAAGTTTCACTATCTGAAGGGACAAATGGAAGGAGAGGCCTTACATTTAATAGAGGGTTTTGCAGTAGTAGGTGGTAGTTATCTTGAAGCGGTACACTTATTAGAGTCCACGTACGGGGATAGAGAGCAGTTGAAGATGGCCCATGTCGTTGCCTTGTTGGGGCTCGCAGAACCACAGTATAAGGTTGATGAGTTGACAAACTTCAGGGCAAATATGGAGTGCCATACTCGATCGCTAGATACCCTAGGGCTTACCACGCAGGAAATGATTGTCATTATCTTGCGTCAGAAGCTTCCTATGGCAATACTTGATAAGGTAAGATCATTTGAGCTGGGGGAATTCAAAACTCAGTTCAGTAAGGAGATCAATAATCTACAGTTGAACAAAGGGAGAATGTATGTGTCGGGAGGGAGTGAGAATGTGGAGAAGAGGGGAACAGTAAGCATGACAGTGGGGACTAAAGTAAAGAAAGAGGGTGTGTATAAGAAACCTGCTCAGATTCTATGTAAGCTATGTAACAACAAACATAAATGGAGTTTCTGTAAAATACCCGACAAATGAGACAAAACTAGCACAGGCGAGAAGATTGAAGCTATGTGTAGGTTGTCTAAGTGGGGAACATGGTAAGCAGGGACAATGTACTGCTACATACTTAAGGCCCTGTCGGCACTGCAAAGGACATCACTTTGATAAGTTGTGTCCTACTGCAGATAAAGTCAAAGACGTCAAAAATGAGGGTACTACAACTGTGGCACTAGGTAGCACGCAAGACACCACTATATTGCCCACAATACAGATTCCCATGGAAGGTAATGACATTAACAAAGTTTGTCGGGTACTTCTAGATCAAGGATCTCAACGTTCCTTTATAAAGAGGTCCGTACTAGTGGGATTGAAGCACCGAATCGTAGGGGCTGAGACTCTTCGATTACAGGGCTTCACAGGGGTTACTGATAAACAAGACTACGAGATAGCGGAGATTTCATATTTCTATCGTAAAAACCGGTACTTTATGACTTGTATCGTAGTAGACACCCTACCAGAATATGTATCTGTGGGTGTGAAGAAGGTGGAACACGCATTACGTAGCAAAGGGGTTAACTTGTCAGATCCCATGGGAAATCAGAGTGAGGTGCTGGTGTGGATCATTATTATGAAGTAGTATACCCTGGATTTAAAAAGATGTGTGGTGTAATTTTAATCCCCACTAAATTTGGATACTGCATGAGCGGAAAGGTGCATACTACACAGTCAAAGGTCCTGGTCGACACGGTCTCGATATATAGAGTCAATGTAACCGCGGCAGAGGAGTTGGGAAGGGAGGATTCCCAACCTAGTGACCCTAAGATGGCTGCCGAGTTCGACCTGGAACGACTGTGGAGATTGGATCACATAGGCATTAATCCTATGGAGACTGATTATGACTCGGAAGTTGCGCTACAAAGGTTTGACGAGTCTGTGTGCTACTGTGCCTCAGACAAGCAATATAAAGTTAGTTTACCTTGGAAGAACAGTGAGATAAGCCTACCTACCAACTATGGTTTGGCATTAGGTCGCTTGCGCGCATTGCAGCGGAAATTGTCTAACGAACCGAGCACGCGCCAGGCGTATGACGATGTATTTCGGAGTTATGAGGATAGGGGTTTTATTGAGAGAGTCGATGTCAAGGAACCGTGTAAGAAGGGTAGGGTTCACTATCTGGCCCATCATGGGGTAAAGAAAGACAGCGTCACCACACCAATACGGGTGGTGTATGACTGTTCTGCCCACCAAGGTCAACAACCCAGTCTGAATGACTGCCTGTTGACAGGTCCGTCCATGGTGTCGGATCTGTCCCAACATCTATTGCGGTTTAGGCTGGGGAAGTATGCCTATTACAGTGACATCGAGAAAGCATTCTTGATGGTCAAGCTAAAGGAGGAAGATAGAGATGTTACCCGCTTTCTTTGGTTCAGCGACATTAGCGACTCTGAAAGTCCCATCATAATATACCGTTTTCGGGTTGTACTCTTTGGGGCCACTTGCTCGCAGTTTTTGTTAAATGCCACAATCAGAAAACATCTAGCTGACACTCATGAGGACACAAGTAAACTATCTCGCGGATTATACATTGATAATTTGCAGGGGTACTAGCGATAGTCAAGATGATTTGTTGTATGCATACTGGCAAGCACGCAGATTGTTTGCGGATGCACATCTATTTCTCCGCGAGTGGGTTACTAATAGTGAAGATCTTCAGAGTTTAATACAGGTGGATGGTACGGCATCTCTTAACCAGGAAAAGTCCAGAAATTTGGGGATGATCTGGCAACCTAAACATGACATACTAACTTTTCAAACAAGGTCTTTTGCTCAGCAGACAGGAGCGCACACAAAAAGAAGTCTGTTGAGCAAAGTTGCGCAATTTTTTGATCCTTTGGGTCTAGCATTACCTGTTACCATAAGAGCTAGGATTCTAATGCAGGAAGTTTGGAGACGTAAAATAGGATGGGATGACAGTTTGCCCGAGGACCTGAATGACCAAGGGACATTGTTGTTGAATGAATATGCCATCCTATGTACTAAACCTATACCTCGTAAAGTGGCGGCGTTCGGTGACGTTACGTTACACACGTTTTGCGATGCTAGCGCCACGGCATACGGGGTAGCCATATATGTTGTTACTTCATTTGGGGCACATTTAGTTACAGCCCGGGCCAAAGTAGCCCCGGTTAAGAAGGTAACTATCCCTAAAATGGAATTGACTGCCATGCTGCTATTAGCACGTCTGGTGCAACATGTACGCGCAGCATACGAGAGCGAATTAAATATTGAAATCGTTCACGTATGGTGCGATAGTCAGGTCGCACTCAACTGGATACATAGCAAGAAGTCTCTGCCAGTTTATGTGCGGAATAGGGTAGATGAGATTAGAGCCCTTTTGCCAGACGTTGCTTATCATTATGTAAATACAAAGGAAAACCCTAGTGATCTCATAACTAGGGGTATAACGGCTAGCCAGTTAATGAAGTCCGAATTGTGGTGGCATGGTCCAAAGTGGCTGCTCCATGAAAGTGAATGGACGATATGGCATGCTGTTGGTGAGGGACTTCTGCCACTGGAAACAGTGGCAGTTACAGCCCAACCAAATGAGCCACCGGGTCCTATCATAAAGTGGGCAAGATTCGGTGACTATAATAAACTAGTCAGAGTTGTAGCTTGGGTATTGCGATATGTATCCAATCTCAAGCTTAAAGTAACGGGCCAACTCTGCAACAGGGGTCACAACATTGATGCTCGTGAATTTAAAGCAGCTGGAGTAACTTTGATCAATGGGTTCAAGTAGAAACCTTTTCCAATGAATTAGAATCCTTGAAAGGCTCGAATAAGACATTAATGCCTAATATAGTGCGTCAACTAAGGTTGCACCTAGACAATGGCCTCATCAGGTGTGAGGGTCGCCTGAAGTGGTCGGGTGTACCAGACGGCACAAACCGACCTATACTTATGCCAACAAGACATCACGTTACTGATCTATTGATCATACGTGCACATAGGGAAGTAAAACACTACGGGGTATGTCATATTATATCAATTTTACGTCTCACATGGTGGATACCCAGAGTTCGACAAGTAGCTCGACGCGTAGTGAGAAAGTGTGTAATATGCCAGAGACTAAAGGGTAAACCATATGCAACTGGACCAGCTCCACCCCTACCTGAATGCCGTGTAAAGCACGTAGAACCTTTCCAAGCGGTAGGATTAGATTACACAGGGGCATTGAAGACGAGGGAGCATGAGAAAGTTTATATATTATTGTTTACCTGTGCGACGTCTCGAGCGGTACACCTAGAACTATGTGATAATATGTCTAGCGAGGAATTTATGCTGGCGTTCAGACGGTTTTGTGCCCGTCGTTCATTCCCTCAACTCATTCTTAGCGACAATGCTCCCACTTATGTCCAAGCATCAAAATATCTAAAGGATATGAGTAGTGATCCTACTATCATCACTTTTTTGGGAGAGAAAAGGTGCGAATGGAGGTTCATTCCAGTTAAGGCACCTTGGTTTGGTGGAATGTGGGAACGGTGTGTCGGCATAGTAAAGTCAGGACTAAGAGCGGTTGTAGGACGTGCTCTATTAAAGAAGAGTGAGTTGACGACAGTCCTCACAGAGATAGAGGCAGTCGTGAATGATCGCCCGCTTACATATGTGTACACCGACCTGCAAGAACCACTACCATTAACGCCAGCTCACTTGCTATATGGAAAACCATTGACTGCGTTTCCATCTGATTTTCAGTCCATAGTAGAGTTAGAGGATCCCTCGTTGTACTCTGCGGTAGCGGTGTCTAAGAGATACCAGTATATATCCAGGATAATCGAGGATTTTAGGAAACGGTGGATTAGTGAATATCTGCTAGCATTGAGGGAAAGGAGTGTTACTCCCTCTGGTAGACCACCGGCCCCTACAGTTGGTGACGTTGTTTTAATTAAAGAAGATAGTCCTCGTTTATACTGGAAATTAGGCCGCGTATTGGAGGTATACAAGGGGGAAGACTCTGTAGAGCGGGTGGCGCTTTAAAGACAGCCACTGGAACTACTGTTCGTCCTATCGCACGTTTGTACGCTTTGGAGCTAGATTCCGCATTGCAATCTGAGGCTCCACCTGTTATTGCTGGGTCCGAGGATTCTCGAAGGAACGACTCACCTCATACTGATGGTGATCATTCTCGGACCGGGACGCGTCCCAGACGCGCTGCTGCTGGCGCTGTCGACTTGTGGCGTCAGAAGATAGCCTCTGGGCAACTTTAGGTTTAAGGTGGGGTTCAGGTCTTTTTTGTGGGGGGAGTGTATCGTATAAATACGATAGAATATGACTCTTTTGTGATCTCTTATGTCTCTGTGACGTCATATCTCTCCTACAGAACGACGTAGGACGAGTAGATCGTATATTATAAGATTGTAAATAAGTTAAGTTATAAAAGGCCTAATATGCTATTAAGCAATATTGCCATGTAGTATATATGAATTTATCGTATATATTAATATAATTTATCGTATAGAGCTACCTAAATGCGGTACGATAATTTGGGCTCCTGGCGGTTTGCCAAGGCAGCAAGGTGTGCTTTTGAGGTACGTCAGAGCCTTCACGAACACCAACCAGTTAACATCTAATTTTCCGCCCTCAGTTAATCGTGCTTTTGTGCCTCTAATCACAATACACATACAGCAATACACACAGCTACACCATCACGACGCTCTCATCGACATCATGACTGACTGATAGATAAGCATAATATTCATGTCCATTCCCATGTAATCATTTATTCTTTCTTTAACTTGACTCGTGTCTCGGGACCGAAGTCTCGTTCCCCATTGTCCACCACCATATTGGGTAAAACGTTCTCCCTTGCCTCATTGCCACGTGGAACTATTGGTGAGTTAATTCCTGGCTAATATTAACCCTTATAACCTTACCCTATAATTATATACATTTATTATGTGAGACCTTTGGATATAAATTAGCTTATTTCAGATTGAATTCAATTTAGATATAGAGTATTCATTTAGATTGATTTTATTTGATTCATTATAGCTTAGTAATATTTAACTTCCATTGATAGTTTACCACAGCCGTCTTTATTTGCTCATTTATATATCTTTATATCTTTATATTATTATTTTCCTATCTAATACTCCAACAAACTTAAAACAAAAAATCCCACCCGCCAAAAACCCTCTTTCAAGATATATTTGTAAATTTTTCGGTAGGAAAATGTCCCGGCCGAAGGTGATTCCTCTTAAATTACAGGCTCGCCTTATCTCAAAACATTTACGGCACCTTATCTCACTCAAACCATTTACGGCACCTTGTATCTCCTCAGAATATTTACGGCACCTTATATCTCACTCATAACATTTACAGCACCTTATATCTCCTCAGAATATTTACTGCACCTTATATCTCACTCAAAACATTTACAGCACCTTATATCTCCTCAAAACATTTACGGCACCTTATATCTCACTCATAACATTTACAGCACCTTATATCTCCTCAAAACATTTACGGCACCTTATATCTCACTCATAACATTTAAGGCACCTTATATCTTACTCATAACATTTACAGCACCTTATATCTCCTCAAAACATTTACGGCACCTTATATCTCACTCATAAAATTTACAGCACCTTATATCTCCTCAAAACATTTACGGCACCTTATATCTCACTCATAACATTTACAGCACCTTATATCTCCTCAAAACATTTACGGCACCTTATATCTCACTCATAAAATTTACAGCACCTTATATCTCCTCAAAACATTTACGGCACCTTATATCTCACTCATAACATTTACGGCACCTTATATCTCACTCATAACATTTACGGCACCTTATATCTCACTCAAAACGTTTACGGCACCTTATATCTCCTCAGAATATTTACGGCACCTTATATCTCACTCAAAACATTTACGGCACTTTATAGCTCACTCAAAACGTTTACGGCACCTTATATCTCCTCAAAATATTTACGGCACCTTATATCTCACTCATAACATTTACAGCACCTTATATCTCCTCAAAACATTTACGGCACCTTATATCTCACTCATAACATTTACGCACCTTATATCTCACTCAAAACATTTACGGCACCTTATATCTCACTCATAACATTTACGCACCTTATATCTCACTCAAAACATTTACGGCACCTTATATCTCACTCAAAACATTTACGGCACCTTATATCTCACTCAAAACATTTACGGCACCTTATATCTCACTCATAACATTTACAGCACCTTATATCTCCTCAAAACATTTACGGCACCTTATATCTCACTCATAACATTTACGCACCTTATATCTCACTCAAAACATTTACGGCACCTTATATCTCACTCATAACATTTACGCACCTTATATCTCACTCAAAACATTTACGGCACCTTATATCTCACTCATAACATTTACGGCACCTTATATCTCACTCAAAACATTTACGGCACCTTATATCTCACTCATAACATTTACGGCACCTTATATCTCACTCAAAACATTTACGGCACCTTATCTCACTCAAAACGTTTACGGCACCTTGTATCTCCTCAAAATATTTACGGCACCTTATATCTCCTCAAAACATTTACGGCACCTTATATCTCGCTCATAACATTTACGGCACCTTATATCTCATTAAAAACATTTACGGCACCTTATCTAACTCTGACCGTCGTATCCTAAATGCTGCTAACGTAATTCTAGCGCTATTAATTACTGTAAATGTTAACACCTTCCTTGCTATTTAGGTGTCGATATTTTTCCTGGCGAGCGATAGCGAGCCTGTAGTTTGAGAGGAACCGGCCTCAGGCCTGGCCATTTTTCTACTGAAAAACCTGCCCTTAACCCCTTCATTACCGGAGCAGTCCTATTAACTTTATTATGGCTACTACTAATCGAATTATTACAGATTAGGAAGGATCTCTAGCAATCATAAGGCTTCGAACTATCTCAATCAACCCTTTTAACTACCACAGATCCTTCCTAAGCTGCATAAAATCGTCCAAATATAGCTCTAATTTTATACAACAGACGTCGCCGGTACAGAAAGGGTTAATAAGGCTGGGTAGTGACACTGGACGCATGTCAGTACTCAGTAGCGCGGCGGGCTTCGTTGAGAAAGGAGGTGCTCTGTTGACTCTCTCTCCTTACTCAAGTATAATATAGTGCTAGTGATCATACGCGAGTGGAAAAGTGCTCGGTGTCTTTACTTAACCCTTTCAAGCTCCAATGCGCGTTTCTATTCTGTTTCTGGCTACTATTAGACGATTTTATTCAGATTAGTAACGGTATATGGAAGTCAAAGGGTTGATTGGGAGAGTATTTACCCTTTCAATACCCACAGATGCTTCCTAAGCTGCATACAATCGTCTAATGATAGCCAAAATAAACTGCCAAACGCGTCAGAGCTTCAAAGGGTTAATTGTTTATTGCATCTATAGTATATTGTCTTTTTCTACCTGGATTAATAAGGTAGGTTGATATATATGTACAGTCAACTCGTTTAATCAGCAGTACTGTATCAGAAAACGTAGTTATGCAATCTCATATTTTTCCAGATTGCTATAGGAAACAGCAATCGTATATATTTGTCTTGATTCATCCCTTTTCCATTTTATATATTTTACATATATTATATACATTAACTTATAAGCTTCTGATAAGCCTAAACAATATTCTGAGACTGCAGATTATTCGAGTTGACTGTACCTCGATAATGGTGTGTACTGTATATGTATTATTCGAGTTGACTGTACCTCGATAATGGTGTGTACTGTATATGTATTATTCGAGTTGACTGTACCTCGATAATGGTGTGTACTGTATATGTATTATTCGAGTTGACTGTACCTCGATAATGGTGTGTACTGTATATGCATTATTCGAGTTGACTGTACCTCGATAATGGTGTGTACTGTATATGTATTATTCATTGGTTTTAATACAGTTTGATATCGTTTCTGTTAACAATATAGTCTATTATTTTTCAGCTGATTTCTCAGTTATTTTGAAGATTTTGTAGTGAAATATGGTGTTAATTTTCAACACTTTGCGTTAATAAGATACAGAGACATAGTAGTTTAATAAGATACAGAGACATAGTAGTTTAATAAGATACAGAGACATAGTAGTTTAATAAGATACAGAGACATAGTAGTTTAATAAGATACAGAGACATAGTAGTTTAATAAGATACAGAGACATAGTAGTTTCACACTTTTGTATTCAGTATCGAGAAATAAGCTGCTCAGGGATTCAATTTACCATCAGCTGAAATCAAACCGACCATAGTATATTTTGTGGTGAAATGATTCTAGTGGGAAAGTGGTTTGTGTTCGTGTCATTCTTGGGTTAATATAAAGTAATATTAACCCCTTCTGTACCGGCAACGTCTTCTCAACTTTATTCTGGCTACTATTGGACAATTTTATTCAGATTCAAAAGGGCCTCCAGCAATTAACAGGCTTCGAACTTTCTCACTTAACCCTTTTTACTACCACATATCCTTCTTAAACAGCACAACATCGTCTATATATAGCAAGACATAAAATTTAAAAGCCTTCGCCGGTTCAGTAGGAGTTAAGCAAATAAGAACATAAGAACAATGGATATCTGTAAAAAGTCCACTGACCCACACGAGGCAGACTCCATTATCCCTACATCCCCATTAGTTCTCACCTACATTGTGAACATCTCCCACTATATATAACCTATAGCCCCACACTTCGTATCTATCTTATAACTACCCAAGAACTTCTCCTACTATAACCTATGTTCCCTGCATTTCTTATAGCTACCTAAGAACTTCTACTATAACCTATATCCCCTTCACTGCATCTATCATATAGCTACCTGAGAGTTTATCATACCACAACCTATATCCACTACAGCCTACACTGCATCTATCTTATAGCTTCCTAAGAGTTTATCATACCACAACCTATATCCACTACAGCCTACACTGCATCTATCATATAGCTTCCTAAGAGTTTATCATACCACAACCTATATCCACTACAGCCTACACTTCATCTATCATATAGCTTCCTAAGAGTTTATCATACCACAACCTATATCCACTACAGCCTACACTTCATCTATCATATAGCTTCCTAAGAGTTTATCATACCACAACCTATATCCACTACAGCCTACACTTCATCTATCATATAGCTTCCTAAGAGTTTATCATACCACAACCTATATCCACTACAGCCTACACTTCATCTATCATATAGCTTCCTAAGAGTTTATCATACCACAACCTATATCCACTACAGCCTACACTTCATCTATCATATAGCTTCCTAAGAGTTTATCATACCACAACCTATATCCACTACAGCCTACACTTCATCTATCATATAGCTTCCTAAGAGTTTATCATACCACAACCTATATCCACTACAGCCTACACTTCATCTATCTTATAGCTTCCTAAGACCTTCTCTCACCATAATTTATATTTATCCACTTTTAACCCCTTGAGGATTATGACGCATTTTGACAGCATACTCTAGCTTTCACTAGACGATATTTATTAAGTTTAGAAATTATCTGTGGGAATCTAGGGTTAATAACTATCTCAATTAATCCTCTGACTTCCATATATCCGTAATCTGGATAAAAGCGTCTAATAATAGCCAGCAAACAGTAAATAAATGCGGCATCGGCTCTTGAAAGGGTTAACTTCCGCCCAACGCCTAAGATTCGATCCCTAGTCCAATAGGTTCGTGGGTTGAGACTGTAACCACTAAGCCATGTTACTCTATTAATGTTCTGCTTACACTTTCCCAAACTATGTTCTTTGAAAACAATAGATCAAATGGAAAAATTGCACACCACCAATACATAAATTATACCAGTATATATATATATATATATATATATATGTATATATATATATATACATATACATATATAATATAAATCATATATATATATATATATAATATATATATAATATATATATTATATATATATATATATATATTATATATATATATCTGTATATATATATATATATATATATATATATACCAGTATATACCGGTATATAATTAATTAATTATATATTAAAGTGTCCATAACAATTGACCCTATATTAAGGGAGCCCACCTCGCTTTATTTTCTCTTTCTCTCTTTGGCTTGTATCCATTTGGCCCCATTCAGCCTAATTTTTTAAGACGTTTATCCCCATCCAGGTGTCAATACGTTCCTGACGAGCGGTAGCGAGCCAACATATATATATTTTTGTTTTGACAGCAAGATGAATTTGTACATTTTTCGATAGAAAAATGTCTCCGGCGAAGCCTGATTTCTCCATACAATGCTGGCTCGCTATCGCTCGCCAGGAATAAATCGACAACTGGATGGGGATAAACGTCTTAAAACTGTTACCGGTACCTGAATGGGGCCGAATGGTTACAAGCCAGGGAAAAAGAGAAAAGGAGAGAAAGATAAAACAAAAGCCGGTGACCCCCCTTAACCCCTTCTGTACCGGAGACGGCTTTTTTAGTTATATTCTAGTTATATTTGGATTATTTTGATCAGTTTAAGAAGGATCTGTGGTAGTAAAAAGGGTTAAGTGAGATAGTTCGAAGCTTGTCAATTGCTGGAGACCCTTTGTAAACTGCATTGTCTATTAGTAACTAAAATATACTTAAAAGGACGGCGCCGGTTTAGAAGGGGTTAATTTGTTTATTGGCTGTTTTGAGTGTGTGTGTGTGTGTAAGCGTGTGGGTGTGTGTGTATGTATGTCTGTGTGCGTGTGCATGTATGTTTGAGTGAGTGTGTGTGTGTGTGTATGTGTGTGTGTGTGTTATTTGATATGTTATTAAGTTTGCTCCCTAGACCTTCATTCAGTTTTAAGAAATTCACCCGAAAACTCCAGTTCGAGATCAATTTAAACACCTTTGCATTATTTCTATATTGCCAGCTCGCTATTGCTCCCCAGGAGGGAAACAAAACGGACACGAGCGGACATAGAAATGAGGGCGAAAGGTCTTAAAATAGGCAAAACAGAGAGGCGAAATATCACGCTACGAATGGGGCTAAACATGAGGGAGAAAAGGGTACAGCAAAACCTAGTGTACAGTCCTCAGAAGTTGTTGTTGTTGTTGTTGTTGTTGTTGTTCCCCAAGCTGCCTGGCCGAACAGCCCCAAGTCCCCGAGCAAGGCCAAGGCCATAACCGAGCGCCCCCACAGAACCCTCCCTGCCTACCACAATAAAGCCTGGGTGACCGAAGCCACTCCATGGCGGGGAGCTGAAGAGGGTGCGGAAACGCCCGGGAAGCCAAAGCCCCACCCAGGGCCCTGTGCCCCTCAGCAATTATGAAGAGAAAATTGAGGGGGCAAAGGAAAAATGTGACGCTTTGGCTTCCAATCTTGGTAGATTGGGAGGTCAATCCACGGAAAAGACGCCGTCACTTGAGATCTAGGAAATACATAAGTAAAAGGAACAGTCGTAGTAAGCTATGGGTATGGCAGAGAACGCTCAGTTCTCACTCTGATAGACCAGCCCATCACCATATGACTAGAACCCAATCCTCTCAGCATCAGCTAGGAAAGGCCCTAGAAAGCCGCCTTTGGCGGGGGGATAGCTCCCCTATTTCAACCCCTTTCGGGGTTGGGCACCTGCCCTCAGAAGTTGTGGTACTCAGTTCAGTTCGGTTCAAAGTCGGGAAATATTAAGGGGGTGTATGTCGTTGTTCTGGGCCACCTTTTCCCTCATGTTTAGCCCCATTAGTTTTGAGATGTCAAGATGTTCGCCCCATTAGTTTGTCGATATGAAGAGCTTTCGTCCCATTTCTTCGTCAATATTAAGACCTTTCGTCCCATTTATGTGTCGATTTTTTCCTGGCGAGCAATAGCGAGCCTGTAATTTAAGATGAACTGGCCTTCGGCCATGACATTTTTCAACCGAAAAATGTGTGTGGGAGTACAAAGGAGTACAAAGGAAATCAAGCAACAACAGGTCTAGTGACCCTTCTAGGTTGCTTGTCCTCCAAAACACTGAGGATCAAGTGTCCAAACAGTGGTTTAGAGTGGGTAAGGGAACATTGGAAAGGGAACTACTGCCCTGCCACTAACGTGGCAGGACTAGGAAGTTAGTAGGGGACATATGGGTTAGTAACTGAGGGGAGGATAAAGTTATTCATTTACAAACGCAGTCAGTCGCGGGTTTGATGCGAGATATTTGTCTAGGCGGAATTTAAATGAATCAACGGTGCTGCAGTCTATAACGTCTCGGGGAAGCCCATTCCACAAGTTGACAACTCGATTGAAGAAGAAGAAATTCTTAGATTCGTGCGAGTTAAAAGATTTACCAATAATTTTGCAACCGTTTCCCCGCGTGTAATTAGATTGGTCGATAGTGAAGTACTTACTACAGTTCATATTGTCGATGCCTTTGATGATTTTGAACACTTGAATTAAGTCGCCTCTTAATCTGCGCTGGGTTAAAGGCAATAGATTTAATTCTCTAAGATGCTCTTCGTATGGTTTGTTCTTTAGGCTAGGTATCATTTTGGTAACTCTACGTTGAACTCGTTCTAGCTTGTTTATATCTTTTTGGTAATAAGGGCACCAGGATTGAACGCAGTATTCCAGAAGAGGGCGGACTAAGGAATTGTAAAGGGTTAGGATAACTTCTTTGGATTTATGCTCAAATGACCTGCCTATAAAGCCAATTATTTTGTTTGCCTTCTTAACAACTTCTGAACATTGTTGACTCGGTTTTAGGTTACTCGATATTGTTACTCCCAGATCAGTTTCTCTGTTTACATTCTTAAGCTGAGTGCCATTCATCGAATAGTTTGCTTTCTCATTTAGGTATCCGACATGTAGTACTTTACATTTATCCGCATTGAAACTCATTTGCCAAATTTGGGCCCAACATGACAATTTATCTAGATTGTGTTGCATATCGTCAACTTGTTCTTTTGAGAGTACGCTATTTGCAATTTTTGTATCGTCAGCAAATTTTGAGATTGTGCAGGTGAGACCCTCATCTATGTCGTTGATGTAAATTAGAAAGAGAATTGGTCCTAGTACCGATCCCTGGGGTACCCCGCTACTTACATTGGTCCATTTAGATGCCTTACCGTTTATGACTACCCTTTGCTTTCTGTTGCTGAGCCAATTTTCTATCCATTTCAACACACCGTCTTGTATTCCATGCGCTTTTAGTTTTAGCAGTAAACGTTTGTGGGGAACTTTGTCAAAGGCCTTTTGAAAATCAAGGTATATAATATCTACAGCTTTACTCTCATCGTAGAGGTTGAGGATATCGTGGAAGAAGTCTAAGAGGTTTGTTAAACAGGAACGTTTTTTACGAAAGCCGTGTTGAGTATCTTTAAGTATGTTATTTTCCTCTAAGTGATTTACGAGTCTGTCTCGTATGACCGTTTCTAGCATTTTACATACAACTGAGGTTAAGCTAATTGGACGATAGTTACTGGGTAGGGATTTGCTGCCTTTTTTGAATATCGGTGTTACGTTGGCTAGCTTCCACTGATCAGGCATAGTTCCAGACTGCAAGGATTTATTGAATAGTAATGTCAGTGGTTTGGAGAGCTCATTCTTAGCTTCCTTTAGAACTCTAGGCGAGATTGTATCAGGTCCTGGCGTTTTATTTACCTTGAGTTTATCTAAACAATTCAATACTTCTCTCTCTGTAACGGTGATATTGCTTAGAACATCTGAATTATCAATCTGAATCGGCGATGGTGTAGGGATATCACTGAGGTCTTCTGTTGTAAAAACTGATGCAAAGAAGGTATTGAGGGCATTACTCATTTGTACTTCATCTTTGGTGTATTCTCCTTTTCATCGACTAACGGTCCAACAGTTGAAGTAACTACTTTTTCTTTCTGATATAACTATAGAATTCTTTCGGGTTTGTTTTACTTTGATTCGCAATATGTAACTCTAAGGTCTTTTTACTTTGCTTAATTAACTTTTTGGCTTTGCGTCGTAGCTCTACAAATTTCACCCGTTCTTCGTCATTTTGTGAGGATTTTAATCTATCATTAGCAAATTTTTTAGCAAGCAGGCAGTTTGAAATATCTTTATTCCACCATTTGGGCTTATTATTATGGCCTGGACGCCGTATTTTCGATGGTATGCAGTCTTGCACTGCTTTTAGGTAAGTGGTTTCGAATAACTTCCAAGATGTATTTATGTCGTTATTGTTAATTAAAAAGCTCCAGTCAGTTTCTTTAAACATAGCTCTAAGTTTATGGAAGTTTGCTTTCTTGAAATTAGGGACTTTTTCGATGCTACTATTTGGTTCGTTACTAGTAAACTTTAAAGTGAAAGTTATCGTACGATGGTCGCTGTTACTGAATTCATCACCAACATTCAAATTCTCTATCAATTCTTCTTTTGTTGCAAGTACAATGTCAAGAACGTTATTACCACGGGTCGGCATTCGAACAAATTGATAAAGCGAACTCTCTTGCAAGTTCGTATACAAGTCATGTCCGGAGTGTGAAGTAAGAGTATCGCCCCACTTGGTCACAGGTAAATTAAAGTCGCCAAAAATTACGGTATCTTGTGAGTTACTTACATCTGCAATTTGTTCGTAAATTTCTCGGTCAGTTTGCACTGATTGAGCTGGAGGTCTGTATATTAACGCAAGTATTATTTTTGTACCTTTATTATTCTTTATTAGCACAAAAGATGTGTCGACGTTCACAATTTGAGGTTTGAGGAGAGGGGGGGGGGGCAGCTGGCGTAGTGTGTGTGTGTGGGAGGGGGGGGGGGGCGGCTGGCGTAGTGTGTGTGTGTGTGTGTGTGGGAGGGAGGGCAGCTGGCGTAGTGTGTGTGTGTGGGAAGGGGTGGGGGGGGCGGCTGGCGTAGTGTGTGTGCGTGGGAGGGGGGCTGGCGTAGTGTGTGTGTGTGGGGGGGGGGGGGGCTGTGTGTGGGGGGGGGTGGGGGGGTGTGTGGGGTTGTGTGTGTGGGGGAGGGGGGGGGGGGGGCTGGCGTATTGTAGTTTGTGTGTGGGGGGGGGGCGGCTGGCGTAGTGTGTGGTGTGTGGGAGGGGGGGGCTGGCGTAGTGTGTGGTGTGTGGGGGGGGGGGGGGACGGCTGGCGTAGTGTGTGTGTGTGTGGGAGGAGAGGCTGGCGTAGTGTGTGTGTGTGGGGGGGGGGGGGGGGGGGGGCTGGCGTATTGTGTGTTTGTGTTTGGGAGGGGGGGGGGGGGCGGTATGGCGTAACTAAAGCCGTCCGCATTGTGGAGAGGTGCAGTGGAGTTGGGTGGAGGGGTGAAATTTTGAGTGGCTGAGGGGATAGATGAATATGTGGATAGATAGCTAGATAGGTGGGTGTGGGGAATTTTAAGTTGATGAGAGGATAGATAGATATAGATAGAAAGGTAGATAGATAGATATTTAGATAGATAGATAGATAGATAGATAGATAGATAGATGGGTGGGTGGATGAGTGGAATTTTGAGTGGATAAGAGGATAGATAGATAGATAGGTGGGTGGATTATTGGAACTTTGAGCGGATGAGAGGATAGATATATAGATGGATGAATGAGTGGATGTGTGGAATTATGAGTGGATGTGTGGAATTATGAGTGGATGTGTGGAATTATGAGTGGATGTGTGGAATTATGAGTGGATGTATGGAATTATAAGTGGATGTGTGGAATTACGAGTGGATGTGTGGAATTATGAGTGGATGAGTGGAATTATGAGTGGATGTGTGGAATTATGAGTGGATGATTGGAATTATGAGTGGATGTATGGAATTATGAGTGGATGTATGGAATTATGAGTGGTTGTGTGGAATTATGAGTGGATGTGTGGAATTATGAGTGGATGAGTGGAATTATGAGTGGACGAGTATAATTATGATTGAAAAACAGAATAGCTAGAATGATGATCGAGTGGATGAGTGGAAGTATGAGTTGTAAATAGGATAGATAAATGGGTGCATGGTTGTGTGGGTGAGTGGAATTATGGATTGGTGAGTGGATAGATGGATTAATGGGTATGTAAGTGGATAGCTAAATGGAAGGATTGGTTTTGGATACATAAATATATAGGGGATTGGTAGTTAAGTGGATGTATAGATAGAGGGATTGGTAGACAAGTCCATAGATAGATAGATAGACAGATAGAGGGATTGGTAGATAATTGGATAGATATATATATACATAGATAGAGGGAGGGGTAGGTAAGAGGATAGATAGATAGATGGATAGAGGGATTGGTAGATACGTGGCTAGCTAGAAAAGGGATTGGTGGGTAAGTGGATAGATAGATAGAGGGATTGGTGGGTAAGTGAATAGATAGATAGAGGGATTGGTAGGTAAGTGGATAGATAGATAGAGGGATTGGTAGGTAAGTGGATAGATATATAGAGGGATTGGTAGGCAAGTGGATAGATATATAGAGGGATTGGTAGGTAAGTGGACAGTTAGATAAAGGGATTGGTGGGTAAGTGAATAGATAGATAGACCGGTTAGTAGATAAGTGGATGGATAGACAGAGGGATTGGTAGATATGTGGATAGATAGAGAGAGAGACTGGTAGATAAATGGATGGATAGATAGATAGAGGGATTGGTAGATAAGTGGATAGATAGATGAATTAGTAGACAAGTGGATAGATATATAGATAGATGGATCAGAGGGATTGGTAGGTACGTGGATAGATAGATAGATAGATAGAGGGATTGAATAAGTGGATAGATAGATAGATAGATAAAGGGATTGGTAGATAAGTGGATAGATAGATAGATAGAGGCATTGATAAAACAGTGGCTAGAGATCGAGTGGATGGATAGACAGAGGGATTGAAAAATGTGTAATATTTTTTGTTCCTGTTTTCTGGCTATTATTAGACGATTTTATTCAGATTGGGAAGGGTATGTAGAAGCCAGAGGGTTAATTGAGAGTCTTTACCCTTATAAATTACAACAGAGCTTTCCTAAACTGTGTATAATCGTCTATTGATAGCCAGAATAAATGTAAAAATGCGTCAAAATCTTCAGAGGGTTAAGAGGATATGGGAATAGGAGGTCATCGTGATTATTGCCATGGGTTTTATGGAGAGATGGATGTGGTATGTATGAATGGATAGATGAATGTGTATGAGTGGATATATAGATGGATGTGGTATGTATGAATGGATAGATGAATGTGTATGAGTGGATATATAGATGGATGTGGTATGTATGAATGGATAGATGAATGTGTATGAGTGGATATATAGATGGATGTGGTATGTATGAATGGATAGATGAATGTGTATGAGTGGATATATAGATGGATGTGGTATGTATGAATGGATAGATGAATGTGTATGAGTGGATATATAGATGGATGTGGTATGTATGAATGAATAGATGAATGTGTATGAGTGGATATATAGATGGATGTGGTATGTATGAATGGATAGATGAATGTGTATGAGTGGATATATAGATGGATGTGGTATGTATGAATGGATAGATGAATGTGTATGAGTGGATATATAGATGGATGTGGTATGTATGAATGAATAGATGAATGTGTATGAGTGGATATATAGATGGATGTGGTATGTATGAATGGATAGATGAATGTGTATGAGTGGATATATAAATGGATGTGGTATGTATGAATGGATAGATGAATGTGTGTATGAGTGGATATATAGATGGATGTGGTATGTATGAATGGATAGATGAATGTGTATGAGTGGATATATAGATGGATGTGGTATGTATGAATGGATAGATGAATGTGTATGAGTGGATATAGATGGATGTGGTATGTATGAATGGATAGATGAATGTGTATGAGTGGATATATAGATGGATGTGGTATGTATGAATGGATAGATGAATGTGTATGAGTGGGATATATAGATGGATGTGGTATGTATGAATGGATAGATGAATGTGTATGAGTGGATATATAGATGGATGTGGTATGAATGGATAGATGAATGTGTATGAGTGGATATATAGATGATGTGGTATGTATGAATGGATAGATGAATGTGTATGAGTGGATATATAGATGGATGTGGTATGTATGAATGGATAGATGAATGTGTATGAGTGGATATATAGATGGATGTGGTATGTATGAATGGATAGATGAATGTGTATGAGTGGATATATAGATATGTGTGTGGGTTTGACAGGATAGGTGTATGTGTGTGGATAGGTGTGCGCAAATGTGTGTATGCGTGAGTTGTTAGATTAATTAACATGTGTCAGCACGCGCGCACAGACATACCACACACATACACACAATATTATATATATATATATATATATATATTGTTACGTATCTTGATCCTCAAGTGGTTAACTTGATGAATCTAGATAGCACAGAGATATATATTAAGGTATCAGTCAGCTGAAGGCAAAACAAAAGTAAAATCTAATAAAATAATTTCCTGTTGTTGCTTTCTTTCCTTTTGGATCTTAGGACTTAGTATCCTTTATTGACTGATACTCTTTAAATATGAAAAATACTGAAACTAATTAAAGTCGTGTAGTATTTATAAAGAATTATTATTTAACCGAAGCTTAGTAGGCTAAGGTTATGAACCGAATAAGTTATAGCTAAAGAAGGACTATTAATTCTATAAAAAGTCTTGAAAGATAAATATTAAAGTAAGAATATTTCTGTCTCTTACCCTTTTTTAAATGAATAGATAGTTTTCTTCTAATGTCCTTTTATTTATATTTAATGTAATTATTCTTGGTTCTTGTCTTCCGTTAATAGTATTATATTATTATTATCATCAGGAGTAATATCAAAGTCACATAAAAAGTTAGATATATATTTAATAATTAGTTAAATGTATTTCTTAACCACGTAACATTGAGGTTTGATTATGAGTAAATAAAGTTACAGGATCGCTTCATAGATTCGATTCAGGTCTCACTCAAATAATATGAAAAGCAAAATATAATATTTTGAAGCAAAAGAATTTTCTTCAGCTTAGGAAATCACTAGAAGTAATATTAACTCAGCCATGTTAGTCTAAGGCGATATTACTAATATGAGACAATAGCATCACCGTACTAAGCACCATTAAGCAATGTAAGCTTAATTAAAAGAAAATGAAAGAACTCGTAAGTATTAATATAAAACAATAGTATTACTTTCATCATAACCCAATTACTTAAAGAGTTGCTTTAGTCCACAAGTTAGTCAACTAAAATAGTTAAGTACATAATAGTAGCGTTAACGTTAATTCGCAATCAAATAGTTAAACACATAATAGTAGCGTTAACGTTAATTCCTAATCAAATAGTTAAGTACATAAATAGTAGCGTTAACGTTAATTCGCAATCAAATAGTTAAACACATAATAGTAGCGTTAACGTTAATTCGCAATCAAATAGTTAAAATAGTAGCGTTAACGTTAATTCGCAATCAAATAGTTAAACACATAATAGTAGCGTTAACGTTAATTCGCAATCAAATAGTTAAACACATAATAGTAGCGTTCACGTTAATTCCCAATCACATATCTCACTAACCAACATAACGTAAGTGTTTACACCGAACACACTTAACACACATTTATATAATCTGACTGACAGTCACAATCCCATTATAATACTTCACCCCGTCTTCCTCCAGCTGCAAGTTCACCTTCCCCAACTCCAAATGAGACTGATTTGAATGCCCACAACTCGGGTCTTATATACTAAACAATGATGGTGTAGGAACGAATCAGGAGGCGGAGGGGTGGTGCCTGCTCCAATCATAGCTCCTCGAGTCGCATAACAGGTGCCTGGTCCACTCACAGCTCCTGGCGTCGATCAAACGTCATAGGTCATCGAGGTAGTTTGCAGGGTCCCCTATGACGCACGCAGGTGTGCAGGTATGCGGGCGAGCTGATTTACCCTCTCGCTTGGTCGCTCGCTAGTCTGCTTCACCGTTTGGGTAGTTTGGCTCCTTCAACTCTAATTCTAACTCTTAAATTAACATACAGGGCTCCGTATGTCAGACCTCCCCCCTAGAAAAGAGTTTAAGGAGTATAGTACATAATATTAAACATAATACATAAATAGATTCACCACCAGATTGGCAACAGCAAGATTATAATGAGGATATAATAAGGATATCACCCAAAGTAGGCAACGCCTCCAGGTACCACATCAGAACATAGCCGGAACGTAGCTGGAGCGTTATTCGAACTGCAAGGCATCTCACAACTGAAGGCTTAAAAGCGCACTACAAAAGCATGATATTTACCTCGCTACAAGGGAGAGCTAATTGCCAAAATCCTCTCATTAAATGAAACTTACTGCTGCATGAGGTCAACACTGTAAATGCAATCTTTGATCCGTGGCAGTGGGTAGGTATCGTTCTTTGTGACAGCATTAACTTGCCTATAGTCCCTACAAAACCTATGGCTCCCGTCTGGCTTTGGCACAAGTATGACCGGACTACTTCACTGGCTGAAGGCCCTTGTGATCAGCTGGTTTGAAAAAATAAAGTCAAGCTCGACCTGCAGTATACTCCTGCGTTGTGGCGAGACACGGTAGGGGGATAGTTTAATGGGAGTTGCATCCCCTACGTCGATGTCGTGCACGGCCAAAGAAGCGAGCCCTGGAGTATCACGGAACACATTGGGAGACTGAGATAAAACAGAGATTAGTTGGTTCGCTTGATCAGAGGGAAGATGACATAGTTTAGATGGTAATTCCCTCCAAGCCACTGAATTATTCTGAAAGTTGGATAGGCTACATGACAAGTCAAAGTCTGCATTTTTTTTTTTTTTTTTTTTTTTTTTTAAGAGACAATGAACGGAGGAAGGAAAAACACAGATAAAACAAAAAGGTCCATGTGCCTAAAGGCATCCTCCATTCATAAAATGTTTGTAACAACTGGATTTAAACATTTGTAGATTGTAAGTTTGTGGAAAGCAATTCGAGGGAAGTGAATTCCAAGAGTAGTAGCTCTGGGGATAAATGAATTCTGATAAGCAGAAGTTCTGCATTGTGGAGGAGAAAGTGTAAATTCATGGGCGCTCTCAGCTGCCCTAGTTCTACGGGGAAAGATGTGGAGAGGCGGCACAATTGAAGCAAGTTCCTCGGAACAATTGCTGTGAAAATATCTGTAGAATAATGCAAGGGATGCAACGTTTCTTCGTATGGATAATGTAGGAAGGTCCTGTGTGATTGCAGGGTATTGATTAATCTAATAGCTTTATTTTGAATTTTGTCCAACTGCCTCAATGCAACCACTCCACCCCACAGAGGTGAACAGTAATCCATCTGAGAACGCACATGACTTTTATATCATGGCCAACTGCTCGTCAGTGAAGAATTCTCGAACTCTGTACAGGAGTCCCAGTTTTTTAGAGGCATTCTTAGCATGCTTCTAACATAATGTGTCCAGCTCAAGTTAGTAGTTAATGTTACACCGAGAATGTCAATACTAGGGGAAGTGGGAATATTTACATCATTAAAAAATATATGGGAGTCAGTGAGATTCTGTCGGTTAGAAAATTGAATGTACTTGGTTTTCTGTGCATTAAAGGAAACTAGATTCTTTTGTCCCCATCCATTAATTCTAGAAAGGTCCTGGTTCAGAGAAATTGCAGTGTTTATTTTGAATTTATAAGATCAGGTTGGGTGAAAGAATTGGTAAATGTGAAGGAACTGTGGAGTGTTGAGTCATCTGCGTAGGAATGTATTGGATTATGAGTGGTAGATATGAGATCATTGATATGAATGAGGAACAGAATTGGGGCCAAAACTGATCCCTGGGGAACACCAGCATTTATTGAGTGAAATTGAGAATAAAGGCCATCTACCATTACACGTATTTTTCTGTTATGAAGATAAGAAGAAATTAGTGGAACTAATGATGCAAGGCCGTAGTAGTGTGACATCTTCGACCAATAAGGATTGATGCCAGACTCTATCAAATGCCTTTGATATATCCAGTGCTATTGTATGTGTTTCACCATGTTGGTCTGTAGCTTGGTTGATTTGATGCGTAAGAAGGCATAGCATGTCTGCAGTTGATCGACATCGTCTAAAACCATATTGCCTATCACTGATTAATTTTATTATTCTCAAGATGCTTAATTATGTGATTATTTAATATAATTTCAAAGACTTTACCAAGAGTGGAGTTTATAGCTATTGGTCTGTAGTTTGATGGATCTGAAGAGGCACCTTTTTTAGGAACTGGATGGATGTTTGCTTCTTTCCAGGGTACTGGGAAGCATGAGGTATGAGTACACAGACGGAAAAATTTTGCCAATACAGGAGCGAGCACCAAGGAGCAATTCTTAAGTACTATTGGAGGAATTTCATCTGGACCAGGAGCCTTATCTACCGAGAGATTCTGCAAAATAGTTTTGACATGTCTGGTGTGGATCTTAAGTGAGGGAATTTCAGGCGAATTAAAATTACCTTCATGGATACCTTCAGGCTCTGGAACAGTCTGTTGCGGGTCAGTAAGAGAACTGAAGACTTCGTACGCACCAGGCTGTTCACAGGTCCTGACATTAACTGCCACAGTAGGAGAATCTGGAGGAGAGGAATCAGGGGACCTATGGTAGGGCTTCAACATATTTATATGGAATACTTGCGTGGGCTTTCTCCTGTCTGGGGTAGTTACTAGATAATCGGTAATGCTCACCCTCCGAATGATCTTATATGGGCCCCTGAACTTGGCAGATAAAGGTTGGCCAAAAAGGGGGAGCAGGACCAAAACCTCATCACCGGGCTTAAACTCCCTCTCACGGGCTTTTCTGTCATACCATTTCTTCATGGAGCTTTTAGCCACTGTCAAGTTTTGAGCGGCAAACTCACATGAGGATCTCAGCCGGGTTTTGAAATCTGAAACATACTTGAGGAGGTTTTGGTTCCCCTCCTGTCCAACTAGGCTATCCTGCAATAGTTGCAAAGGACCTCTTACCTGGTGACCGAAAACTAGTTCATTAGGGGAAAAACTCAGGGATTCAGTTGGAACCTCACGAGTAGCAAATAAAAGAAAAGGTACCCCCTTATCCCACTCAACTCCGGTCTCTGTACAACACTTACGTAACATTCCCTTTAATGTCTGATGATATCGTTCGAGAACCCCTTGACTCTCTGGGTGGTAGGTGCTAGACTTAACATGCTCGATACCCAACTCCTTCAGGGACTGCTGGAAAATGTTAGAGGTAAAATTAGTTCCTTTATCACTTTGCACCTCATGGGGGAAACCCATTCTGGTGAAGAATTTGAGCAGTTCCTTGATAACAGTTGGAGCAGAGGTAGTCCTTAAGGGTATAGCCTCTGGGTAGCGAGTTGCCATGTCCATGATAGTTAATAAATAAATGTTACCTTGGGAAGTCTTAGGCAATGGGCCTACAATGTCCACTACCACCCGAGTAAAAGGATTCTCGAAAACGGGCAAGGGCACCAGAGGATGTACAGGCACCTTCTGATTGGGTTTTCCTGTCATCTGGCAAGTGTGACACACTCTACAACACTCCACTACATCTGCACGCATTCCTGGCCAGTAAAAGTGGGCTCTGATTCTGTCTAGAGTTTTTCTCACACCTAGGTGTCCTGCCAATGGTATACAATGTGCCATTTCCATGATATCTCTACGACAAGGTTTGGGGACTACTACTTAATGGATGTCCCAAGCCCCGTCATCGATTGGTCTGTGTGGCGGTCTCCATCTTCGCCACAATACTCCTCCTTTGAGGTAGAAACATTCACCACCCTCCTTCTCACATTCCTCTTCACTCACGGACCTGGCAGCTAACTCCTTGCATTCACGATCATCTCTCTGTAGCTCTACCAGGCCACTAGGACAATTTGGAGGGGTTTCATAGTCATTGTTAGGGTCAAGATGAGCCATAAAGGTGTCAGATAAATCCACCTCAGTCACATCAGGCACAGTTGGAGCATCATTCACACTCTCATCATCCCTTTCATCAACTCTTACATTCGGTACATTTCTGTCTGAGGGAACTGCTACTTGAGACATTGAACGCGTGACAGCACACACAGGGAAAACTGTTGGCATCTCCTTTTCGAGCTCACTGGTTAGTGGCTCGTTAACAGGGGAAAGTGACAAAATGGGGTCTGGTCGGACCTTCTCACCTGCTACATCATTCCCCAAAAGGAGCGTTACCCCAGGCACAGGGATATCTTGGGACCTACACAAAGCTATGGTGGCCTCACCCTGTAGTAACTCGCATTCAATTTCGCCTTTTACCAAGTATGCATAAAACTGGCCTCCAGCACCTCTCATTACAACTGGTTCGCCAGGTGGGCACTCAGTGTAAGGATTCACCATGAGGGTACTAGTAGAACCTGTGTCTCTCAGAATTTTTACCTCATATACAACCATTTAATCTCACGTTGCCAGATGAAATAAAGGGACGGTAACTGTCCTGCACTGATGGTGAAATTATTATTGGCTTAACCCTAGTGGGTTGCACCACACATGCTACTACACCCCTGTCTAGATGATTTACGTTAGCTGCTAGGTACTCCTTCTGTCGAGAGTCCTGCATTAAAGGAACTTTTGGTGCTAGGTACTCCTTCTGTCGGGAGTCCTGCATTACAGGCACATATGGTGCTAGGTACTCCTTCTGTCGGGAGCCCTGCATTAAAGGCACACATGGAATTTGAGATACGGCGGCAACTGTCTGCCCCGATCTCTCGGTTTTTTCCTTGGCCCAGCACTGATAAGCTAGGTGGCCTCTCATGCCACAAAAAGTACATACTTTAGGGGATACGGGAACGTTCCCTCTTTGAGCATTACTATTAGTTTGGGGCCCACCTCTGTTACCATTGCCCTGAGTCGCATTTTTTGTTGGGGGAACAATTCTATTTTGGCTAGCTGGGGAAGACGTTATAGGCTTGTGACTGGGTCTGTCAGATTTGTGATTGGGATACTTAAAATTAGAACTAGAATTATCGTAGGGCTTCTTTCCACGAAATTTGTTGTTCAGCACGTATGTGTCAGCCATGTCAGCAGCGTCGGCAAGACAATCTACCTTTTTCCCCTTTAAATGATAGGATACAGAAGAATCAATTTTCCATAGGAAATTTTCTAACAGGACCAACTCCTTCAGATCGTTGTAGCTTGTGACTTTCTTACTCTTGACCCAATGATTGAAAGTTTTAGTCATGGTCCTGGCAAATACCTTATGGGTTTCTTCTACTTTCTTCTGGTTTTTACGGAAAGATTGCCTGTAAGCCTCAGGCTGCAATTGATAGGTTTTTAGGATAGCTTCTTTGAGATTGTCATAATCCTGCCTAACTTCTGCTACTTCTGACAAATACGTGGCTCGAGCCTGCCCTGTCAAAACAGTTTGTAACATAAAAGGCCATTGATCTCTTGTCCACTTCATACCTCCAGCAACTTCCTCAAACAAAACAAAGAAATCCTGCACATTATCCTCAGTGAAAGGTGGAATGACACTAGTCATAGTTAATCCCAGAGGGGGAGCAATTTCGGGAGCATTTGTATGGACATTTAGTTGAGCCGTACGATATTGATATTCACATTGTTCGGTCGTTGCACTGGCATTTAGTCTGGCTTGTTCGGTCTTTGCTTCGGCATTTATTCTGGCTTCTTCGGTATTTATTCTGGCTAGTTCTATTTTTAGTTTGGCTTGTTCTAGTTCGAATATTTGATCACCGGTCAAACCAGGTGGCAATTGTACATTAAGTTGGCTAGGTTTACTAGGGATCCCACCAACTGCTCCGTCACCCTCCCCGCCTTCTACAGGGAACAGGTGGGTTTTTATGGTCTGAGCCACCTCTACTTTAGACATGTTTGAGACAGTTAATTGGAGATGTGAGGCAAGCACTTTCAGTTCGGATTTTGACAGACAGTCAATATCAGGGGATGTGGGTTCTGATTCTATGAAAACTCTAGCATCTTCGTCATTAATTAGTTGAGGCATGATTAATATTTGGTTTTTAAGTAGTGAAACGTTAATGAAACTGAGTGAAACAGTATGAAACGAATCCTGGCAAGGTCGCCACTCTTCTGTTACGTATCTTGATCCTCAAGTGGTTAACTTGATGAATCTAGATAGCACAGAGATATATATTAAGGTATCAGTCAGCTGAAGGCAAAACAAAAGTAAAATCTAATAAAATAATTTCCTGTTGTTGCTTCCTTTCCTTTTGGATCTTAGGACTTAGTATCCTTTATTGACTGATACTCTTTAAATATGAAAAATACTGAAACTAATTAAAGTCGTGTAGTATTTATAAAGAATTATTATTTAACCGAAGCTTAGTAGGCTAAGGTTATGAACCGAATAAGTTATAGCTAAAGAAGGACTATTAATTCTATAAAAAGTCTTGAAAGATAAATATTAAAGTAAGAATATTTCTGTCTCTTACCCTTTTTTAAATGAATAGATAGTTTTCTTCTATGTCCTTTTATTTATATTTAATGTAATTATTCTTGGTTCTTGTCTTCCGTTAATAGTATTATATTATTATTATCATCAGGAGTAATATCAAAGTCACATAAAAAGTTAGATATATATTTAATAATTAGTTAAATGTATTTCTTAACCACGTAACATTGAGGTTTGATTATGAGTAAATAAAGTTACAGGATCGCTTCATAGATTCGATTCAGGTCTCACTCAAATAATATGAAAAGCAAAATATAATATTTTGAAGCAAAAGAATTTTCTTCAGCTTAGGAAATCACTAGAAGTAATATTAACTCAGCCATGTTAGTCTAAGGCGATATTACTAATATGAGACAATAGCATCACCGTACTAAGCACCATTAAGCAATGTAAGCTTAATTAAAAGAAAATGAAAGAACTCGTAAGTATTAATATAAAACAATAGTATTACTTTCATCATAACCCAATTACTTAAAGAGTTGCTTTAGTCCACAAGTTAGTCAACTAAAATAGTTAAGTACATAATAGTAGCGTTAACGTTAATTCGCAATCAAATAGTTAAACACATAATAGTAGCGTTAACGTTAATTCCCAATCAAATAGTTAAGTACATAAATAGTAGCGTTAACGTTTATTCGCAATCAAATAGTTAAACACATAATAGTAGCGTTAACGTTAATTCGCAATCAAATAGTTAAACACATAATAGTAGCGTTCACGTTAATTCCCAATCACATATCTCACTAACCAACATAACGTAAGTGTTTACACCGAACACACTTAACACACATTTATATAATCTGACTGACAGTCACAATCCCATTATAATACTTCACCCCGTCTTCCTCCAGCTGCAAGTTCACCTTCCCCAACTCCAAATGAGACTGATTTGAATGCCCACAACTCGGGTCTTATATACTAAACAATGATGGTGTAGGAACGAATCAGGAGGCGGAGGGTGGTGCCTGCTCCAATCATAGCTCCTCGAGTCGCAAAACAGGTGCCTGGTCCACTCACAGCTCCTGGCGTCGATCATACGTCATAGCATCGGTCATCGAGGTAGTTTGCAGGGTCCCCTATGACGCACGCAGGTGTGCAGGTATGCGGGCGAGCTGATTTACCCTCTCGCTTAGTCGCTCGCTAGTCTGCTTCACCGTTTGGGTAGTTTGGCTCCTTCAACTCTAATTCTAACTCTTAAATTAACATACAGGGCTCCGTATGTCAGAATATATATATATATATATATATATATATATATATATATACATATATATAAAGAAAGGGAGAGAGAGAGAGAGAGAGAGAGAGAGAGAGAGAGAGAGAGAGAGAGAGAGAGAGATGGTATGAGCAACTAGACGGTCTCATTACTGATTAAAGAAATATATAGATAGCTAGCTAGCTAACTACCTTGCTAGATATAGATAGATAGATAGGTAGATATATAGATAGGTAAATATATATATATATATATATATATATATATATATATATATATATATATAGACAGATATAGGGATGGAAGGGTGAGTAGATAGATACATAGAGATAGATAGGTATCTATCTATCTATTACCTACCACATGATTCCCGAAGTGGTGGGTACGTAAGTAATATAATTATCAATGTACAATGAAGGCAATGTGTGTGAGAGAGAAAGAGAGAGAGCGAGAGCGAGCGAGAAAGAGAGAGTGTGAGAGAGAGAGAGAGAGAGAGAGAGAGAGAGAGCGAGCGAGAGCGTGAGTGAGAGTGTGTGTGAGAGAGAGAGAGAGAGAGTATATTAACGTTACGTACCTCAGAAAGGTTAAAGCAAATGAGCTGTACATTTCCATATCTATTCCTTGGCTGACCCTTCCCAAATGGTAGAAATATTAGCTCATATACTCTAGTCGTTTATGAGTTATAGAGGTTAACGCTCAAGAGTTTTGGCCTACTTATTCAGTTAAAATGTAAAACTTGCAAACTAAACAAACCAAAATTGGGACAAGGACAATATAAAGTAAAATTAAATTATCAAAATCGCTATGTGGAAACAACGCTTACTAAAATGAAATCTATGAAATAAAATAACACAATCCACCACATAGGGTGTACACTACTACATGAGCAAGTTAATCTGTTTCCCAAGCAAACTAATCGCACACATAACAACGCACTATCGTCACGTTCAAGGAATTAGTCAAATTTGGGAAGTCCGGGACGTTCTGGTAAATTTTACTAAACTCTGCATGAATAAAGAAACTACATGTTAAATGTCAAAATATACATTTAAAATCAAATTTGCAACATGACAAGACATTAACAATAGTACAAAATACAAATATTGATAAGATATCTATATTATTACAAAATAATATATAAAATACAGTACAGCACTCACTAACGATAGTGCTATCGGGTAGGTACCTGTAAGCATAGCATGCCTCAAGTGACCCCTATCAAAAACTACCCTACAAATAACCTACATTTATCGCACAAATAAACTAAGGAAATCGCAAAAGCAAGCAATTGATACTATCGACAATGAATACATATAATATAAAGACAAATAATTGCAATATATGAAGTAACAACAGATTTAAACAAAAAGTACTCTTTTAACAAGAACAATCAATTTAATTTTGTTTTATCAATATTAATATTAATAATAGAAAAAGAAAAAGAAAAAGATAAACAATAAATACAGAAAAAAAGTAAGCAGAGGTTATACAAGAAACTTCAAGTTAAAAATGCTTGATTAAAATTATTGATGTCAAATTTTAGAATACAGTCACAATAATTGACCCTAAAAAGATTAAATTTATGGAACAATTTACTTGCCTCAAAACCTCTGTCTACTAAGAGTCTGTATAGTAACCTAGCTCTAGCCCAAAAGTCATCTACTTTAGTGCAGATTTTACAAAATCTTATTAACTGGGAATAAAAACAATTATAAGTTATATTACTATCGATATTACTACCAGGGAAAGGAAAGTTTATTACGTTAAAATTAAAATCATCAACTTTGTGATATACGATAAGTATGCACTGTTCATTAACAATCTCTATATTTATATCAAGACAATGTTCAACTTTATAATTTACGTTACATTGTGTGAGGGGAATAGAATTAGGGTAAACACGAGGGTGAAGGAGGTCCATAAAGCCAACTACTCTCTATAATGCAGGCCAATAATTAGTCTGCCAAATTAGCCTTATTAAATACAGACCTTTTACTGTTTATTCTCACAATAACAATTAATTATATTTAATAAATATATAATAATATTAATGAATAATACATAATTATATAAAAGAATAATATAATCCATTCCCCCTCCCCCTCTAGATCTGTTGTTGCTTGATTTCCTTTGTACTCCTTTGTACTCCCCTTCGAGATCAATTTGTGAATTTATCGGTTGAAAAAGCCGGGTTCCTCATAAATTGCAGAACCCTACAGTTTGCCAGGAGTTACATCGAAAGGTCTAAACATTGAGTAAGACATAAGGCGAAAGATCTTAAAATCGCCAAACTAAGGGGGGCGGACGTCTTAATATCTAAAAATTAATGGGGCTCAGCATGAGGGAGAAAGGAATCCTGAAAATAAATAATACACTCCGTTAAAGTGTCCATAACAATTGACCCTATATTAAGGGAGCCCACCTCGCTTTTTTTTTCTCTCTCTCCCTCTCGATGGCTTGTATCCATTCGGCCCCATTCAGCCTACTATTTTAGGATGTTTACCCCAATCCAGGTGTCAATATTTTTCCTGGCGAGCGGTAGCGAGCCAACATATATATATTTTTTGAATTTGTACATTTTTCGATAGAAAACTTTCTCCGGCGAAGCCTGACTTCTCCATACAATGCTGGCTCGCTATCGCTCGCCAGGAATAAATCGACAACTGGATGGGGATAAACGTCTTAAAACAGTTAGCTGAATGGGGCCGAATGGTTACAAGCCAGGGAAAAAGAGAAAAGGAGAGAAAGATAAAACAAAAGCCGGTGACCACCCTTAACCCCTTCTGTACCGGCGACGGCTTTTTTAGTTATATTTAGTTCTATTTAGATTATTTTGATCAGTGCGCCGGTTTAGAAGGGGTTAATTTGTTTATTGGCTGTTTTGAGTGTGTGTGTGTGGGGGTGTATGCGTGTGGGTGTGTGTTACTCAGTTACTCAGTTACTTGTTCGTCAAGGGGAATCCACGCAATGCGAGCTAAGCTCATTATTATCGCGCCTCCTTAACTGGGAATGTATTGCGTGAAATGCATGTTAAGTGTTTTATGTACTGTTGGAATGGCTGTGGATGTGTGTGTAGTCTGTATTTTAACCAATTGGCGACATTGGAAACGAAGGCTTAGGGTGGATCTGTATGGTACCCTACTCACTATAGACGGTACCGTCTCGCCCGAAGGCTTAGGTAGCCATCAGCTTAGGTGAACCATATGATACCCATCTCGCCTTGTACCATTTTTGCCAACCCCAGAGGGGACGTCACAACGTCGCCCACTTATTCCAGGTACCTATTTACAGCTAGGTGAACTGAGGCTAACACATGAAAGGAGACAAGCCCAATTTGTCTCCGCCTGGCGGGGGATTGAACCCCCGACCCCTCGTGTGTGAGACGAGAGCTCTACCTACTAGGCTACGGGCTGTGTGTGTGTATATCTGTGTGCGTGTGCATGTATGTTTGAGTGTGTGTGTGTGTGTGTGTGTGTGTGAGTGTGTGTGTGTGTGTGTGTTATTTGATATGTTATTAAGTTTGCTCCCTAGACCTTCATTCAGTTTTAAGAAATTCACCCGAAAACTCCAGTTCGAGATCAATTTAAACACCTTTGCATTCCTCCTATATTGCCAGCTCGCTATCGCTCCCCAGGAGGAAAAAACCCCCGACACGAGCGGACATAGAAATGAGGGCGAAAGGTCTTAAAATAGGCAAAATAGAGAGGCGAAATATCACGCTACGAATGGGGCTAAACATGAGGGAGAAAGGGGTACAGCAAAACCTAGTGTACAGTCAGGCTCAGAAGTTGTGGTACTCAGTTCAGTTCGGTTCAAAGTCGGGAAATATTAAGGGGGTGTATGTCGTTGTTCTGGACCACCTTTTCCCTCATGTTTAGCCCCATTAGTTTTGAGATTTCAAGATGTTCGCCCCATTAGTTTGTCGATTTTAAGAGCTTTCGTCCCATTTCTTCGTTAATATAAAGACCTTTCATCTCATTTGTGTCGATTTTTCCTGGCGAGCGCTAGCGAACCTGTAATTTAAGATGAACTGGCCTTCGGCCATGACATTTTTCTACCGAAAAATGTACACATTTATCTTGAAGGGGATCTTGGGGGGTGTTTTTTAAGCTTGTTAGAGGGCTAGGGAGCAAACTAAAATCCTCGTTTAAGGGGGGTGACTTGCTTTTCGTTTTTTCTGTCCTTTTCTCTCTTTCTCTGGCTTGTATCCATTCGGCCCCATTCAGCCAACTATTTTAAGACGTTTATCCCCATTTAGGTGTCGAGTTCTTCCTGGCGAGCGATAGCGAGCCAGCATTATATGAAGAAATCCGGCTTTGCCGGACACATTTTTCTATCGAAAAATGTACAAATTTAGCCTGCTGTCAAACAAAAATAAAAAATATGCTGGCTCGCTCCCGCTCACCAGTAAAAAATTGACACCTGGATGGGGATAAACGTCTTAAAACAGTAGGCTGAATGGGGCCAAATTGATACAAGCCAGAGAAAGATAGAAAAGGACAGAACAAAAACAGGTCACCCCCCTTAAGATGGGGATGAGTCAATTTATCGCTAGCTAAAAAAAAAAACGGGGGGATGGTTCACTTTTTGGGCGATTTTTGCATGTATTCATTATTTTTCTAGTTTCCTCCCTAGACCTACATCAAATTAAAAAAACCACATCCATTAGATCCCCCTTCTAGATTAATTTGTACATTTTTCGGTAGAAAAATGTCTCAGCCGAAGGCCGGTTCTTCCAACATTACAGGCTTACTATCGTTCGCCAGGGAAAAAATCGACACCTAAATAGCACGAAAGGTCTAAATATTGACGAAGAGATGGGGGCGAAAGGTATTAAAATCGACTAATTAATGGGGCAAACATCGTAACATCTGAAGACTAATGGAGCTAAACATGAGGGAGAAAGTGGTCAAGAAACCCGGCCCATGTCCCCTTAAGAGAGTATATATAAGGCATGCACGAGGTATATAAGATCATTGGCTCTAGTGATGATGATATACCTTGCTAACTGGTATAAGATGGATTTATTACCACCAATATACCTTTACATTGGTAGACAATTATGAACACTTAATAATATCAATGATATACAAATGTATTATTATGTTCTCTCCACTAACCAACTTTACTCCTAAACTCGATTAATGAAATTAACAAACACATGTGGCAGTCCGGGGATTCGAACCTAGGATGCTCACACCGAAAATCAACACACTCTTGCATTGCACCACGAAGACAGTTATATAAGATCATTGGCTATATTGATGGTTATTTACCGATCTAACTGATATAAGATGGATTAAACCACTGTATATAAAGGGTATGGACAAGGTATAGAAGATCATTAGGTATATTGAAGCGAAGTTCCATTGTACATAATCCTGTATTTTATTTGCCGTGTTGAGTAGAGTACTGTACATACCTGTCAGTATATCAATGAACCTCAGATCAGGGGATAAAATGGAAGACCAAAATGAAACAAGTGTTGTACATTGGCTAAGAATGATTTTCTCAACATTGGAACACACTAAAATTCAACAAGAAAAACAACATGTAGAAACCCTTGTCGCAATAAATTCCATGCAGGAAGAGATTAAGGGGAGACTGACTGTTTGTTTGGTCTATTAATGCATTTATTCATATATTTTTTAGTTTCCTCCCTAGACCTCCATCAAGCTTAGAAAAACACACCCTAGACCCCCCTTCAAGATAAATTTGTAAATTTTTCGGTAGAAAAATGTCCCGGCCGAAGGCCGATTCCTATAAAAATTGGAGGCTCGCTTTCGCTCGCCAAGAAATAATTGACACCTAAATGGCACGAAGGTCTTAAAATTGTCAACGAAATAGGGCGAAAGGTCATACAATCCCCAAACTAATGGAACCAACGCATTAAAATCTCAAAACTAGTGGGGCTAAACATTAGGGAGAAGGGGTCCAGAAAAGCGGTCTGCCTCCTTTAATCCCAACAAGAACATCACGGAGACCATAGCAACATTGACATCTATACATATAACCCTGAATCCCAAAGCACGTCACTTGACATAACCTGACCGTAAAGGCGGTATCACACGAGAGCTTTTATAGTCAACATTCGATGATCAACATTTTTTTAGCAACATTTCTAGAGTATTTTGCACTGGTATCGGGAACTAGACTGATGATAGATGACTTTAGGTTACCAAAATATTTTAATGTTGACCCCATAAGCTGCCAGACCAGTGTTGAGGATAATTGTCGAGTGAAAAAGCGCTCGTTTGATACGGGCTTAATTCACATGACCAAGAATGTATACCTGTAGAATGTATACCTGTAGAATGTATACCTGTAGAATGTATACCTGTAGAATGTATACCTGTAGAATGTATACCTGTAGAATGTATACCTGTAGAATGTATACCTGTAGAATGTATACCTGTAGAATGTATATCTGTAGAATGTATACCTGTAGAATGTATATCTGTAGAATGTATACCTGTAGAATGTATACCTGTAGAATGTATACCTGTAGAATGTATACCTGTAGAATGTATACCTGTAGAATGTATATCTGTAGAATGTATACCTGTAGAATGTATATCTGTAGAATGTATATCTGTAGAATGTATACCTGTAGAATGTATATCTGTAGAATGTATACCTGTAGAATGTATACCTGTAGAATGTATACCTGTAGAATGTATATATGTAGAATGTATATATGTAGAATGTATACCTGTAGAATGTATACCTGTAGAATGTATACCTGTAGAATGTATACCTGTAGAATGTATACCTGTAGAATGTATATCTGTAGAATGTATACCTGTAGAATGTATACCTGTAGAATGTATACCTGTAGAATGTATACCTGTAGAATGTATACCTGTAGAATGTATATCTGTAGAATGTATATCTGTAGAATGTATATCTGTAGAATGTATAGCTGTAGAATGTATATCTGTAGAATGTATACCTGTAGAATGTATACCTGTAGAATGTATACCTGTAGAATGTATACCTGTAGAATGTATACCTGTAGAATGTATATCTGTAGAATGTATATCTGTAGAATGTATACCTGTAGAATGTATACCTGTAGAATGTATATCTGTAGAATGTATACCTGTAGAATGTATATCTGTAGAATGTATATCTGTAGAATGTATACCTGTAGAATGTATACCTGTAGAATGTATATCTGTAGAATGTATACCTGTAGAATGTATACCTGTAGAATGTATACCTGTAGAATGTATATCTGTAAAATGTATATCTGTAAAATGTATACCTGTAGAATGTATACCTGTAGAATGTATATCTGTAGAATGTATACCTGTAGAATGTATACCTGTAGAATGTATATCTGTAGAATGTATATCTGTAGAATGTATATCTGTAGAATGTATACCTGTAGAATGTATACCTGTAGAATGTATACCTGTAGAATGTATACCTGTAGAATGTATACCTGTAGAATGTATACCTGTAGAATGTATATCTGTAGAATGTATATCTGTAGAATGTATATCTGTAGAATGTATACCTGTAGAATGTTACCTGTAGAATGTATACCTGTAGAATGTATACCTGTAGAATGTATATCTGTAGAATGTATATCTGTAGAATGTATACCTGTAGAATGTATACCTGTAGAATGTATACCTGTAGAATGTATATCTGTAGAATGTATATCTGTAGAATGTATACCTGTAGAATGTATACCTGTAGAATGTATACCTGTAGAATGTATATCTGTTGAATGTATACCTGTAGAATGAATACCTGTAGAATGTATACCTGTAAAATGTATACCTGTAGAATGTATACCTGTAGAATGTACATCTGTAGAATGTATACCTGTAGAATGTATACCTGTAGAATGTATACCTGTAGAATGTATACCTGTAGAATGTATATCTGTAGAATGTATACCTGTAGAATGTATACCTGTAGAATGTATATCTGTAGAATGTATACCTGTAGAATGTATATCTGTAGAATGTATATCTGTAGAATGTATACCTGTAGAATGTATACCTGTAGAATGTATACCTGTAGAATGTATACCTGTAGAATGTATACCTGTAGAATGTATACCTGTAGAATGTATATCTGTAGAATGTATACCTGTAGAATGTATATCTGTAGAATGTATACCTGTAGAATGTATATCTGTAGAATGTATACCTGTAGAATGTATATCTGTAGAATGTATACCTGTAGAATGTTACCTGTAGAATGTATACCTGTAGAATGTATATCTGTAGAATGTATACCTGTAGAATGTATACCTGTAGAATGTATACCTGTAGAATGTATATCTGTAGAATGTATACCTGTAGAATGTATACCTGTAGAATGTATACCTGTAGAATGTATACCTTTAGAATGTATACCTGTAGAATGTATACCTGTAGAATGTATACCTGTAGAATGTATACCTGTAGAATGTATACCTGTAAAATGTATATCTGCAGAATGTATACCTGTAGAATGTATACCTGTAGAATGTATACCTGTAGAATATATACCTGTAGAATGTTTACCTGTAAAATGTATACCTGTAGAATGTATACCTGTAGAATGTATACCTGTAGAATGTATACCTGTAGAATGTATACCTGTAGAATGTATATCTGTAGAATGTATACCTGTAGAATGTATACCTGTAGAATGTATATCTGTAGAATGTATATCTGTAGAATGTATATCTGTAGAATGTATACCTGTAGAATGTATACCTGTAGAATGTATACCTGTAGAATGTATACCTGTAGAATGTATACCTGTAGAATGTATACCTGTAGAATGTATACCTGTAGAATGTATATCTGTAGAATGTATATCTGTAGAATGTATATCTGTAGAATGTATACCTGTAGAATGTATATCTGTAGAATGTATACCTGTAGAATGTATACCTGTAGAATGTATACCTGTAGAATGTATACCTGTAGAATGTATATCTGTAGAATGTATATCTGTAGAATGTATACCTGTAGAATGTATACCTGTAGAATGTATACCTGTAGAATGTATACCTGTAGAATGTATATCTGTAGAATGTATATCTGTAGAATCTATACCTGTAGAATGTATACCTGTAGAATGTATACCTGTAGAATGTATATCTGTTGAATGTATACCTGTAGAATGTATACCTGTAGAATGTGTACCTGTAAAATGTATACCTGTAGAATGTATACCTGTAGAATGTACATCTGTAGAATGTATACCTGTAGAATGTATACCTGTAGAATGTATACCTGTAGAATGTATATCTGTAGAATGTATACCTGTAGAATGTATACCTGTAGAATGTATATCTGTAGAATGTATACCTGTAGAATGTATATCTGTAGAATGTATATCTGTAGAATGTATACCTGTAGAATGTATACCTGTAGAATGTATACCTGTAGAATGTATACCTGTAGAATGTATACCTGTAGAATGTATATCTGTAGAATGTATACCTGTAGAATGTATACCTGTAGAATGTATATCTGTAGAATGTATATCTGTAGAATGTATACCTGTAGAATGTATACCTGTAGAATGTATACCTGTAGAATGTATACCTGTAGAATGTATACCTGTAGAATGTATACCTGTAGAATGTACATCTGTAGAATGTATACCTGTAGAATGTATACCTGTAGAATGTATATCTGTAGAATGTATACCTGTAGAATGTATACCTGTAGAATGTATACCTGTAGAATGTATATCTGTAAAATGTATACCTGTAGAATGTATACCTGTAGAATGTATATCTGTAGAATGTATACCTGTAGAATGTATACCTGTAGAATGTATACCTGTAGAATGTATACCTGTAGAATGTATACCTGTAGAATGGGAGAAACTCAGGCTCCAAACACGAAAACACGCATACTATAAAATGATAATCATCTAAGATCAACCGGCATTAGCTCCATCTATGATGAGTTTATGAGGCAGCCAGAACCAACAATCCCCCCAAGTTTGTGCTGGCTATCATTAGAAGATGTTATACAGCTTAGGAAGGACCTGTGGGCATCCAAAAGGGTAAAGACTATCGCAACTAACCCTCTGACTTCCATATACGCCTTCTTAATCTGAATAAAATCGGCAGGATCATGATGCATGTTGACAGTATATTCTGGCTTATACAGCTTAGGAAGAATCTGTGGGCATCAAAAGGGTAAAGACTATCGCAGTTAACCCTCCCTACTTCCATACACCCTTCCTAATCTGAATACAATCGTCTAATAATAGCCAGAAAACAACAGAAATGCGTAATCGGATCTAAAAAGGATTAATCTCTGGAGCCTTTTACAAATTCCACCTGCAGCAAATAAGTGTTCTTAGATGACTCAAACAGTGCTAACTTCACCAGGGACTACTAATACGTCAGAATTTAAGCTCCCACGCAAACTTAACCTAACCCAACCAACACCCCCCAAAAACAAATAAATAAATAAATAAATAAATACATGCGTAAATAAATAAATACATGCGTAAATAAATAAATACATGCGTAAATAAATAAATAAACACAAAATATATATAATATATATATATATACCGGTATATATCTAAAAAATATAAAATAAAATTATAAATATATAAAATAGAAATACAATGCAAATAAATAAATATATATACCGGTATATAAATAAATAACAAATAAAAAGAATGAATATATAAATACCGGTACATAACAAAAGATAAAACAAATATTAAATAACAAAATTAATAAAGACAAACAAATCAATCAAAAGCCGGTCTGCATACAAGTTTATCACACCGGTAAAGGGGCCCTCACACAGTCAGGAGTGCCAGCTAGAGTCACTAGGAGTAGGGGAAAATTCGGACTCGCGGGCCTATTCGCGGTGAAAATCGATGACTCCTAGTGACTCTAGCGACTCCTGTTAGACTCCCACTAGCTTACACTCCTGACTGTGTGAGGGCCCCTTTACTCTGTTCAGTGTCTCAGGTTACAACATGGGTCCTATCGCAGCGGCCATCTTGCAGCCAAATCACACTAGTTAGTTTTAGGCCAAGCGTAGAGGGGCAAATTTTAACTTCTGGCAATATTAGAGAGCTCCCTTCCATTGGCGAGGTTGATGGTATATTGCAATACTATTTTAATTTAATTTATTATTTGATATATTTGTATTTATTATTATTATTATTTTTGGCACTTAATATTTTTTTTTTTTTTTTAGTTACCTCCCTAGACCTCCATCAAGCTTAACAATAAATAAAACACCCCCAAGAACCCTTTTTGAGATAAACTTGTGCATTTTTCGGTAGAAATATGCCCCGCATTCTTGGACTCCCTTCTCCCTCATGCTTAGCCGCATTAGTTTTCAGATATTAAGACGTTCGGACCATTAGTTTGGAGATTTGAAGACCTTTTGCCCCAATTCTTTGTCAATATTAAGACCTTACGTGCCGTTTAAATGTAATTTTTTTCCTGGCGAACGATAGCAAGCGGCCTGTTCCTCTTGAATTACAGGCTTGCAGCAAGCCTGTAATTTAAGAAGAACCGGCCTTCGACCGGGAATTTTTATACCGACAAATTTACAAATTAATCTTGAAGGGTGTTCTTGGTGTGTATTTATTTACAAAGCTTGATGGAGATCTAGGAAGCATATTAACATAAGAATATAACGATAAATATATACACAAGTAAATAAGAATAAAACGATTAATATATACACAAGTAAATAAGAATAAAACGATAAATATATACACAAGTAAATACGCCCATCCCTCCTTAACCCCTTCTGTACCGGTGACGTATTTTAAATCTTATTCTAGCCAAATTTTGACGATTTTATGACGCTTAGGAAGGATATATGGCAGCTAAATGGATTAACTGAGATAGTCTGTAGCCTTGTAATTGGTAGACGTCCTCCCTAAGCTGAATACAATCATCTAACAGTTGACAGAATATAATGGAAAGGACGCGCGAATTTGCACCGTCTAAATAATACTTCCGCCCCACAAAGGGTTAAGGGGGTTATTTTTCTGGACACCCATCTTCCTCATGCTTAGCCACATTAGTTTTGATATTTTAGGACGTTCGCCCCATTTGTTTGGCTATTTAAAGATATTTCACCCCATTTCTTTCTTTAACTTTAAGACCTGTTTTGCCATTTAGGTGTCGAGTTTTATCCTAGCGAGCGAGAGCGAGCTTGCAATTTAGGAGAAGTCGGCTTTAGCCAGGGGCATTTTGTTACCGAAATAATTAAACATTTATCGGAGGAGAATCATGTTGGTATTTTTGTTTAAGCTTGAAAGAGGTCTAAGGAGGAAACGGAAACAAAATGAAAACAGATAAATATAATATTATATAAATAATATATATAAATATTATATAAATATAGCAAACAATTTAGTTTGACGAGACTGAAGGCCAACTATTGTCTGTGGTTGTAATTGAAAATCACTTGACATCGGAAGCAGAGCAGAACAGGATTGCCGAAAAACCCCCCCACATATATTTGTTTGAATGAAGTCTGGGAAGGCGTTTTTGTCAGCCTCGGGGACAGACTACAATATAGTGCTCGAATATCACTGGATCAATCAAAATCCTTAAGGGGGAATGGACCGGTTTTCTGGACCACTTTCTCCCTCATGTTTAGCCTCATTAGTTTTCAGATGATAATTAGACGTTTGCCCCATTAGTTAGTCGATTTTAAGAACTTTCGCCCCTTTTATTCGTCAATATTTAGACCTTTCGTGCTATTTAGGTGTCGATTTTTTCCCTGGTGAACAATAGTAAGCCTGTAATGTTGGAAAAAACGGCCTTCGGCCGGGACATTTTTCTACCGAAAAATTTACAAATTATGCTAGAAGGGGAATCTAAGGATGTTTTTTTAAATGTGATGGAGGTCTAGGGAGGAAACTAGACAAATAATGAATACATGCAAAAATCGCTCAAAAAGTGAACCATCCCTCCTTAACCCCTTCTGTACCGGCGACGTCTTTTTAATATTAATCTAACTATTAATATTTATAGGATGTTGTGCAGTTTAATAAGGATATGTGGTAGAAATGTGGTAGATATGTGGTAGATATGTGGTAGTAGAAAGAGTTAAGTAAGATATGTTGTGCAGTTAATAAGGATATGTGGTAGTAGAAAGAGTTAAGTAAGATATGTTGTGGAGTTAATAAGGATATGTGGTAGTAGAAAGAATTAAGCAAGATATGTTGTGGAGTTAATAAGGATATGTGGTAGTAGAAAGAATTAAGCAAGATATGTTGTGCAGTTAATAAGGATATGTGGTAGTAGAAAGAGTTAAGTAAGATATGTTGTGCAGTTAATAAGGATATGTGGTGTAGAAAGAGTTAAGTAAGATATGTTGTGCAGTTTAATAAGGATATGTGGTAGTAGAAAGAGTTAAGTAAGATATGTTGTGGAGTTAATAAGGATATGTGGTAGTAGAAAGAGTCAAGTAAGATATGTTGTGCAGTTAATAAGGATATGTGGTAGAAATGTGGTAGATATGTGCTAGATATGTGGTAGTAGAAAGAGTTAAGTTAGATAGTTCGAAGCCTGTTAATTATTGGAGGCCCGTTTTATACTCAATAACATCGTGTAATAGCAGCCGGAAATACAGATTTATTAAGGTTAAAAGGACGGCGCCGGTACGGTGGCGTTAATAAGTCATGGCCCAGCTGTCATTACGTTTGGCTTGCTCTCTGCTGTATTAATGTCTGTCAGATGTTGAATAGGGTGGGTAAGTGTAGGAACATGTTGGTATATGTCACTCGATATGAAGAAATGAAGCTTAGATATTGCTGATGCCAATTATTGATCAAAACCATACTTGGTGCCGAGACATGACTTATTAGCGCGGCTGTACAGAAGGTGTTAATAATAATCAAACAAAACCTTACCAACGGGGAACCAAAATGGCGGACGTTGGCCGATCTCTGTTCCAATAGGATCTCTAGGTCAACGCACTCTTACGTCATATCAAACGCTATCGCTCGCCTAGAAAACAAAATTTGACACAGAAAGGATATTATAAGATCATTGGATATATTGATGGTGATTTACCTCTCTATCCTTGTATTAGATGGGTTTATAACAACCAATATACCTTTAATTAAGGGAAGATGGCCCGTTTTTCTTGTCCCTTTTCTCCCTCATGTTTAACCCCATTAGTTTTGAGATTTAAAGACGTTCGGCCCATTACTTTGGTGATTTTAACACCTTTCGCCCCATTTCGTTGTCAAAGTTTAGACCTTTCGTGCTATTTAGGTGTTGATTTTTACCTGGCGAGCAAAAGCGAGCCTGTAATTTTAAGAGGAACCGGCCTTTGGCCGGGAATTTTTTCTACCGACAAATAAAGGAATAACAAGTTAACACCTAAGCATCCTCCGATTTGCTGTTGTCAAAGTTCTTCCTAACGACTTAGGGAAGAGTTACAACAAATGATGGATTATATAAACAGAGAAAGCTTTATAAGTGTGCTGAAAATGTATAGACAGATACGGAGATACCCAAGAGTATGTTGAATGATCATGGGCAACCACAACAAACTAAGGTAGAGGAAGATGGGCCAGATTCAATACAAGAATATATATACTTAGGCCAGGTTATAAAAAACGAACTCCGATCACTCTAGAGAAACCAAACCAAGGATTATATGGAATGGAGCGCATTTATTAGGCACAGTTCTATTATGAAAAGCAAGTTACCCCTGACATTAGAGATAAAAGCAAGTTACCCCTTACATTAGAGATAAAAGCAAGTTACCCCTTACATTAGAGATAAAAGCAAGTTACCCCTTACATTAGAGATAAAAGCAAGTTACCCCTTACATTAGAGATAAAAGCAAGTTACCCCTTACATTAGAGATAAAAGCAAGTTACCCCTGACATTAGAGATAAAAGCAAGTTACCCCTGACATTAGAGATAAAAGCAAGTTACCCCTTACATTAGAGATAAAAGCAAGTTACCCCTTACATTAGAGATAAAAGCAAGTTACCCCTTACATTAGAGATAAAAGCAAGTTACCCCTTACATTAGAGATAAAAGCAAGTTACCCCTTACATTAGAGATAAAAGCAAGTTACCCCTTACATTAGAGATAAAAGCAAGTTACCCCTGACATTAGAGATAAAAGCAAGTTACCCCTTACATTTGAGATAAAAGCAAGTTACCCCTTACATTAGAGATAAAAGCAAGTTACCCCTTACATTAGAGATAAAAGCAAGTTACCCCTTACATTAGAGATAAAAGCAAGTTACCCCTTACATTAGAGATAAAAGCAAGTTACCCCTGACATTAGAGATAAAAGCAAGTTACCCCTTACATTAGAGATAAAAACAAGTTACCCCTTACATTAGAGATAAAAGCAAGTTACCCCTGACATTAGAGATAAAAGCAAGTTACCCCTTACATTAGAGATAAAAGCAAGTTACCCCTTACATTAGAGATAAAAGCAAGTTACCCCTTACATTAGAGATAAAAGCAAGTTACCCCTTACATTAGAGATAAAAGCAAGTTACCCCTGACATTAGAGATAAAAGCAAGTTACCCCTTACATTAGAGATAAAAGCAAGTTACCCCTTACATTAGAGATAAAAGCAAGTTACCCCTTACATTAGAGATAAAAGCAAGTTACCCCTTACATTAAAGATAACAGTATACAACCAATGAGTCCTTTCTGTACTAATTTATGAATCAGAAAACTTGGAGCACACAAAGTTTCCTGAACACAAACTTTGTAAAGTATATAAAGAAATGAAGAGGTTAATGTTAGGGATAAATTGGAGAAACAAGAAGAGAGCCTCTTGGATATGAGAACAAACAAAAGTAAAAGTGAATCGCATTACTGTAAAAAATAGATCATATATTTAGAAAATATTATAACAGATGGACAAAACACAGCAACATAATGAGAATCTAGATATGGAGCTAGAGGAAGGGATAGACAGAGAACCAGATAGAGGGATGAGATCGGAAATGTTGTAAAAGTAGCGAGGTGGGGGCCTTAACTTAGACTGAATCAATGGAAATGTATACCTTACTTGAGTGATTTTACTCACGAACTATAGTGGCACTCGGTAGAGCGCATTCCTCCGCCTGAGCTGGGTTTGTTACAACATAAACTTAAACACGCAACAATGAAACCAGTGTGACATATCAACTTGATTACCTCCTGAATTGACCACTTGCGAGTTTCGTTCTATAAGGAAGATTGAGCTGTAGACATCGATATTTAGCAGAATTACCAGCTAAAACACGGTCGTAATGCATTTATATATACATAAAATCCAATTCAACATACTTTCTATCCATCATAAACCTATTTTATTGTATTTCTGTTTATTATCGATGTATAAGGCTCCAATTTCCTTACAGACTGAAACTAGCAAGTGGTCAATTGAATCACTTCTTCCTTGGCGTATATCCTATATGCCCACCAAAGCTAATGAAAGTCGATTGATAACTTTGTGAGATATCTTAAAAAAAAAAAAAAAAAAAAAAAAAAAACACACACACACACAGACAAACGGTGGCAAAATCATAACCAGCGTCCAAAATCGTGGGCGGAGGTAATTGCAATAAAAACCATTATCCGATCCAGCTGGTATATAAACATCGTACAGATGGCTATGTGATGCCGCTGTAAAATGGTGCAGCAACTAAAACAGCAAGTTGATATCACAAGTTCAACCATATCCTCTTCATCCCCTTTAGTACAGTCGCGCTAATAAGTCATGTCCCAGCTGGCATTATGTTTGGCTTGCTCTGTGCTCTATTAACCTTTTCAAGCTTCAATACGCGTTTCTGCTCTGTTTTTTCGCTACTATTAGATACATTTATTCAGATTAGTAATGGTATATGGAAGTCAAAGGGTTGATTGAGATAGTATTTACCCATTTAAAACTCACAGATCCTTCCTAAGCTGCATAAAATCGTATAATGATACCCAAAATAAACTGCTAAAACGCGTCAGAGCTTCAAGGGGTTAATGTCTGTCAAATGTTCAATAGGGTGGGTAAGTGTAGGAACATGTGTGTATATTTCGTTCGATATGAAGAAATGAAGTTAAGATATTGCTGATACCAATTATTGATCAAAATATACTTGGTGCCGCGACATCACTTATTAGCGCGACTGTACAATGGCACTTTAGTCATATTTGTATTCTGGGTGACACTAGATGATTGCATTCAGTTTAGGAAGGACCTCTGGAATATGAAGGGGTAAAGAAATATCAATAATTAACCATCTAAGTCTCGCAGGTCCTTTTTAAGTTTGATACTATCGTTTAATGATAGCCAGATTAAGGGGAGGCAGAGCGTTTTTTCTGGACCCCCTTCTCCCTAATGTTTAGCCCCACTAGTTTTGAGATTATAAGACATTAGGCCCATTAGTTTGGCGAGTTTAACACCTTTTGCCCCATTTCGTTGTTAATTGTTTAGACCTTTCGTGCCATTTAGGAGTCGATTATTTCCTGGCGAGCGACAGCGAGCCTGCAATTTTAAGAGGAATAGGTCTTCGGCCGGGACATTTTTCTACCGAAAAATGTAAAAATTTATCTTGAAGGGGGTCTAGGGTGTGTTGGTCTAAGCTTGATGGAGGTCTAGCGAGGAAACTAAAATAATACATGAATAAATGAATTAATAGACCACACAAACGGCCAGTCTCCCCTTGAAGCTCTGGCGCGTTTTAGCGGTATATTTTTGGCTATCATTAGACGATTTTATGCAGCTTAGGAAGGATCTTGGGTATGAAAAGGGTAAAGACTATCTCAATTAACCCTCTGACTTCCATATAGGCTATCCTTCCTAATCTGAATAAAATCGTCTACTAATGACCAGAAAAACAAAATAGAAATGCGTAGGCTATTGTTTTGTTAAGGGGAGGTTTTTAGTTTGTTTCCTACTCCTCCAGCAATCTAAAAATATCACCCCCTTGACCCCCTTTCAAGATAAATTTGTACATTTTTCGGTAGAAAAATTTCCCGGCCAAAGGCCGGTCCCTCTTAAATTACAGGCTCGCTATCGCTCGCCAGGATAAAATCGACACCTGAATGGCACGAAAGGTCTTAATATGGGGTGAAAGTTCTTAAAATTGCTAAACTAATGGGGAAAACGTTTTATAATATCAAAAGCAATGGGGCTAAACATGAGGGAGAAAGAGGTCAAGAAAAAAATCCCTCAAGTGGAGATCTCCCCTTAAAGAGTTAAAGATAAAGGTGTATCGTGGTACTCAAAGGGTTAAACATGCTTTATTCCTCTTACAAGCATTTAAGGGGGAGGGGGTTGCATTTAAGGGGGAGGGGGTTGCATTTAAGGGGGAGGGGGTTGCATTTAAGGGGAAAGGGGTTGCATTTAAGGGGAGGGGGTTGCATTTAAGGGGAGGGGGTTGCATTTAAGGGGGGGGGGGTTTCATTTAAGGGGGAGGGGGTTGCATTTAAGGTGGAGGGGGTTGCTTTTAAGGGGGGAGGGGTGCTTTTAGGGGAGGGGGTTGCATTTAAGGGGGGGGGTTGCTGCTTTTAAGGGAGAGGGGGTTGCTTTTAAGGGGGAGGGGGTTGCTTTAAGGGGCAGGTGGTTGCTCTTAAGGGGCAGGTGGTTGCTCTTAAGGGGCAGGTGGTTGCTCTTAAGGGGCAGGTGGTTGCTCTTAAGGGGCAGGTGGTTGCTCTTAAGGGGCAGGTGGTTGCTTTTAAGGGGCAGGGGGTTGCTTTTAAGGGAGAGGGGGTTGCTTTTAAGGGGGAGGGGGTTGCATTTAAGGGGGAGGGGGTTGCATTTAAGGGGGAGGGGGTTGCTTTTAAGGGGGGAGGGGGGTTTATGAGGGGGTTGCTTTTAAGGGGGAGGGGGGTTGCATTTAAGGGGGAGGGGGGGTTGCTTTTAAGGGAGAGGGGGTGGAGGGGGTTGCATTAAGGGGGGAGGGGGTTATTTAAGGGGGGAGGGGGTTGCATTTAAGGGGGAGGGGGTTGCATTTAAGGGGGAGGGGGTTGCTTTGTCTCTCTCGTGTGTAGTGCTATTAGCTTTGAGATTTTAAGACGTTCGTTCCATTAGTTTGGCGATTCTAAGACCTTTCGCCCCATTCTTTGTCAATATAAAGACCTTTCGTGTCATTCAGGTGTCGATTTTTTCCTGACGAGAGCTTTCTTGCCATTTAGGTGTCGATTTTGTCCTGGCGAGCGATAGCGAGCCTGTAATTATAGGGGAACAGGCCTTCGGTCGGGATATTTTCTACCGAAAACTGTACAAATTGGTCTTGAAGGGGGTCTAGGGGGTGTTTTTTGTAAAAGCTTGGAGGTCTAGCGATGAAACTGAAAAATAAATATACCAACAAATAACCACTACCCCCTTAACTAATAACCACTACCCCCTTAACTAATAACCACTACCCCCTTAACTAATAACCACTACCCCCCTTAACTATACCACTACCCCCTTAACTAATAACCACTACCCCCTTAACTAATAACCACCTCCCCCTTAACTAATAACCACTACCCCCTTAACTAATAACCACTACCCCCTTAACTAATAACCACTACCCCCTTAACTAATAACCACTACCCCCTTAACTAATAACCACTACCCCCTTAACTAATAACCACTACCCTTAACTAATAACCACTACCCCTTAACCAATAACCACTACCCCCTTAACCAATAACCACAACCCCCTTAACTATAACCACTACCCCTTAACTAATAACCACTACCCCCTTAACTAATAACCACAACCCCCATAACTAATAACCACTACCCCCTTAAGTAATAACCACTACCCCCTTAACTAATAACCAATACCCCCTTAACTAATAACCACTACCCCTTAACTAATAACCACTACCCCCTTAACTAATAACCACTACCCCCCTTAACTATACCACTACCCCCTTAACTAATAACCACTACCCCCTTAACTAATAACCACTACCCCCTTAACTAATAACCACTACCCCCATAACTAATAACCACTACCCCCTTAACTATAACCACTACCCCTTAACTATAACCACTACCCCCTTAACTAATAACCACTACCCCCTTAACTAATAACCACTACCCTTAACTAATAACCACTACCCCCTTAACTAATACCACTACCCCCTTAACTAATAACCACTACCCCCTTAACTATAACCATACCCCCTTACTACTAACTACTACCCCTTAACTAATAACCACTACCCCCTTAACTAATAACCACTACCCCCTTAACCAATAACCACTACCCCCTTAACTAATAACCACTACCCCCTTAACTAATAACCACTACCCCCTTAACTAATAACCACTTCCCCCTTACTAATAACCACTACCCCTTAACTAATAACCACTACCAACTAATAATAACCACTACCCCCTTAAATAATAAGGACTACCCCTTAAATAATCACCACTACCCCTTAATTAATAACCACTACCCCTTAACTACTAACCCCCTTAACTAATAACCACTACCCCCTTAACTAATAACCACTACCCCCTTAACTAATAACCACTACCCCCTTAACTAATAACCACTACCCCCTTAACTAATAACCACTAACCACCTTAAATAATAACCACTACACTTAACTATACCACTACCCCCTTAACTAATAACCACTACCCCCTTAACTAATAACCACTACCCCCTTAACTAATAACCACTACCCCCTTAACTAATAACCACTACCCCCATAACTAATAACCACTACCCCCTTAACTAATAACCACTACCCCCTTAACTAATAACCACTACCCCCTTAACCAATAACCACTACCCCCTAACTAATAACCACTACCCCTTAACTAATAACCACTACCCCCTTAACTAATAACCACTACCCCCTTAACTAATAACCACTACCCCCTTAACTAATAACCACTACCCCCTTAACTAATAACCACTACCCCCTTAACTAATAACCACTACCCCCTTAACTAATAACCACTACCCCTTAACTAATAACCACTACCCCCTTAACTAATAACCACTACCCCTTAACTAATAACCACTACCCCCTTAACTAATAACCACTACCCCCTTAACTAATAACCACTACCCCTTAACTAATAACCACTACCCCCTTAACTAATAACACTACCCCCTTAACTAATAACCACTACCCCCTTAAACAATAACCACTACCCCCTTAACTAATAACCACTACCCCCTTAACTAATAACCACTACCCCCTTAACTAATAACCACACTACCCCCTTAACTAATAACCACTACCCCCTTAACTAATAACCACTACCCCCTTAACTAATAACCACTACCCCCTTAACTAATAACCACTACCCCCTTAACCAATAACCAATACCCCCTTAACCAATAACCACTACCCCCTTAACTAATAACCACTACCCCCTTAACTAATAACCACTACCCCCTTCCTTAACTAATAACCACTACCCCCTTAACTAATAACCACTACCCCCTTAACTAATAACCACCACCCCCTTAACCAATAAACCACTACCCCCGTAACTAATAACCACTACCCCCTTAACTAAACCACTACCCCTTAACTAATAACCACTACCCCCTTAACTAATAACCACTACCCCCTTAACTAATAACCACTACCCCCTTAACTAATTTGTTTTTTCTTTTCAGATTCTGGTGTAGCTGGCGATTTAAGAGTGATATATCAAGAAAGACACCACCACTCAAAACAATAACTCAATCATAAACCCAAATAAGCCAACTCAAACCAATTCAACACACCACCACCAAACACAGAATCACCCCAAATCTACCCAAATCACCCCAAAGCCAGCAAGATGATGAGCTTCCGACAATGGCTGGGGACCCGGCTGTCCTTGTTTATAGTTTATTTGCTGATCGGGGCGGTGGCGTTCATGTACTTGGAGGGCGACAACGAACTGGTCGATCAGGAGGCGCTATACAAACTAAACCAACGGGGGATTGGTGAGTAGAGAGAGAGTTTGTGTGTTACTAACCCATCTGTCCCCTACTAACTTCCTAATCCTGCCACGGACATTAGTTCCAGGGCAGTAATTCCCTTTCCAATGTTCCCTTACCCACTCTAACCCACTGTTTGGACACTTGATCCTCAGTGTTTTGGAGGACAAGCAACCTAGAATGGTCACTAGATCTGTTGTTGCTTGATTTCCTTTGTACTCCTTTGTACTTTGTACCTAATTGTATTTACCTAATTGTAGTATACAGGAGTTGAGCTTTTAGGCTCGTATTGTACCGTTCCTGAGTTACAATTGTCTAACTTTGCTTTAAAAGTGTGTGTGTGTGTGTGTGTGTGTGTGTGTGTGTGTGGATGTAAATAGTCCACTGATAAGGAAACTAGTATCAGCACCGGTTGAAAGGCTGTTCCGTGTTTTGAACGAGTATGTCATAGTCACCTCAAACCCATTTTCTATCCTCTGTCTACTACATTAACCTCTTCTGTACCGGCGATGTCTTTTTCAATTTATTCTAGCTATATTTAGACGACTTTATGCAGTTTAAGAAGGATCTGTGATAGCAAAAGGGTTGAGTGAGACAGTTCGGAGCCTGTTTGTTGCTGGAGGCCCTGAATAAAGGGTTGAGTGAGACAGTTCGGAGCCTGTTTGTTGCTGGAGGCCCTGAATAAAGGGTTGAGTGAGACAGTTCGGAGCCTGTTTGTTGCTGGAGGCCCTGAATAAAGGGTTGAGTGAGACAGTTCGGAGCCTGTTTGTTGCTGGAGGCCCTGAATAAAGGGTTGAGTGAGACAGTTCGGAGCCTGTTTGTTGTTGGAGGCCCTGAATAAAGGGTTGAGTGAGACAGTTCGGAGCCTGTTTGTTGCTGGAGGCCCTGAATAAAATCGTCTAATAGTAGCCAAAATAAAGTTATATGGACGTCACCGGTACTGAACGGGTTAAGGGGGTAGTGCTTGTTTTTTTTGGCCTTTATATTTATCTATTTATATATTTTTGAGTTTCCTCGCTAGACCTCAATCAAGCTTTAAAAAACACCCCCTAGACCCCCTTTCAAGATAAAAAAAAAAAAAAATCGGTAGAAAAATTTCCCGGCCATTTAAATTACAGGCTCGCTATCGCTCGCCAGGAAAACAATCAACACCTAAATGGCACGAAAGGTCTTAATATTGACAAAGAAATGTGGCGAAAGGTCTCACAATCACAAAACTATCGGAAATAACGTCTTAAAATCTCAAAACTAATATGCTAAACATGAGGGAGAATGGAGTCCACAAAAAGCGAGTACTACCCCCTTAAGCCCGTAACCTAAGTTTGACTAACACATGTGATCATAGAGTGTGCACCTATGGCTATAAACTAGAAACAGTACGACGTAGCCTCTCGAAAATCATATACAGATGGAAAAACATTTAAAGAACACCCCGTTCTTAACATTAATCATCCATTACAAACCCCAATGCACTTGAATTAAATAATGAGAGCATCTGGTCCTCCCGGGATTTGAAATTGGGACACCACACCCAGAACATATATGCATCTAAACGACTGCACCACCAACACAGTTAGAAATATACCGTACGAGGAGCACCTGAAGGAATTATAAGGTATTCAGCTTGTCTAAACCAAAACGTTAAGGGAGCCCACCTCGCTTTTGTTCTCTTTCTCTCCCTCTCTCTTTGGTTTGTATCCATTCGGCCCCATTCAGCCTACTGTTTTAAGACGTTTACCCATATACAGGTGTCAATATTTTCCTGGCTAGTGGTAGCGAGCCAGCATATACATATTTTGTGTTTTACAGCAAGCTAAATTTGTACATTTTTCGATAGAAAAATTTCTCCGGCGAAGCCGGATTGGTCCATACAATGCTGGCTCGCTATCGCTCGCCAGGAAGAAATCAACACCTGGTTGGGATAAACGTCTTAAAACAGTTGGCTGAATGGGGTCAAATGGATACAAGCCAGGGAAAGAGAGAAAAGGAGAGAAAAAAAAAAAAAAAAACGGTGACCCCCCTTAAGGGAATTGGGAGAGAGGTATTCTGGCCAGATTCGAACCCAATCACGTGTGTGTGTATGTGGTGGTGGAGGGGAGTAGCCTGTGTTTATATTGATCCTGCAACAATGGTCTGTGTGTGTGTGTGTGGGGGTGGAGGGGAGTAGCCTATGTTTATATTGATCCTGCAACAATGGTCTGTGTGTGTGTGTGTGGGGGTGGAGGGGAGTAGCCTGTGTTTATATTGATCCTGCAACAATGGTCTGTGTGTGTGTGTGTGGGGGGGGGGGGGAAGCCTGTGTTTATATTGATCCTGCAACAATGGTCTGTGTGTGTGTGTGTGTGTGTGTGTGTGTAGGGGGGGAGGGGAGCTGTGTTTATATTGATCCTGCAACAATGGTCTGTGTGTGTGTGTGTGTGTGTGGGTGTGGGGGGGGGGAAGCTGTGTTTATATTGATCCTGCAACAATGGTCTGTGTGTGTGTGTGTGTGTGTGTGTAGGGGGGGGGGAAGCTGTGTTTATATTGATCCTGCAACAATGGTCTGTGTGTGTGTGTGTGTGTGTGTGTGTAGGGGGGGGGGGAAGCTGTGTTTATATTGATCCTGCAACAATGGTCTGTGTGTGTGTGTGTGTGTGTGTGTGTAGGGGGGGGGAAGCTGTGTTTATATTGATCCTGCAACAATGGTCTGTGTGTGTGTGTGTGTGTGTGTGTAGGGGGGGGAGGGGAGCTGTGTTTATATTGATCCTGCAACAATGGTCTGTGTGTGTGTGTGTGTGTGTGTGTGTGTGTAGGGGGGGGGGGGGAAAGCTGTGTTTATATTGATCCTGCAACAATGGTCTCTGTGTGTGTGGGTAGTGACCCTTTAGATATTTTGTGTAGGATCTCTAGGTGGGTGGGGGGGGGGGGGGGGTTAGGACCTTCACTTTCACGGTAATTGTGTAGAAGTGTATCGCCAACAGGGAGTTAACCGGAGGTCTTTAGTTTTTTCCCTAGATCTCCATCAATCTTAAAATAACACCCCCTAGACCCCTTTCAAGATATATTTATACATTTTTCGGTAGAAAAATGTTCCGGCGGAAGGCCAGTTCCTCTTAAATTACAGGCTCGCTATAGCTTGCGAAGAAAAATCGACACCTAAATGGCACGAAAGGTCTTAAAATTGAAAGAAATAGGGCGAAAAGTCTTAAAATCGCCATATTAATCGGGCGAACTAATTCTAATATCACAACTAATGGGGCTAAACATGTTGGAGAAAGGGGTCCAGAAAAAAAAAATCTGGAGTGGAAATTCTCCCGATGCGTTAATTTTTTCCTTTATTAACTACACCACTTGTAAAATAGGACCGCACTTAACATTTGCCATTTGTTTGTTTTTTATTATATTAAGGTTTGTCACCGTTATTGTTAAGGGAGCGAACCTGTTTTTGTTTTATCTTGCTCTCTTTCGCTGGTTTGTATCCATCTGGCCCCATTCAGCGAACTGTTTTGAGTCGTTTATCCCCATCCAGGCGTCGAGTTCTTCCTGGCGAGCGATAGCGAGCCAACATTGTATGGAGAAATCCGGCTTCGCCGGAGAAATTTTTCCATCGAAAAATGTACAAATTTAGCTTCCTGTCAAAACAAAAAATATATATATGCTGGCTCGCTACCGCTCGCCAGGAAAATACTGACACCTGAATGGAGGTAAACGTCTTAAAACAGTAGGCTGACTGGGGCCGAATGGATACAAGCCAAAGAGAGAGGGAGATAGAGAGAAAAAAAGCGAGGTGGGCTCCCTTAAGAACAGTTGTAGTTATGTTTGGTAAAATTGCTGTTGCTTGATGCATTTTTGTATATAAATATATTTGTTTATTAATGTACAGTAAGTCCTGAACCCTATGCTTATTGATCCTGCAATAATAGTCTTTGAACTCTCTCTCTGACTCCATCTTTCCCTCATCCTATGACCTAAATTGCTTCAAATTCCGTGTGTCCAGGCATTTTGGCTCGAACATTCCTTAAATGTTGTCCCTGTCATTCTTTCAACTCTGGGGGAGGCAATCGTCACAGGCAGGTTTACCTTTTGTCTCCCTCATCTACATAGAGCAAAGATGTGTGAATTATGTGAGAAGTGAACTGATTGAAATAGCTATCTATATTACCAGCAGGACTAGCGAGGGAACTCTGAGGGTGATAGGACTGATTGAAATAGATAGCTATATTGCCAGCAGGACTAGCGAGGGGGTGACCGGTCAACTCAACCAGTAGACCATTTCAATCAGTACAAAATCAACCAATACGGTTAGGTTAGGTTAGTACTATATTTTGTCACTGGTTTGGTTGGTCTGGGTTAATTTGGCACTGGTTGAGATCTACTGGTTGAAATGGAACCGAGATAACATGGAACCGAGCGAGGGAACTCTGAGGGTAATGGGACTTACAGCCGTATTCTTAACCCCTTCAGCACGATGACGCCTTTTTATCTTTGGTTCTGGCTACTATTTGACGATTTGTGGCAGTTTAAGGGAGCCCAGACGGGATTGTGCAGCATTATTTACTGGTTCGGCTCAATGGTTTATGAAGGGGGTTTATTTTGCTCTCTAAACCTCTATCAAACTTTAAAAAACACCCACAAGATCCCCCCCCCCCCCCCTTTCGATATAAATTTGTAAATTTTTCGGTAGAAAAATGTCCCGGCCTAAGGCCGATTCCTCTTCAAATACAGGCTTGCTATCGCTCGCTAGGAAAACAAAATCGACACCTAAATGGCATGAATGGTCTTAATATTGGCAAAGAAATTGGGTAAAAGGTCTGAAAATCGCTAAACTAATGGGACGAATGTCTTGAAATCTAACTAATAGGGCTAAACATGAGGGAGGAGGAGGACTAATAGGGCTAAACATGAGGGAGGAGGAGGACTAATAGGGCTAAACATGAGGGAGGAGGAGGACTAATAGGGCTAAACATGAGGGAGGAGGAGGACTAATAGGGCTAAACATGAGGGAGGAGGACTGGAGAAAGCAACTGTCTCCCCTTAACAAGGACATAATATTATGTCCTTTAGAGGGCTTATTGAGCTCGTATTTACTCCTTCGAGTCTCAGAGGTAGATTATAAGCCAATTAAATCGTCTAATGGGACCCAGATATAGACGAAAAATACGTCATCGTGCTGAAGGGGTTAAACCTTCCCACGGTGAATCCCTACTCTTTAACGAACGAAATACGACGAAATAAATGGTTAGCTTTTAAAACTTGGGAGATTTCAAGTTCTCTTCCATTAATCAACACTCAGTTCCAATATGTTCGTTCAATATGGGCTAGATCAAGGTCCATAGATATCTATGGACCTTGGGCTAGATGACACCCAACCCACACGTCTAAGAATACGACTGTTAGTTTTATTCAGGCAGTATCGGGTTTTATATTTGTGATAACAAAATAATGTTGTCCCACAACAGATTATACAACACATGAGTACAATATAACGCTGCGACCATCTTCACAATAATTACCGAGCTGGGTTGATAATGATGAGAGAGAGAGAGAGAGAGAGAGAGAGAGAGAGAGAGAGAGAGAGAGAGAGAGAGAGAGAGACAGAGGGGTAGCTATAGATAGATATAGATAGATAGATAGATAGATAGAGATAGAGAGAGAGAGAGAGGGGGTTAGCTAGAGAGAGAGAGAGAGAGCAAGAAAGAAAGAGAGAGAGGGTGGTGGACACATAACTTTCCCGGTATGTATATTGCCACAGTCTGTGTCGCCGATGCAGAGCCGAGGGTTACTATGACAACATATTGGGGCCACAGGTACGCTTAAGGGGAGGTTTTTAGTTTGGTCTCTAGATATCCATCAAGCTTAAGATTACACCCCCTTGAGCCCCTTTCAAGATAAATTTGTACATTTTTCGGTAGAACAATTTCCCGGCTGAAAGCCGGTTCCTCTTAAATTACAGGCTCGCTATCGCTCGCCAGGATAAAATCGACACCTAAATTGCACGAAAGGTCTTAAAATTGACGGAAATGGGGCGAAAGTTTTTAAAATCGCCAAACTAATGGGGCGACTGTCTTAAAATATCAAAAGCAATGGGGCTAAACATGAGGGAGAAAGGGGTCCAGAAAAAAATCCCTCAAGTCGATATCTCCCTTTAACTTCCTCAAACTGACGCGTAGCTTTAGTTACGTGTAAAAAAAAAAGACTGTTCGCCCCCGTAAGTCGATACAGGCCACCGCAGGAGCGTTGGTTAATGTTTGTACCCGTGATTAATGGTAACTTGTGGCAAGGTGAGGTGAAGGTGGTGTGTGTGTGTGTGTGTGTGTATGAGAGAGGGGGAGAGAGAGAGAGAGAGCAAGAGCATGTGAGAGTACAAAGTACAAAGAAAATCAAGCAACAACAGGTCTAGTGACTCTTCTAGGCTGCTTGTCCTCCAAAACACTGAGGATCAAGTGTCCAAACAGTGGTTTAGAGTGGGTAAGGGAACATTGGAAAGGGAACTACTGCCCTGCAACTAATGTCCGTGGCAGGATTAGGAAGTTGGTAGGGGACAGATGGGTTAGTAACTGAGGGGGGGATAAAATAAAGTTATTCATTTACAAACGCAGTCAGTCGCGGGTTGGATGCGAGATATTTGTCTAGGCGGAGTTAAATGAATCAAAGGTGCTGCAGTCTATAACATCTCGGGGAAGAGTGAGAGAGAATATGAGAGAATGAGAGTGAGTGCCAATCATATAATGGGAGACAATATTAACAAAAATATATATACCGGTATATATATACAGTATATATATATATATATATATATATATATATATATATATATATATATATATATATACATACAGGGTGTATTAAACAAAACGCTTACTGACTTAAACTGCTAAGTACCGATTAAAAAAAAAAAATCACTTTATTCTATACAAAAATACAAAATAGTTAATCATTAAGTAAAATATTCAGTGACGTCCAAGCATGTGCTATAATCAGAACACTGATATTGGTCTCCCCCTTCATTGGGGGGGGACATTCAGAACACTGATTGGGGGGGGGGGGCCCCCCCCCCCCCAATCTCCTAGTTTAGACCTAGGCATGTTGAATTACAAACATAATTAGTTTTCGAGGTGAAATATTGTACGTAATATTCCCTTTATAAACCGTTTACAACTCAAATTATTTTCTGTTAATGCCAAACATTTTTGTATTTTTCTTTCAACATAGGAAAGACCGAAGGAATCTTGGATGAAGCAAATTACGATCCTCAAGTGGTCTGCAGATATAACTGTCATATAATAGTAAAAGAACGATCCTCAAGTGGTCTGCAGATATAACCGTCATATAATAGTAAAAGAACGATCCTCAAGTGGTCTGCAGATATAACCGTCATATAATAGTAAAAGAACGATCCTCAAGTGGTCTGCAGATATAACTGTCATATAATAGTAAAAGAAAGCAATGTTGAAAGATAAATAAAACCAAACCATGTGGGAATTACAAAGTTATTGCCTATTATTATTTATGTTATTGTACAGTCATGAACATTTATTCAGATACAATCTTATTCGAAGCGGTCTCGGGTTGAATTGAATCTCCTTGATATTTTTTACTGGATATTTGCATTTTAGAGATTCGTTTAATCAATTCGAGACTTCAAAATCGATCAGACTTAATGACCACTACTGTACAGTACATGGTCATTACAGTGTAATAATAATGACCACTACTGTACAGTACATGGTCATTACAGTGTAATAATAATGACCACTACTGTACAGTACATGGTCATTACAGTGTAATAATAATGACCACTACTGTACAGTACATGGTCATTACAGTGTAATAATAATAAGAGAGTATATATATATATTTTTTTTTCATTCCCACCAACTGATGTAATTGTTTTGAAAAATCAATTATACCCAACATTATTATAATTGAATCAATTATACCCAACATTATTATAATTGAATCAATTATACCCAACATTATTATAATTGAATCAATTATACCCAACATTATTATAATTGAATCAATTATACCCAACATTATTATAATTGAATCAATTATACCCAACATTATTATAATTGAATCAATTATACCCAACATTATTATAATTGAATCAATTATACCCAACATTATTATAATTGAATCTTTATACCGAGACAAACATTTCCGTGAATTTCATTCAACATAGGAACGATCAGTTCCCAAGGAATCTATGAATCAAGAACTATGCTTCATAAAAGATTGAATTACCTTCTGCTGCGTTTGGATACCCAACTCAGACTTGGGCATCAGCATTATACCCTGTGAACAGAGTTACAAATGTTATCTATTTTGTTACCATAATCTGCTGCTTGTAAATTAGTGTTTTTCTGCTAACCACATAATATCATCACCATATTCTGCTAACCACATAATATCATCACCATATTCTGCTAACCACATAATATCATCACCATATTCTGCTAACCACATAATATCATCACCATATTCTGAGACAACTTTGATATCGTAATTACTAATGTGTGTTTATTATGTAAACCTATCCTGTCCCTTTAGTTAAGTCCACAGTAAACATGTTATGTAAACCTATCCTGTCCCTTTAGTTAAGTCCACAGTAAAGATGTTATGTAAACCTATACTGTCCCTTTAGTTAAGTCCACAGTAAACATGTTATGTAAACCTATACTGTCCCTTTAGTTAAGTCCACAGTAAAGATGTTATGTAAACCTATACTGTCCCTTTAGTTAAGTCCACAGTAAATTAGTTAAGTCCACCTATCCTGTCCCTTTAGTTAAGTCCACAGTAAAGATGTTATGTAAACCTATACTGTCCCTTTAGTTAAGTCCACAGTAAACATGTTATGTAAACCTATACTGTCCCTTTAGTTAAGTCCACAGTAAAGATGTTATGTAAACCTATACTGTCCCTTTAGTTAAGTCCACAGTAAACATGTTATGTAAACCTATACTGTCCCTTTAGTTAAGTCCACAGTAAACATGTTTATCATGCATCATTTATTTACTGCTTTACTCGTAACCCTGTTTTGCTACATTTCTATATAAGCATGTATCTCATTAATAAGACATTATCTGGGAAAATGTGACACAACAATATATGTTCAATTTCCATTTTACATTGTGTTCGTCATAGTCTGTAAGTTTTTTGTAATTCACCATATATATATATATACGGTATATATATATATATATATATATATATATATATAGAGAGAGAGAGAGAGAGAGAGAGAGAGAATGTGCGAATGGGTGTAGATGTGCGATAATACTTCACCCCATAATAGTACTTCCATACTCTCCCAATTTACTTCCGAGTGTAAATATAAATAAAACTGCTTAGTGATGGAATTATTACCCTAAAATCATACACGTGCTGTATTACTCTCTCTCTCTCCCTAAACAAGAGAGGGAAGGAACTTGGCTGGACGGTTTAAGGGGATCACCGGATTTTTGTTTTTATCTTTATCTCCTTTTCTCTCTTTCCCTGGCTTGTATCCATTCGGCCCCATTCAGCCAACTGTTTTAAGATGTTTATCCCCATCCAGGTGTCGATTTAAATCCTGGCGAGCGATAGCGAGCCAGCATTTTATGAAGAAATCCAGCTTCGCCGGAAACATTTTTCTATCGAAAAATGTACAAATTTAGCTTGCTGTCAAAACAAAAATATATATATGCTGGCTCGCCAGGAAAATACTGACACCTGGATGGGGGTAAACATCTTAAAACAGTAGGCTGAATGGGGCCGAATGGATACAAGCCAAAGAGAGAGGGAGAGAAAGAGAAAAAAAGCGAGGTGGGCTCCCTTAAGAGATTTGTTTGTATTCTGGACCCCATTCTCCTTCATGCTTAGCCCCATTACTTTTGAGACTTTTGAGACCTTTGCCCTATTTATTTGACGATTATAAGAGCTCTTGTTCTTTTTAGGTGCCAATATGTTCGTGGCGAGTGATAGGGAGCCTGTAATTTAGGAGGAACTGTCCTTCGGCCAGGATATGTTTTTTGTTTTCCCTCGAAAAATTTAAAAACAAAATTCTCCAAGGGGGAGAGGAAACTTAACCCTAGAAGGGAAACCCCCCTGAGCGGTACACAAAGCTGAAATGGGGGTCTCAATGACCCCCGTGGAATTAGAGTTTTTTTCAAGATTGCCGGAAAAAAAACCCACGTGCAAAAGGAAAACCTTCTCTATAAAATTTGCGGAGCATTAGTAGGGGAGTGCGTATGCCAAAGCCCAGTCGTTTCCTGTGAGTGGGAGAGACAGTATTTAGGCATCAAGTTTTCGGGAAATCGGCTGCCACGGACCTGTTTGGCCGCCATGCTGGATGTTTAGTATATCAAAAGTTGCCCAATACAAAAACGCACCTCTTGTGAAAGTTTGATCCCGATCCAAAAAACGGTTCTGGAGTTATTGCGTCGAAACCGGCGCGTAAGAAGAATTTGGATGAAAATCCAGGTTTAATGATTACAATAGGGGTTCCCCGTAGGGGACGAACCCTTTTTCGCCTTTTCGCCCAAAATCAAAACGGCATACCCAACTCTGCGATGGGTCACCATCATCACTACAGTACTAGTCACCATCACCATTACTATCATCATCACTACTACTATTATAATAATCACTACTACTCTCACCATCATCACTACTACTATCATCATCACTACTACTATTATAATAATCACTACTACTCTCACCATCATCACTACTACTATCATCATCACTACTACTCTCATCATTACTACAACATTCACCATCATCACTACTAACCAACATCACCAATATTGTCACTATCGGCACTACCATCATCACTACTGTCATCATTATCACTAAAACTATCATCATCACTAATACTGTCACCATCGTCACTACCATCATCACTACTGTCATCATTATCACTACAACTATCACCATCATCTTACAATCATCATTACTACTGTCACCATCATCACTAAAGTAGATGTGCCGTTTTACCCCAAATCAAAACGGCATACCCAACTCTGCGATGGGTTACCATCGTCACTAGAATTACCATCGTCAATAATACTATCACCATCATCACTACAACTGTAACCATCATTACTACTAATCACCACCACAATTACTATCCTCATCACTACTATTCTCACCATCATCTATACTACTGTCAGTCACTACATTCATCATTACTATTGTCATCATTATCACTACAACTATCACCATCATCTTTACTATTAGGTTAGGTTAGGTTAGGTTAGGTTAGGTTAGGTCATCATCATTTATACTATAGTCCGTTCATGCTAGGTTGGGCAGAAATCATAACCTCTAACCTCTCAACTCAAAAAGGACTAGAGTAATCGAGCTAATATTTCTACCAAATAGGAAGACTTGGCTAGGGAATATGTGCATAACTTGACAGCTCATTTGTTCTAGCCCTTTTTGAGTTACAGAGGTTAAAGGTTACGATTTCTGCCCAACCTAGAATGAATGGACTATAGTAGTTACCATCAACACTACTATTGGTGGAGAGGGGGAGGATCCTTGGAGGGGGACCGTATTGTTTACCTAGGATCATAACTATTACACAAAATATACAAACACAAAATGACTGACCGTCGCATTGACCCACCGAATGTTCGTGTGAAGTTTGGTGAAAATCCGTCAAACGGTCTAGGAGTTTCCGAACAAGACAGACATTTTGGCCGGCATTGTCCCACTCTACGGGGGTCGATACCACTCTGGTTACGCAGAGTTGATTATTTCCAATAATCTAATTTAAACTTTCGTAATATTACTAAACCAACATTATACTGTGTACCCTTTCCCAACCTTAGTTAGGCTAGGCAATATTATACAAAGTTAGTCGTTTGATTAATCAATACATTTACCCTTCCTACGCAAATGCTGATCAAAGAACGATAATAATGTCTGATTATAGTAGCCTAGGTAACTTAAACTTTCCCTAATATCCAGCAAAGCAGCAGTTGTAAGAGAGTTTTCGGTTAATAGATAGATAGATAGATAGGTAGATAGATATATAGTAAACAATTCTCCATCATGGACTGTCATAATGGATCACAAACTTAGTTAAGGGGGTAGATTTTTCCGGACCCCTTCCCCCTCATGTTTAGCATATTATTTTTGAGGTTTTAGGTCTTTCGTTCCGTTAGTTTAGCGATTTTGAGACCTTTCGCCTCATTTTTGTGTCAATTTTAAGACCTTTCGTACCCTTGAGATATCGATATTTTTCCTGGCGGGCGAAAGCGACCCTCTAATATTAGAAGAAACCAGCCTTCGGCCTCAACATTTTTCTACCGAAAATGTCCAAATTTATCTTGAAAGGGGATCTAGGAGGTGTTTTTCTAAGCTTGATGGAGGTCTAGCTAAGAAATTAAAAAATATATTGTTAAAGTAGACGTGCCGTTTTGCCCAAAATCAAAACGGCAAACCCAACTCTGCGATGGGTCACCATCATCACTACTAGTCACTATCACCATTACTATCATCAGCACTACTACTATTATAATCATCACTACTGCTCTCACCATCATCACTACTACTATTATCACTAATACTGTCACCATCTTCAATACCATCATCACTACTGTAATTATTATCACTACAACTATCACCATCATCATTACTATTAGCACCATCATCTTACAATCATCAGTACTTGTTCATCCTATCTACAGCACAGTATACATACATACATACATACATTACATACATACATACTGTAATTTGTAATGAATAGAAAATGTGATAAATATAATTGTATGTAGTATATATAGTTAGCCTATACCGCGACTGTACTGTTCCCTTTTCCAAATACACAATACTCGGTTCCTATATCTGTGTATGATAGGCATCTTAGTTTTAACTTTACCTGCCTCAATGTCCACGTGTTCAGATAGATTTGATAGATACAGTAGATAAAGGGAATGATAAACAGATAGATAGATTGAGATGCGTTGGATAAATATAGATATAAGGCTAGATGGAGACGGGGGAATTGATAGAGAAATACAGGGCTAGATAGAAATAGATATATTGATAGAGAAATACAGGGTTTAATATATATATAATGATAGGTAGATAGATAGATAGATAGATAGATAGATAGATAGATAGATAGATAGATAGATAGATAGATAGATAGAGAGAGAGATATATAGATATAGATATAGATATAGATATAGATAGATAGAGATAGATAGATAGATAGATAGATAGATAGATAGATAGATAGATAGATAGATAGAGATAGATAGATAGAGATAGATAGAGATAGATAGATAGAGAGAGAGAGAGAGAGAGAGAGAGAGAGAGAGAGAGATAGTCAGTCAGTCATAATTTTATTTCATAAAAAGACATATACATACACTTTTTACAGAGCTATTTACGTAATCTACATTAAGCTAAAAGTCCTTAGCGCATAGTTGGTTCTGTGTTCTGTACATAAACAATTCTTGATCTGATAGCATTGATATCATTTAGCAATAAGTTAGTAAATCCATACTCATGTAGGATTATTTTTTCAACATCCTTTACAAGAAAAGATCTATGTAACATGTAATACATGTTCTTCTCTATAAAACTACATGGCTTTATGAGATTTCTATATACAAATCTTATTTTCATCCAGTTAACCAAATGCCTAAACACTATCAATCCACATTCTCTACAAGCACTGTGGTTGCTCTCCCAGTACTTCATATTCAATATTTTCTTTATTGCCTTGTGGTATCCAATGGAAAACTGCTTAAATGGTATATAACATTTTCTATTATTAAACCAAAGTTCAGCGCCATAAAAATTCAAACAGTAGCTTTGAAATAAATTTAAAAATACTTCAGTACTAGTGTTGCTAAACTTTCTTAAAAGACAATTAAACTCATTGTAAAACTTATTTCTGCATCTTATCATATCCAAGTCATTATTAAGATTACAATCAATTATAAAACCCAAATATTTGTATTCAGAAACAATATTAAATGTGTTATTGTCTAAATATATGAAAGGATTCATTTCCTGTCCATACTTATATTTAAAGATCATACATACTGATTTTGCAGAGTTAATAGATAAGTCTAGTTGTTTAATTTCATGATCCATAATATCTATCAATGTTTGCAGACCTCTAACCGAAGGAGCCAATATTACAAGATCGTCTGCATAGGCGATCACATTGCTGACTTGTAAACCTAGTCTACAGCCTACATTACTTGCAGATAATTTACTTAATAAGTCATCAATATAAATTGAAAACAACAAGGGAGATAAAACCCCACCCTGTCTCACTCCAGTTTTCATAGTCCATTCAGTTGAAATTGAATCTTTAAATTTGACAACAACATGTTGGTTTCTGTAAAAGTAAAATAAAATATTAACCAAGAAATTTGGTAATCCTAGTTTTAAAAGCTTATTTGCAAGTTTGAAATGATTCACCTTATCAAAAGCTTTTGTCAGGTCAATAAAACATGAAAACACATTAGATCCCTCCGTGGTGTACCTTAAAATAGTTTCCTTGAGAATTAAACATGCAGTAGAAGTAGAATACCTCTCTCTAAATCCATGCTGCCTATCATTTAAACTAACATATCTTAAAATTTTGTACTTCAAGCAGTATTCAAATACCTTCAATAATATTGGCGATAACGTAATTGATCTATAATTATCAAGTGATGTATTATCTTTATACTTATCTTTCAATAAGGGTACCATAATTCCAAAGTTCATTCTTAGAGGCATACAACCATGTACAACACAAGAAGAAATCAACTTTGCAATTACTACTATCAATTCGTTTGTGCAATACTTTAAATGAAAAGAATGTATATTATCTGGGCCAATACCACAATTGAGGTCAGATATTGCTGTAGATACATCATGACTATTTACCTTACCAAATATTTCACCGTCACCTACATTTTTCACCAATTTATCTATCATGAAGTCATCATCATTCTGACATTTACAATCATCATATACATGTTTAAACTTATTGGAAAATTGCTCTACAATACATTTTGGGTCACATTCTCCATCTATTTTCATACTTACAAAAACTTTATTATTCTTTATTTGTCTAACCTCTTTCCAAAATGATTTCAAATTGTTATTAGATAGAGATTGAGCTAACTTATTTGAGACTCATTTTGTTTAACTTGTTTCAATACATTCCTAAAGTCCTTTCTAGACTCCTTCATTTCTTCTAACTCAACTCCTGCAAGTGGACGTCCCCTATTCTTCCAAGTTAAAAACTGACTTCTCGCAAACTTATGCAAATCCTTAATTTCATCATTCCAACCTGGTATAACTTTATACTTTTTTAATGGTTCTTTCTTAAACAAAGAAGATGAATTAAGTAACAAACTAATTATACTGTTATAAATTAAATTTAATTTCTTGATATGCTGTTCATTATTACATCTATATACACTGCAGTCCAAGCAATTAAAACTTGATATATCCAATTCACTTAGATAATGATTAATATTTGATTTATATATCTGTAAATTATCCACAATAGACAGTTTTTGCCAGTCGATGAATTCTGACGGTTCAATGTGTACATCTACTATACCAACATTACATATGTCAATGTTTAGATAGATAGATAGATAGATAGATAGATAGATAGATAGATAGATAGATAGATAGATAGATAGATAGATAGATAGAGAGAGAGAGAGAGAGAGAGAGAGAGAGAGAGAGAGAGAGAGAGAGAGAGAGAGAGAGAGAGAGAGAGAGAGAGAGATAGATAGATAGATAGATAGATAGATAGATAGTTAGTTAGTTAATTCTTTATTTCATAAAAGGTTACATGGTAACATTTTACATATATACAGATAGACTCAAACTCAAATCTTTATTTCATAAAAGGCAACACAATTAACTTTTTACATATATACAATAGAGATAACAGTAACCTCATACATTACCGCATTCTAGGTCCATGGTTTTGTACAAACATAATTCTTGACTTGATAGCATTTATATCATTAGTTTTCAAATCTGATACGTCATATTCATGTAATAGGATATGGTTAACTTCCTTTCCTAACGATAGGTATTCATCAAGGTTTAATAAACATTTCTGTAAAAACTTGCAAGGTTTTAGGAGACATTTGTGAGCAAATCTAATTTTTAACCAATTCATTAAATGATTAAATGTCATTAGTCCAGCCAATTCACATGCATGATGATTACTTTCCCAATATTTTAATTTCAGCATTTTCTGTATTGCTTTGTGGTAACCAATTGCAAATTGCTTAAGAGGAAGTTTGCACTTTTTGTTATAAAACCATAATTCAGAACCATAAAAACTTGAGCAGTAACTTTGGAACAACTGAGTAAAAACCCTAACATTAACATTAGAACATTTACGTAAAATACAATTAAATTCATTATAAAACTTGTTACGACACCTAATTACGTCTTTGTCATTATTTAAATTATCATCTATTATAAACCCTAGATACTTTTGTTCATTAACAACATTCAATATCTCTCCACATAGCATCAACTTTGGCTTTAAGTTTTTATCTTTATTGTCTTTGAAATACATGCATGATGATTTATTAATATTAATGTCAATATCAATTTCTTTTGCTTCATTTCCAAGCATATTTAGTAAAAACTGTAATCCCGATGACGATGGTGCTAATACAACAATATCGTCAGCGTAAGCACTAATATTACTTGATATATTTCCTAGTGTGCACCCCTTTTTACATTTAGACACTTTTTCAATCAGCTTATCTATATAAAGATTAAATAATATCGGAGACAAGACTCCTCCCTGTCTTACTCCATTCATTATTTTCCAGGGTTTTGATATTGAGTCTTTATGCTTAGTAGCAACCAGTTGATTTCTATAAAGATATAATATTATGTTCGCATAAAAGTGTGGAATACCTGCTTCAATAAGTTTACTTATTAATGTGAAATGATTAACTTTATCAAAAGCTTTTTTTAAATCAATGAAAGCTGTATAAACATTTGAGTCTTCTAATCTGTATCTTAAAATTGTTTCTTTAAAAATCAAGCACGCTGAGGATGTAGAGTGATTAGCCCTAAACCCATGCTGCCTCTCATTAAAGTTCACATAATGCAAAATTTTATATTTTAAGCAATATTCAAATAATTTTAAGAAAACTGGCGATGATATAATAGGTCTATAATTATACAAGGAGCTTTGATCTTTATATTTATCTTTAATAAGGGGCAAAATAAGTCCGGACGTCATCTCATCAGGCAAATGTCCATGTGCAATAAATGATGAAAACATTTTAGCAATTAGTCTTACCGCGCTTTCAGAACAAAACTTCACATGATTAGAATGAATGTTATCATGGCCAATGACCCAATTTAGCTCAGATAATGCCAAACAAACATCTTTGGTGTTGATAACTCCCAATAATTTGCCTCTTTGCACATGCACATTTAACTTGTCTCTTATAAGTTCATATTTATCTCTTTTCTGGCATTTGCTGTCATCAAAAACGTTTTTAAAATTCTGCGAAAATTTCTCAGCAATTTTACTGGAGTCACATTCACCTTCAATTTTAACATTAAAATAACACTTATTATTTTTAGTTTTCCTGACTTCTTTCCAGAATGCATTATATCTTTTATTGCTTAAAGACTGAGCTAATTTATCATTTCTAATATTGATTTTATTATTTTTAATATATTTTAATGCGTTCTTAAACAGTTTCCTGGAAGATGTCATATTGTCAAGTAAATCACCATATACAGGACAGCCATTTTCTTTCCATTTTAAGAAATGTTCTCTAGCATTTTTATACAACCCACTAACATGGTCATTCCATCCTGGTTTTATCTGATAATTTTTTGTACTTTCAATTGCATATTCCTCAGACGACTCTTTCAGTATACTTACAAGTGAGTTATAAATGTAATTCAATTCTGCAATATGACTATTGTTTTCACATTTGTATGTACAACAATCTAAACAACTAAAGTTCATTAAATCAGACTGTACAATAGTCTCACTCATTTTGTCTTTATAGTTTGTAACAACATCATTTGATGTAAATAACTTCCAGTTTATGAAGCTAGAAAACTTAGATTCAGGAATAATTTTTATATTGTCTAAATTAATATTAATTTTAAAAACTAATGGAAAATGATCAAATAATGCCAGGTCATATCGTACATTAATGTCAGTAATATAAGTGTTCATATTATCCGAAGCTATCACATGATCTAACCAACTAGTAGAGTTATTACCAGGAGACAAATAAGTAAAAGTTTCGTCCGGTAACACTTCATCAATAACACATAGGCTTTTATTATCAATTAGGTTCAATAGCTCTTCCCAGAATCTGCCTTTACAGTAATTTGCATTAAAATCACCACTAATAATAATATTGTTAATATTTTGTTCATCAATGAAATTTTCTAAAACAGCAAGTGACTGTCTATATTCATCTATGCTATCATCATTCTGTTTATCGCAAGGCAGATACACATTAATAATTAAATATGTTCGTATTTTTGTCTTCAATGTTACACCTACAATTCTGTCATCACAAAACACTGACTCAATCTTATTACTTAATTTTTTGTTCCACATTATCGCCACCCCTTTCGACGGCCTACCCTCTATTATTCCCTCATTAGTTCGGTCTTCAACGCTTGCTATGCAGTCAAAAGATTCGTTTAGTGTTCATAAAGGGAATATCATCCTTGAGCAACATTAATTCTTGTAATAAAATCATATCATATTCTAAGGTTAACTTGCGTACTGTTTCTATATTATTTCTTACAGAGTTACAATTATAAGAAGCAATACTAACCATATTTTGAAATTAACTACAATTTATACAGAAGTCTTTGATTTAGCCATATAAAACTTTCTCACATTAACATGTTTTGGCCAGCATTCCGGTTGAAGTAATTGTTCCCTATCTTCTAGTGTGACTGTCAGTTTGAAAGACTTCCAATCTTTTTTAGCTTGTAAAGATTCTAACTCAATGCATTTAATGGCCTCAACTTTTAGTTCATTTTTTGTGAAGTCGAGAATGTCATCACTATCAGATTCTAGATCAACATTTCCTATGTATATATCTACAGTTCTACGATTGCCTTTAAACTTTGTGTTGCTGAATGTCTTTGTACCTCTTACACCAATAGGTTTACGTTGTTTTGGTTCCGAAGCGGCCTTTATTCCCTGATAATGTCGTTTTCTTCCTACCAAGGTGTATCCTTCTTTATCCACAATGGTGGTGTGATGTTCCGATCTTCCATCCTCCATGACAGTGGTGCCAAACCCTGTCACGCCACTGCCGGTAGCACTGGTGCCAGCTCTTGAACCTTTATCATCTCCATCAGTGATGCCAATTCTTGATCCTCCTTCCTCAGTATTGGTGGTGCCAGCTTCCTTAACCATCTCCTCCGAAAGAATATATCCAGGTCTTGATATTTTCTTGTTTGGGGTATCTCGATTTTGTTTATTCATTGCTCCATGTTTTGGCTTGGTTACTCTCGTCTCTAATATTGGTTCAGCAGATAATTGTGTCAGGGCTCTGGGTCTTGCAGTGAAGCCGGTAAATGAGACTGCATCACTTGTTTCACTCTCCTTACACAAAATGTCACTGTAGCTCGGTAATACAAGAGGAGAAACACTATTGTCTTGTTCATAATCATCGCTCTTTTCAAAATTCACATGGTCATTATTCGATAATTGTGACAAGGTAGGCGCAGATGGATTTCCTACAGTAGATAAAAGTTCATGTATCTCATCACTAAGGGTACAATTATTCACAGATTTCTTGTTGGCATCCTTAAAAAGTTTGTCAACATTTTCAACTATGATACTGTCTCGCTTCACTGATTCCCACATGTCTTTTTGCTTCATTTGCTTCAGCATACCTTTAATTTCTAATAATTCCTCCTTAATAACGAACTGATCATCCAACATGCTAACACTGTTCAGGACAGACAGACAGACAGACAGATAGATAGATAGATAGATAGATAGATAGATAGATAGATAGATAGATAGATAGATAGATAGATAGATAGAGATAGAGATAGAGAGAGAGAGAGAGAGATAGATAGTCAGTCATAATTTTATTTCATAAAAAGACATATACATACACTTTTTACAGAGCTATTTACGTAATCTACATTAACACGCTAAAAGTCCTTAGCGCATAGTTGGTTCTGTGTTCTGTACATAAACAATTCTTGATCTGATAGCATTGATATCATTTAGCAATAAGTTAGTAAATCCATACTCATGTAGGATTATTTTTTCAACATCCTTTACAAGAAAAGATCTATGTAACATGTAATACATGTTCTTCTCTATAAAATTACATGGCTTTATGAGATTTCTATATACAAATCTTATTTTCATCCAGTTAACCAAATGCCTAAACACCATCAATCCACATTCTCTACAAGCACTGTGGTTGCTCTCCCAGTACTTCATATTCAATATTTTCTTTATTGCCTTGTGGTATCCAATGGAAAACTGCTTAAATGGTATATAACATTTTCTATTAGTAAACCAAAGTTCAGCGCCATAAAAATTCAAACAGTAGCTTTGAAATAAATTTAAAAATACTTCAGTACTAATGTTGCTAAACTTTCTTAAAATAAAATTAAACTCATTGTAAAACTTATTTCTGCATCTTATCATATCCAAGTCATTATTAAGATTACAATCAATTATAAAACCCAAATATTTGTATTCAGAAACAATATTAAATGTGTTATTGTCTAAATATATGAAAGGATTCATTTCCTGTCCATACTTATATTTAAATATCATACATACTGATTTTGCAGAGTTAATAGATAAGTCTAGTTGTTTAATTTCATGATCCATAATATCTATCAATGTTTGCAGACCTCTAACCGAAGGAGCCAATATTACAAGATCGTCTGCATAGGCGATCACATTGCTGACTTGTAAACCTACAAACCTACAGCCTACATTACTTGCAGATAATTTACTTAATAAGTCGTCAATATAAATTGAAAACAACAAGGGAGATAAAACCCCACCCTGTCTCACTCCATTTTTCATAGTCCATTCAGTTGAAATTGAATCTTTAAATTTGACAACAACATGTTGGTTTCTGTAAAAGTAAAATAAAATATTAACCAAGAAATTTGGTAATCCTAGTTTTAAAAGCTTATTTGCAAGTTTGAAATGATTCACCTTATCAAAAGCTTTTGTCAGGTCAATAAAACATGAAAACACATTAGATCCCTCCGTGGTGTACCTTAAAATAGTTTCCTTGAGAATTAAACATGCAGTAGAAGTAGAATACCTCTCTCTGAATCCATGCTGCCTATCATTTAAACTAACATATCTTAAAATTTTGTACTTCAAGCAGTATTCAAATACCTTCAATAATATTGTAATATTGGCGATAACGTAATTGATCTATAATTATCAAGTGATGTATTATCTTTATACTTATCTTTCAATAAGGGTACCATAATTCCAAAGTTCATTCTTACAGGCATACAACCATGTACAACACAAGAAGAAATCAACTTTGCAATTACTACTATCAATTCGTTTGTGCAATACTTTAAATGAAAAAATGTATATTATCTGGGCCAATACCACAATTGAGGTCAGATATTGCTGTAGATACATCATGACTATTTACCTTACCAAATATTTCACCGTCACGTACATTTTTCACCAATTTATCTATCATGAAGTCATCATCATTCTGACATTTACAATCATCATATACATGTTTAAACTTATTGGAAAATTTCTCTACAATACATTTTGGGTCACATTCTCCATCTATTTTCATACTTACAAAAACTTTATTATTCTTTATTTGTCTAACCTCTTTCCAAAATGATTTCAAATTGTTATTAGATAGAGATTGAGCTAACTTATTTGAGACTCATTTTGTTTAACTTGTTTCAATACATTCCTAAAGTCCTTTCTAGACTCCTTCATTTCTTCTAACTCAACTCCTGCAAGTGGACGTCCCCTATTCTTCCAAGTTAAAAACTTACTTCTCGCAAACTTATGCAAATCCTTAATTTCATCATTCCAACCTGGTATAACTTTATGCTTTTTTAATGGTTCTTTCTTAAACAAAGAAGATGAATTAAGTAACAAACTAATTATACTGTTATAAATTAAATTTAATTCCTTGATATGCTGTTCATTATTACATCTATATACACTGCAGTCCAAGCAATTAAAACTTGATATATCCAATTCACCTAGATAATGATTAATATTTGATTTATATATTCGTAAATTATTCACAATAGACAGTTTTTGCCAGTCGATGAATTCTGACGGTTCAATGTGTACATCTACTATACCAACATTACATATGTCAATGTTTAGATAGATAGATAGATAGATAGATAGATAGATAGATAGATAGATAGAGAGAGAGAGAGAGAGAGAGAGAGAGAGAGATATAGAGAGAGATATAGATAGAGATATAGATAGATAGATAGATAGAGAGAGAGAGAGAGAGAGAGAGAGAGAGAGAGAGAGAGAGAGATAGGGAGGGTGTGGTGGTCTTGCCACTGGACTGGTAATCCCATGGTGCCGGATTCGAAGCCCGATATTTCAATGGGAAGATATTATCGGGATGGATTTTGTGCTGTACCTAGTAATGCTAGTGATCCAACATTGCTTCGAAGACGTAATTGGAATAATAATTTGTAATTGCTCGATTGTTGATCATTGTCATTATTCTGTTATCAAATTGTTCAAAGTGTCTAGGTGCCACCTCACCACATCCATTCTTGAATGGTGGGTAATATGTTTCTGAGAGAATACGTAACTTTGATCTATTATGGCTATCTTCTCGTCTATAAAGATTGGCCATAGTCATTTCATATAACTATAATCGCTGACATCCAAACCATGCACAAAGTAAACACCAATGATACAATATAAAAAGTTGGAACTAAATGTGTTGAAATAACCATCAATACTTATAAATATTTAAATATATATAGGCTATGCACCTTGCATATTTTGTTTTCAATGTTATTCAAATTCAATAGTGTCCCCCAATCACTAGACTATACATACGAACCGTACACAAATAAATCAACGCCAATTACTAATCATGACTAATTATTTCATAAATAGTTGGCTGGTTATGATATCGGACTTCAGAAATGTATCTACGATATATAACTAATATATGTGCATAACATTATGGGCAATTTGGGTAAAAAGATGGTTTTCAACCAACCTTAAGCAGTTTCCATGACAAGAAGAGATAAATGGAAGGGGTGAGGTTTCACTTAGTATACATTACAATATATATCACTGATGTAATAATTATATGGTGTTATGCCCTGTTTTTCTACAGGTTTAACTTGGGTAATGTGAGTTCTAATTGACTGGGTATATAAGGCTGCATGCACAATACAAGATATGAGGAATAGAGAACACAAAGAAACACATGGTAGCAAGTTACACGATCACGTTTATTGATATAGCACTGCAGAATACTTGTGTAAGACAATATAATAGAATCGAACAACACTAACTAGCATAAGTGGATCTGGATGGAGCCTAGTCTCCCACTTCCAACGTTCAGGTATTAATCTTCTGATCACTGGCTTTGATATAACAGGTTTATATACCGAAGACCATCAATGTTACTTATAGAATCATATTCACTGTTAGATTTCTTACTGGTAGCTCTGGTGCACAAGTAGTAGTTCACAGACTAGATTAGACACGCGTATTTTAGAGCACGGGAATTCTAGTAACCTCAGGGGGTACTGATCTAAGTTTTCTATTCTTGTCTCAGAAATACATAGAACGCAAATCAGTGGGCGAACCTTCAGATATCACTAGGGTTTCCTTCTAGGTAATAATATCTGGGCATATGGTTGATTACGAGAGTTAGTATCGCCTGTTAAATAATGAACACTGATACGCTTAGCACTTCCTAATTGAATGGTTATATGAATTATACTGGGGCAAAGAGATAGCCACTTCGTAGAAATATTAATTAGTGAATCTCTAAACAGCACAGTAATATGTAGTACTGCTAAAGGGAATCTTGGGTAGCATCTGATGGGTCTGGTCCTGGTTATCTTGCGTCCATGATGTTGGGGGCTAACGACTGGTTCCGCGGCCGTCCAGGGGCCCCATATGTGTGAAGTTCTTAAATACGTGGGCAGGTCCTTCTATCCAAATCTGCCACGGAGTCTGCCGGCTTTGGGATCTCACTCCGGAACAACACAAGGGCAGAGCTAGAAGTTAACTGCAGGGTAGTGACCCCTGGTTGGTGTCTAGCTTTCAACTGATTTGACTGGGGGCGGGAGTTAGATTTATAGGCTCGGTTCTGGACCCTGTAGACAGTAGGGATCTCGAGTCTTATGGACTTATTTGAGCTCTCAATAGATATGGAGACTAGGTAAGATGGTATTTACTGTTGTGGCACATGGCTATCGGAAAACCTTTATATTTTCATATAACTGAGCCTTAGTAAGAGGTACTATTTTGGCTATACTGGAAGTATTTAGGGGAGAGAGACTGGATCTACTTTGCGAGGAGGATGGGGACAGCTGTGATAGGAGCGTCTCTCTAGATTGTTCAATCTTCATTCTATGGTATAGCTGAGGTGCTAATTTAGTGATCAGAGCATGCAATAAAGGTAAATGGTTTATTGTGAGTTAATAGAGGTTAGTAAAGGTGTTAGTCATGCATGGTTAGTTCATTGATAGGAAGAATTCCTGTGCTACCTGGCAATGACTCGGAAGTCAAAACAGGGGCCAGGTATACCTCCGCGGGGGTGGGGGTCTCCCTCCTCGGGTGGGCAAAAAGGGGGAGCTGTGATAGTCGTCCGGCGGCTGTGGCTAGGGGCTTGCCATATCACCAGTGTTTGTAATAACCCTCTGTGTATGAGACAGATGTGGGTGTCCTTAATACCAAAACCGAAGGTGCCTTAGCTAGCTGGTTTTACTCGGCTGGTTGTTAATTGTTGGTTTTGCTGGATGTGGTGGAGACTGGGTTGCTAACTCTGCCACATTTATCTGGAAGTATGGCAATAGAAGTTAGTTACTGGCGGGGCGGCTAGCCTCGCACCGACGACCATTGGGTGCAGGGTTGTGAATGGGTTGTAAGAGAATAGATGGCATGCAAGGGGCTAGTAAAGTTCTAATGTTGTTCTGGCCTACTAAGTGAAGGTAGGCTGGATAGGAGTATATAATATAAAAGGTTGGAGAGCGTTAGCAACGGACAATTCAAGGATCTTCAAGAGGTATGAGAGAGAGGCTAGGTCGGACAAGAGTCGAGAAGCGCGGGTGTCTTAAAGAGAGGGGGGGGGGGAGAGTTCAAGGGCTACAGGGAAATTTTGTCCCTAAGGTCCCTGGGCGTGGGGATGGCATTAGGCTACAATTGATGTGGAAGTTTGAAAAGGCAGTAGAATACGTTAGCCAAATGCTACCGGGGAATGCAACTATGGGGTGGTATATGAGTCAGGAAAAGATAGAGTTATGTGATCAGTCCGAGGGTTATGGATACTATTAGTTGGCCCTGGGAACTGCGTTTTCTATTAAATATAAATATACCAACAACAGCGGCAGTTCGTAGGGGTACTTAGTTATTGTTTCGGGGTACTTATGACAGATACTGGTAACCAGGTTATCCTATACAATCTCTGGTTGGGGTAAGAGGTGTAAGACACGAAGTAAATTGGCGTAGTGTGGACTGTGGATACGAAGGAGGCAAGGGGAAGACGTATGGCAATTGTGGCAAAGTAAATGGAAAAAGGTGAACACAATGGCGGATAAAAATACTTAACCTAAGGATTGAATACATAGATTTATGGGGCGATGGGTCTTCAGAAGCTTAGTCTTGCAAGACAAGATGTTAGGGAATGTTAATATTAATACTTAACCTAAGGATTGCATACATCGATGAACGATGACATTATAGTCGTCGTCCTAATAAGGTGATGAAACCTGGTTGATCTGTACTTGGCACAATACGACACAAGGACACTGCCGCTATGTCGCATCAATGCTGGTGGCAGTTAATATTATAGACTTAGTTACTAGAGGAACAATGCAAGGGGCGACTGAGCACGGGTTACATATATCTATACTCGTCATGGAAATTGATATACGAGGTCTAGGGACAAGCGTGGGTGTTTTAACTGCTAAGATATATAACATCTACTTCTCGGATGTAAGAACATACATAGATATAATTATGGCTGTCTGATGTGATGGCATTGGCTCAATGTCGGGACAGGGCATGGGTGTTTTTAATATTAATGTATATTCCTGTTCATCATCTTTGTAGTTAGGAGTGTTAGGACACGAGGGGGTTAGTGTAAGTGAGGTGTGGAAAATGGTCAGTTTAAAAAAGGTAAATGGGTGCAGCCTGGAGCTGCTTAGCCCTGCGGGCTTGGGCCTGTCTGAAATGGCTGGCTCGGTCAGCTGGTCCTTTCGTTCTGTGGACCTTTCCTTTGGTGTTTCTGTGTGGTGTTCGTTCGTGGCTTCTGTGGTGGGCTTCTCGTTCTGGGGCATTTTATATGGCATAGAACAATAATTATTGTAAATATAATTATTATTTCAAGTATTGTGCCCGTATACACAATAATGTCCGAGCTGTGAAAGTGAGCGGAGTGAGCAGAAGACGAGACGATGTGTGTGTGTGTGTGTGGGGGAGGGGGGGGGGGGAATGAGAGAGAGATATTTTAACAGCCAGTTATAGACAACAAATAATAGTAGCATTATGCTATATCTGGGAGCAGTTACTTCCTGAAATTGATCGTCCATGACGCACTGTAACGAAAACAAAGTTGAAATTTGATAAATAAGTCGTGTAATTAAATTGTTACCAGGTAAACACACACACACACACGCACGCGCAAAACAAGCTAGTATTCTACTCTACGACCCCAGATCAGATCAGATGTTGTTCGGGAAGTAATGCCTTAACAACGGCACTTCCCTGAGAGGTTCTTGTAATTTTCCTTTTGTGACGTGCTCTGTTACATTATATTGTATTTCTTTTTATTTTTTCTCTATGTTGCATTATAATCTATTTCTTCTTATTCCAGCTCCTTCATTTTCTTGGTTCTTGTTCTCCACATCCCATATAACATCTTCTTCACTCGTTCCTGGTTTTCTTCTTTGAACAGTAGATTTCCTATCACTTGGTTTTCCTCTTCAACGTAAGGTTGTTGTAGCGCTGTTTCCTTTACTCTCTCCTCTATATATATAGGGCACCATAAAATAAAGTGTTTGATGTCCTCTATCTCAGCATTACATAGTAAGCATTTTATATCTCCTCCTACATGCCTGTTCCTCTCTTAAATTTAAATTATTCGTTCTACACGTATATAATATGACTGAAGCTTCTGTATTATCATAAAGTTCTTCTTCTCCCTTTATTTCTGATTTAAAGGCCCTGTATATTTCTAAACTGCTTTTCTCCCCTAGCTCTTCCTGCCATTTCCTTGTATCCCAATTTTTAACTTTCTTCTTAATTTCTTCCTTCAGTATACTCGCTAAATCTGTTTCTCCTAAATTTAAAATGTTTATATATTTTCTAATTTCCATTGTCCATGGATCTTTTTTGTTGTTTAATTTTTCTTCTGTTATTCTTCTAAGTAAATCATTACTGTCTTCTCTTAAATATTTTAAATATTTTATACTTCCTTCCATAATTCTTGCTTCCATTGTGGATGCTCCTATCTCCCCTCTCAGGGTCACTTTTTGTGCATATCTCGGTGCCCCTAATATTTGTCTAAATACCCTATTTTCAATATTTTGTAACTTGTTTATTTCTGTTTTTGTAAATCCTATTATGCTTGAGCCATACAGGACCGACGGGAGCACCACACTCTTCCAGTATGTTTTACCAATTATAATTTTGTTGCAGCTTTGTGCTATTACCGGATAGGTCATATTAGCCATTCTATTCGCTTTTCCTATTGCCTCAGATTTCTGGTCTTTGAAACAATTTCTAGTATCATTTACCTTTATTCCTAAATACTTAATCTGCTTAACTACTTCTATTTCTTTGATATTGTTTGGTTTCTCCTTCATATTAAATATTAATATATGACTTTTATTTTTATTTATGTTTAGCCCACATTCATTTCCTATTTTAATTAGATCTTCTATTGCTTGTTCAGCCTCTTTTATTGTATGTGCCATAAGTAGACCATCGTCAGCATAGAATAGCGCCTTTATTTTAAAAAACTCATCTGTGAATCCTCCTTCTTTTTCCAAGTGTTTTTTATAATTTCATAAGTTAAAAGTTTAAAAAGTGTGGTCGATCCCGTGCAGCCCTGTCTAATGCCACTAGTGACTTGAATCTGTGTTTCATTTTTATAACCTTTATTTATAATTGTGCTGTCATTAATATAAACTTTACTTATTACATTAATTATATCTGAATTTATATTATAGTCCTTTAACACTTCAATCACCTTCTCTCTTCTTACTGAATCGTACGCTTTAGAAAAATCAATAGAGATGACAATTAGTGGTTTCTTTAGTTCAAAAGCTCTCTGTATACAGTACTTCAAGATAAAGGTTATTTTATATTCTGCCTTTACTTGTGAATCCACTTTGAGTCTCTCTAACCTCTTTATTATATGTTACATGTTCTTCTATTTTATTTTTAATTGCAGTTGTCATAAATAATTTATATGATACATCTGTAAGTGCCAATGGTCTTAATTCATTCACCTTTAGTTTACTTATTTTTGGTATCATCACGGTCTTTGATTTTTTCCAAACTTCTGGTATTATGCTAGTATCTAAGATTCTATTAAAGCAGCTTGTCAGTTTCTTTAAACATATATCACTTTGAATAATAGCTTTATAAAACTCAGGTTTTAATGAATCCAACCCAGCTGCTTTCCTGTTTTTTAACTTCTTCAAACTCTTTTTAACTTCTATAGTTATTTTGGGTCTATCCATATATTTAATATAATTATCAATCTTAAAAGCCATATCCATGTGCTCCGTTAACTCTTCTGTTACTGTTACTGTATGGATACCGGTACTATAGTTAACTCTTCTGTTACTGTTACTGTATGGATACCGGTACTATAGTTAACTCTTCTGTTACTGTTACTGTATGGATACCGGTACTATAGTTAACTCTTCTGTTACTGTTACTGTATGGATACCGGTACTATAGTTAACTCTTCTGTTACTGTTACTGTATGGATACCGGTACTATAGTTAACTCTTCTGTTACTGTTACTGTATGGATACCGGTACTATAGTTAACTCTTCTGTTACTGTTACTGTATGGATACCGGTACTATAGTTAACTCTTCTGTTACTGTTACTGTATGGATACCGGTACTATAGTTAACTCTTCTGTTACTGTTACTGTATGGATACCGGTACTATAGTTAACTCTTCTGTTACTGTTACTGTATGGATACCGGTACTATAGTTAACTCTTCTGTTACTGTTACTGTATGGATACCGGTACTATAGTTAACTCTTCTGTTACTGTTACTGTATGGATACCGGTACTATAGTTAACTCTTCTGTTACTGTTACTGTATGGATACCGGTACTATAGTTAACTCTTCTGTTACTGTTACTGTATGGATACCGGTACTATAGTTAACTCTTCTGTTACTGTTACTGTATGGATACCGGTACTATAGTTAACTCTTCTGTTACTGTTACTGTATGGATACCGGTACTATAGTTAACTCTTCTGTTACTGTTACTGTATGGATACCGGTACTATAGTTAACTCTTCTGTTACTGTTACTGTATGGATACCGGTACTATAGTTAACTCTTCTGTTACTGTTACTGTATGGATACCGGTACTATAGTTAACTCTTCTGTTACTGTTACTGTATGGATACCGGTACTATAGTTAACTCTTCAACTACTGGTACTCCTATTCTTATTTTTCTTACTTCCCCCCCTTGTCTGTCTTGTATTTCTCTCTCCCTATCTTCTCTATATTGATTCTGAATATCTTGATTCCATACTTCGTCAATCTCATCCCCAGATCAGATTAGATGAAGTATTGAGGGATAAGCCTTTACAACGGCACCTCGTATCAACATTCTAATTTTCCTGTTTTTGTGAAGTGTAGAGAGAGGAGAAGGGGTGTTGGAGAGAGAAGAAGCTGTTGGAGTGGCTTTGTTATGTGTGTTTAGTCTGTATACGTCGTCAGGATGTCCCCTGACTGGGTGGGAGCATGTGAAACATGCTAGGACGTACTACCACACCCACTAAATGTCCACCGTGGCAGGGATTCGATCTCGGGTCTTGCAGATTCACACGTGAGCGTGCTCACCACCCGACCACCACGGCCCCACCTCCTACCTCCACCCACTCATTCATAAAAACGATAACCGCGCCACCTATTAACGCAAAGGAATATCTCGTGGATGTCGCACGACTTATGCTCGTGACTGTACAGTAGTGGTAATTCTTTCTGATCGATTTTGAAGTCTCGAATTGATTAAACGAATCTCTAAAATGCAAATACCCAGTAAAAAATATCAAGGAGATTCAATTCAACCCGAGACCGCTTCGAATAAGTTTGTATCTGAATTAATGTCCATGACTGTACAGTCACGGCGATAAGTCGTAGACCAGTGGTATGCCAAAGTCCTAGTCACACATTGGCAGTAGGTTCGAACAATGTCCATCTTTGGTGGTTCAGCGGGCACGACTCCAGTGAAACAAGTGCTTTGATAATTAGTAAGCTCCGCCCATACCCAGTTGCGTATGTAAGGGTATATGTTGTTGTTGTTGAAGATGTATTGATGTTATACTAGCCCTCTGGTCCTAAGCCCCCCATAGGGCTGAAAGGGTATATTTAAAGGCAATATAATAAGATAAACGATAATTATGATTATTGTATTACGTTTGTTTGTGGTTCCTTATATTTGAAATGTTACTGCATGTATTAAAATGATCAAAGTATAACGTGTATTGATACTCCACCAATTTGGTAGACTTCACAATGCAATATCAAATAATTAGGAATCTTGAATGGGACAATACAGAACAAATATGTTAATGGGGAACACTTAAGCAACCTCAGATTCGCTGATGACAAAGTTCTTTCTTGCGACTCAGGGGATGAGTTACAACACATGTTGAATGATTTAGACAGAGAAAGCCTTAAAGTAGTGTTGAAAATTAATAAAAAGAAATCTAAGAATATGTTGAATGATGCTGTGCAACCACAACAAACCAAGTAAGAGGATGATGGGACAGATTCATTGGAAGCGTAATATTATATAATAACCTAGGCCAGGTTATAAATACGAACTCGGATCACTCTAGATAAATCAAACCAAGGATTGATATGAAATGGAGCGCATTTGGTAAGCAGAAATCTATTATGAAAAGCAAGTTACCCCTTACATTAAATTAAAGAAAACAGTATACAATCAATGTGTCCTTCCTGTACTAATTTACGGATCAGAAACTTGGAGTATAACAAAGTTTCCTGAACGCAAACTCTAGTGCTCGTAAAGATATGGAGAGGATACTGTTAGCAATAACTTGGAGATTCAAGAAGAGAACCTCTTGGATAAGAGAACAAACATAATTAGACGATAATCGCATTACTATATAAAAAAATGGGCTTGGCCAGATCATATACTTAGAAGAGATGTTTACAGATGGACAAATTAAGCAAAAGAATGGGAATATATAGATGGAGCTAGGGAAAGGGATAGACAGAAAACCAGATGGAGGGATGAGATCGGACATTTGCTAGAGTAGGATGGAACAGGATAACATCTGCCCAGCTATAGTAGACATGTTTGGGAGAGGCCTTTTCCCTGCAGTGGAATAACTAAGGCTGCTGCTGATGATGATTGTGATAATAATGAAATATTAAAAGTATGATAATACAGTAACTACTGTTAATGTAAAACGACATATTAAATAGATATTTCCTACCGTAGGTCCATTTACATGTTTACAATAAACTCACGTGACAGCAGGTAATGGACAGTTTTACGAGCGCTACACAATGCATCACCGGGGATTTGGAAGTATTTAGCACAACAATTTAAGTATTACTCCGTATACATTAAACTTTTACTTACCGAATACAAATGACAACAAGGGACTGAAGTTCTCGAACAGAGGCTCCGCTCTTGAATTGCCTACTGACATAATAAGCGGTAAAATGGAGTTGTTTTAGGTGAACAGACGAATTGGTGTGAGCAGCCGTTTTCGGGTGAGACATGTTTGGGCTGTGGGGCCGTTTTGGGTCGAACAACTGATATGGGCCATGGGGTCATTTGGGCTACAGGGCCGCAATTGGTCGCAGCCAAAATACGTTGCTGTGTAGGGTCATTTCGGGCAGTGTGGTCGTTGTTGGCCATGGGCTATGGGACTTCACTGAATCAAAAATGTTAACTATGTGTATGAAGGAGACAAAAGGCAGGATTCCTGTAACGAGTGTTTCCCTCAAAGCCGAAATAGTGACAGAGAGCTAAATTTAAGGGACGTTGGGATCAAAATACCTGGACACACGAAGGTTTAACGCAGTCTAACGCATAAGATGAAGGAAATGTTGATTGAGGGAAAGAGTCCCAGAGTTCACTTGTTGAGTAGAAGACTGAGAACATTTGCTATTTTTTGGATTGGAGAGCTAGACAGAATATGAGTGGGACTGTGCTGAAAGACGGGTGCCTCGCACTCGTCACAAGAGAGGAGGTATGCATTGAGAGAGCTCTGAAGAACACTGATTGTTGTAATAGCAATATAAGTGAAATAGATGCAACATTATGGTGTGTAGACAAAAATTATAGGGAACTAGTGAGAGGAAGTGAGATGATGAGGCGAAATGCTTTCGACTTTACTCTTTCCAGAGTGCGGTATAGGTAGAACCTCCCCATAATTGCGAACAATACTGGATACAGGGGCGCACTATGTCCCTATACAGAGCAAGAAGCTGTGCGGAGCTAACGAACTCACGGAGATGGTTTAGTACACCAAACTTTTGGGAAGCTGTTTTAGCAAGTGTGGTAATATGATCTTTCCAATAAAGGTCAGTTGAAAAAGATACATCAGGAATATTGAGAGAAGATGAATGAAGGGTTGATTTGTGTATTGTTGAAGAGTAAGTGATTGTCTTGTGAAAGATTGCGACGGGTAGATAGAAGAAATAATTTGGTCTTGGAGGCATTGAAAATAACAATTGAACTGTTTTGAACCACGGCTGAATTAGGGTAATTTTTGGTCGAACGGCCGTTTAAAGCTGGGGGACTGTTCTGGGCAGAGGGGTCGTTGGAGCCGTGAGGCTAAAATGTTTTGGGTTGCGGCCGAATTGGGTCATGCTGTAGAATAGGGTAAGTGATCGACTCTGCACCATCTCCAAGTCTGATCCAACTCTACAGTAGTCGAAGAACCAGTCCACAAGAAAGAAAAACAATAATAATTAAAACAAACACAGTGTGCCGAGTATTAATACACATTCTGCTCGATTACCCAGAGGAAAGACAAAATAATCAATAAATAGAAGTGACTCGGCCTGTATAACCAAGACCGGCCCCCCCCCCCCCCCCCCCCAGGCTCTCTCCTTCAACGTGGCGACACCACTTACCGTACGGGGGGAGCATCAATGCGTCAAAAACTGATCCTATCATTTCATCAAATCTGCAAAAAGCTATCAGTAGGACTACATCAAATTTTCCAGATGTGTTCATTTTGTCAAAAACCAGTTTTTCCCCAGATCATAATCAATGTGTAAAAAAGTTTATATCACTTCAATGCATTGATGGGATAATATCAATTTTTGATGTTTTGAAGACCACTGGTGTTTTTGATGATATGATATCATCCAGTCAGTTTCAGCCTTTTGTCAAATTGAAAAGGTCCAACTTTTTTGATGCTTTGAAAAGATTGGGTTTTGATGTATTGATAGGGCTGACACCCTTGGAATAGTTTTGACGCTTTGCAGGCGCCCCAATGTTTGTACCCGTGATTAATGGTAACTTGTGGCAAGGTGAGGTGATGGTGGTGTGTGTGAGAGAGCGAGAGAGAGAGAGAGTGACTGCCAATCATATAGTAGGAGACAATATTAAAAAAAAAATATATATATATATACTGTATATAATATATATAATATATATAATATATATAATATATATACAGGGTGTATTAAAAAAACGCTTTCAGACTTAAACTGCTAAGTACCGATTATAAAAACAAGCTAACTTTATTCTATACACAAATACAAACTAGTTAATTATTAATGATTTAAAGGACATAAAGTAAAATATTCAGTGCCGTCCAAGCATGTGCTATGATCCGTACACTGACAATCTCCTAGTGTATACCTATAGGCATGTTGAATTATAAACATAATATGTTTTCGGGGTGAAATATTGTAAGTAATATTCCCTTTATAAACCGTTTACAACTCAAATTAATGTTTTGTTAATGCCAAACATTTTTGTATTTTTCTTTCAACATAGGAAAGACCGAAGGAATCTTGGATGAAGCAAATTACGATCCTCAAGTGGTCTGCAGATATAACCGTCATATAATAGTAAAAGAACGCAATGTTTAAAGATAAAAAAAACAAAAAAACAATGTGGGCATTACAAAGTTATTGCCTATTGTTATTTATGTTATTGTACAGTCACGGCGGTAAATTGTGGACCAGGGGATGAACCCCTTCCTAGACACCACGCACGTGTATCGCATCCGAACACAGTCTACACTCAGTGAAACTGGGTAGTTTAAACTGCCAGACCCCGCCCACTACTGGGTCGCCAGTCAGTTGGCAGAAAACATTAAGTAAAGAAATGGTTTACACACACACTTCATTATATGCTATAAGCTAAAAATATATTGTATTAAGTCCCAAAAATAGTGCGTATTTGATGTTGTATATTGTAGGTATGCCAAGGTATTTATTTAATGCTATATATTGCAGAGACGGTTATAGTTATTTATAGATTATATTATGTTCAGACACATAAAGGAATAGGCATCAAGATGAAGACGAGGGTTATGTTCAAAACCCACGTCCCTTGCATAATTCCTACTGTAGTTAGGCTTTAACCCTTTTAGTGTGTGTAACGTCCGTTTTATTGTATTCTAATTACCATTAAACGATATTATTTAGCTTAGGAAGGACATCAGCAACTAAACGGCTACGAATTATCTCAATTATACCTTATAGTTACCACAGATCCTTGCAAAGCTGCATACACTCGTCTAAATATAGCTGCAATTATTAAATATAATAGACGTCTTCCGTACCGAAAGGGATATAGTCCTCACCTGCGGATAACTTGTTATAGAGACGAGTAAAAGCGAATGGCGAAACACAAGTGTTACCTTCTAAAGTATGTTAGCTACCTGTATTGCACGTTTTCTGACCTGGTTTAGCATACGTCAGAGAGAGAGAGAGAGAGAGAGTGTGTGTGTGTGTGTGTGCTAACATATACCAAGATTCAAGGGACTGGACTCCTCAAATGACACTCCAGACTTAAATGACCTGATCTGCCAGTTTAACAATACTTAAAGGTTCATATCCTCTGTAGTACTATTTTAACTAACTACCAATAATATTACCGCTTTCTATTCTTAAGATTTTATTTTTCATATATAACTGTCCCAGGAAATAATGCTATGATCTGTGCAAATAAGGTTAAAGTATTCCTTGAAATCTATAATAATGGTGTAATATTCACACATTTGTATACTTGGTAAAAAGAGAGCTTAGCAGCTACCAACCCTGCTGGATATTTAAGCAAGGATATAACATAGGAACTTAAGATAACAGGAGTCTGTAGAAAGCCAATTGGCCCACACAAGGCAGATCCCTTTCACACCTCGTCCATGTGTCTATTTAATTTTATCTTAAAGCTCTCTATCGTTCTTGATCCTACTATGGCACTCGATAGCCTATTTCACATATCTACAACTCTGTTAGTAAACTATTATTTGCCTATGCCTTTTCTGAAACTAAATTGATTGAATTTGAAACAATTTGTATGAGTTCTCTCGCTATCACTGAGCTTCAGTATATCTTTCATGTTCGCTTTATTAATCCAACTTACCCATTTGAACACCTCCATCATAATCCCCTCTAACTTTACGTCTCTCTAATAAGTGCAAGCCTATAAGCCTAAATCGCGTTTGTTTGTTTCTACATATAGCCGACTTTGCATCGCGATGTGCGGGCAATGAAGTGAAGTTATAATTCGGTCACATAAATCATCTTATCACCCTTTGCAATCCACTTCCTTCTCTCTCTCTCTCTCTCAGAGGCCATCGACACACGAATAGAGGAGGGAGGGCGGGGAGCGGAGGAGGCGGTTTACAGGGTGAGAGGGGATAGGTGAATAGGAGGAATATAGGACAAAGAGGGGGGAGGGGTGCAAATGTGCATATAATTATTAAGAAGGACATATATGTCCTTCAGAGGGCTTATTGAGCTCGTATTTACCCCTTCGAGTCTCAGAGGTAGATTATAAGCCAATTAAATCGTCTAATGGGACCCAGATATAGACGAAAAATACGTCATCGTGCTGAAGGGGTTAAACCTTCCCACGGTGAATCCCTACTCTTTAACGAACGAAATACGACGAAATAAATGGTTAGCTTTTAAAACTTGGGAGATTTCAAGTTCTCTTCCATTAATCAACACTCAATTCCAATATGTTCGTTCAATATGGGCTAGATCAAGGTCCATAGATATCTATGGACCTTGGGCTAGATGACACCCAACCCACACGTCTAAGAATACGACTGTTAGTTTTATTCAGGCAGTATCGGGTTTTATATTTGTGATAACAAATGTTGTCCCACAACGGATTATACAACACATGAGTACAATATAACGTTGCGACCATCTTCACAATAATTACCGAGCTGGGTTGATAATAAAGAGAGAGAGAGAGAGAGAGAGAGAGAGAGAGAGGGGGTAGCTAGATATATAAATATATCTATATATATATATATATATATATATATATATAATAAGAGAGAGAGAGAGGGGTAGAGAGAGAGAGAGAGGAGAGGGGTAGCTAGATATATATATATATATATATATATATATATATATATATATATATATATATATATAGAGAGAGAGGAGAGAGAGAGAGAAAGAGAGGGGTAGATAGAGAGAGAGAGAGATAAAGAAAGAGAGAGAGAAAAAGAGATGTTGCCATAGGTTCGTGAGTCTGTGGCCCTTGTCGTGCGGCATTGTTAAGGGGAGACAGTTTGGTTTTTCGAGTCCTCCTCCTCCCTCTTGTTTAGCCCTATTAGTTATGAGATTTCAAGACATTCGCCCCATTAGTTTGGCGATTACCTGGCGAGTAATACCAAGCCTGCATTTGAAGAGGAAACGGCCTTCGGCCGGGACATTTGTCTACCAATAAATGTACAAATTTATGTAAATTTGTCTTGTGGGTGTTTTTTAAAGTTTGATAGAGGTTTAGAAAGCAAAATAAACCCCCTTCATAAACCATTGAGCCGAACCAGTAAATAATGCTGCACAATCCCGTCTGGGCTCCCTTAAACTGCCACAAATAGTCATATAGTAGCCGGAACCAAAGATAAAACGGCGTCATCGGACTGAAGGGGTTAAGAATACGGCTGTAAGTCCGATCACCCTCAGAGTTCCCTCGCTCGGTTCCATGTCATCTCAACCAGCAGACCATTTCAACCAGTAGATCTCAACCAGTGCCAAATTAACCCAGACCAACCAAACCAGTGGCAAAATATGGTAATAACCTAACCTAACCGTATTGGTTGATTTGGTACTGGTTGAGAGCTACTGGTTGAAATGGTCTACTGGTTGAGTTGACCGGTCACCCCCTCGCTCGTCCTGCTGGCAATATATATATATATATATATATATTTCAATAAGTCCTATCACCCTCAGAGTTCCCTCGCTAGTCCTGCTGGCAATATATATAGCTATTTCAATAAGTCCTATCACCCTCAGAGTTCCCTCGCTAGTCCTGCTGGCAATATAGATATATATTTCAATAAGTCCTATCACCCTCAGAGTTCCCTCGCTAGTCCTGCTGGCAATATAGATATATATATATATATATATATATATATATATATATATATATATATATATATTTCAATAAGTCCTATCACCCTCAGAGTTCCCTCGCTAGTCCTGCTGGCAATATAGATATCTATTTCAATAAGTCCTATCACCCTCAGAGTTCCCTCGCTAGTCCTGCTGGCAATATATATATCTATTTCAATAAGTCCTATCACCCTCAGAGTTCCCTCGCTAGTCCTGCTGGCAATATAGATATATATTTCAATAAGTCCTATCACCCTCAGAGTTCCCTCGCTAGTCCTGCTGGCAATATAGATAGCTATTTCAATAAGTCCTATCACCCTCAGAGTTCCCTCGCTAGTCCTGCTGGCAATATATATATAGCTATTTCAATCAGTCCTATCACCCTCAGAGTTCCCTCGCTAGTCCTGCTGGCAATATATATAGCTATTTCAATCAGTCCTATCACCCTCAGAGTTCCCTCGCTAGTCCTGCTGGCAATATATATATATATATATATATATATATATATAGATAGCTATTTCAATAAGTCCTATCACCCTCAGAGTTCCCTCGCTAGTCCTGCTGGCAATATAGATATCTATTTCAATAAGTCCTATCACCCTCAGAGTTCCCTCGTTAGTCCTGCTGGCAATATAGATAGCTATTTCAATAAGTCCTATCACCCTCAGAGTTCCCTCGCTAGTCCTGCTGGCAATATATATATAGCTATTTCAATCAGTCCTATCACCCTCAGAGTTCCCTCGCTAGTCCTGCTGGCAATATATATAGCTATTTCAATCAGTCCTATCACCCTCAGAGTTCCCTCGCTAGTCCTGCTGGCAATATATATAGCTATTTCAATCAGTTCACTTCTCACATAATTCACACATCTTTGCTCTATGTGGATGAGGGAGAAAAAGGGTAACCCTGCCTGTGGCGATTGCCTCCCCCAGAGTTGAAAGAATGACAGGGACAACATCAAGGTTTTAAAAGTTTCTTTATTGATATTCCCTGGACCTCTTCTTTTCTAATGATGCACACTCCACCTTGAGCCACATACAAGATTTTGTAAAAATTGGAATGGAAACTTTTATTCCTCCTCAAAAGTACACTAAAAGATCTAATTCACCTAAATGGTTTGACCATAATTGTGCTAGAGTAACTGAACAAAAAGCAATAGCCTACAATGCATACACAAGATCAAAAACACATGAAGCCTTTAATTACTTTAAAAACATCAGAAATCATGCCAAAACTGTATTAAACCTACCAAATCAAACTTTCTCCACAAGCAGGCAAATAAACTTCTAAATAATCCAAATGATAATAAAATATTTTGGTCTACTCTTAACTCATTCAAATCCAACTTCACTACTGCTTCATTCATTCCACCATTAAAATCTCTGACTGGCAATCTTGTAAGTGACCCACGAGGTAAAGCTAGCCTTCTTGCGGATATTTTCTCCACCAACTCAACCTTAGATGAAATAAATCAAGATGTCCCTGTACTTAATTTTGATTCGCCTGAAATTCCCTCACTTAAGATCCACACCAGACATGCAAAACTATTTTGCAGAATCTCTCAGTAGATAAGGCCAGATGAAATTCCTCCAATAGTACTTAGGAATTGCTCCTTGGTGCTCGCTCCTGTATTGGCAAAAAATTTCCGTCTGTGTACTCATACCTCATGCTTCCCAGTACCCTGGAAAGAAGCAAACATCCATCCAATTCCTAAAAAAGGTGCCTCTTCAGATCCATCAATCTACAGACCAATAGCTATAACTTCCACTCTTGGTAAAGTCTTTGAAATTATATTAAATAATCACATAATTAAGCATCTTGAGAATAATAAATTAATCAGTGATAGGCAATATGGTTTTAGACGATGTCGATCAACTGCAGACATTCTTTGCCTTCTTACGCATCAAATCAACCAAGCTACAGACCAACATGGTGAAACACATACAATAGCACTGGATATATCAAAGGCATTTGATAGAGTCTGACATCAATCCTTATTGTCGAAGATGTCACACTACGGCCTTGCATCATTATTTCCACTAATTTCTTCTTATCTTCATAACAGAAAAATACGTGTAATGGTAGATGGCCTTTATTCTCAATTTCACTCAATAAATGCTAGTGTTCCCCAGGGATCAGTTTTGGCCCCAATTCTGTTCCTCATTCATATCAATGATCTCATATCTACCACTCATAATCCAATACATTCCTACGCAGATGACTCAACGCTCCACAGTTCCTTCACATTTACTAATAATTCTTTCACCCAACCCGATTTTATAAATTCAAAAATAAACACTGCAATTTCTCTGAACCAGGACCTTTCTAGAATTAATGAATGGGGACAAAAGAATCTAGTTTACTTTAATGCACAGAAAACCAAGTACATTCAATTTTCTAACCGACAGAATCTCACTGACTCCCATATATTTTTTAATGATGTAAATATTCCCACTTCCCCTAGTATTGACATTCTCGGTGTAACATTAACTACTAACTTGAGCTGGACACATTATGTTAGAAGCATTGCTAAGAATGCCTCTAAAAAACTGGGACTCCTGTACAGAGTTCGAGAATTCTTCACTGACGAGCAGTTGGCCGTAATATATAAAAGTCATGTGCGTTCTCAGATGGATTAATGTTCACCTCTGTGGAGTGGAAGTGGAGTGGTTGCATTGAGGCAGTTGGACAAAATTCAAATAAAGCTATTAGATTAATCAATAACCCTGCAATCACACAGGACCTTCCTACATTATCCATACGAAGAAACGTTGCATCCCTTGCATTATTCTACAGATATTTTCACAGCAATTGTTCCGAGGAACTTGCTTCAATTGTGCCGCCTCTCCACATCTTTCCCCGTAGAACTAGGGCAGCTGAGAGCGCCCATGAATTTACACTTTCTCCTCCACAATGCAGAACTTCTGCTTATCAAAATTAATTTATCCCTAGAACTACTACTCTTTGGAATTCACTTCTCTCGAGTTGCTTTCCACAAACTTACAATCTCCAAAAGTTTAAATCCAGTTGTTACAAACATTTTATGAATGGAGAATGCCTTTAGGCACATGGACCTTTTTGTTTTATCTATGTTTTTCCTTCCTCCGTTCATTGTCTCAAAAAAAAAAAAAAAAAGGGAATGTTCGAGCCAAAATGCCTGGACACACGGAATTTGAAGCAATTTAAGTCATAGGATGAGGGAAAGATGGATTCAGAGAGAGAGTTCAAAGACTATTATTGCAGGATCAATAAGCATAGGGTTCAGGACTTACTGTACATTAAAAACAAATATATTTATATATAAATAAATGCATCAAGCGACAGCAATTTTACCAAACATAACTACAACTGTTCTTAAGGGAGCCCACCTCGCTTTTTTCTCTTTCTCTCCGTCTCTTTGGCTTGTATCCATTCGGCCCCATTTAGCCTACTGTTTTAAGACGTTTACCCCCATCCAGATGTCAATATTTTCCTAGCAAGCGGTAGCGACCCAGCATATATATATATTTTTGTTGGACAGCAAGCTAAATTTGTACATTTTTCGATAGAAAAATTTCTCCGGCGAAGCCGGATTTCTTCATACAATGCTGGCTCGCTATCGATCGCCAGGAAGAAATCGACACCTGGATGGGGATAAAAATCTTACAACAGTTGGCTGAATGGGGCCGAATGGATACAAGCCAGCGATAGAGAGAATGCTAAAAAAATCCGGTTCGCCCCCTTAACAATAACTGTGACAAACCTTAACCCCTTCTGTACCGGCTACGTCCTTTTCACTTTATTTTGGTTGATAATAGACGATTATATTCAGGTTAAGAAGGACGTCTACCAATTAAAAAGCTATAAACTATCTCAAATAATCCGTTAGGTACCATATATCCTTCCTAAGCTACATAAAATCGTCTAAATGTTGCTGAAATAAAATACAAAATACGTCACCGGTAGAGAAGGGGTTAATATAATATAAAACGCATGGCAAATGTTAAGTGCGGTCCTATTTTACAAGCGGTGTATTTAATAATGGAAAAAATGAACGCATCCTTCATGGGGAGAATTTCCACTCCAGGTTTTTTTTTCTGAACCCCTTTCTCCAACATGTTTAGCCCCATTAGTTTTGATATTATAATTCGTTCGACCGATTAATTTGTCGATTTAAGACCTTTCACCCTATTTCTGTCAAATTTAAGACCTTTCGTGCCATTTAAGTGTCGATTTTTCTTGGCAAGCTATAGCGAGCCTGTAATTTAAGAGGAACCAATCTTACGCCGGAACATTTTTCTACCAAAAAATGTACAAATATATCTTGAAAGGGGTCTAGGGGGTATAATTTTAAGATTGATGGAGGTCTAGGGAACAAACTAAAAACCTCCCATTAACTCCCTGTTGGGGATACACTTCTACACAATTACCGTGAAAGTGAAGGTCCTCCACCCCCCCCCCACACACAGAGACCATTGTTGCAGGATCAATATAAACACAAGCTCCCCTCCCCCCCAACACACACACAGAGACAATTGTTGCAGGATCAATATAAACACAGGCTACCCCCCCCCCCACCCACATATACCATTGTTGCAGGATCAATGTAAACACAGGCTACCCTCTCCCCCACCCACATAGACCATTTTTGTAGGATCAATATAAACACAGGCTATCCCCCTCTCCCCCACAGATACCATTGTTGCAGGATCAATATAAAAACAGGTCCCCCCCCACACTCACAGAAACTATTGTTGCAAGATCAATATAAACACAGGCTACCCCCCCCCCCACACTCACAGAGACCATTGTTGCAAGATCAATATAAACACAGGCTACCCCCCCCCCCCCCACTCACAGATACCATTGTTGCAGGATCAATATAAACACAGGCTACCCCACCCCCCACGCACACAAAGACCATTGTTGCAGGATCAATATAAACACAGGCTACCCCCTCCCCCACCCACATAGACCATTGTTGTAGGATCAATTTAAACACAAGCTATCCCCCCCTCCCCCCATATACCATTGTTGCAGGATCAATATAAACACAGGCTCCGCCCCCCCACACTCACAGAGACCATTGTTGCAGGATCAATATAAAAACAGGCTCCCCCCCCCCACACTCAGAGACCATTGTTGCATGATCAATATAAACACAGGCTCCCCCCCCCCCACACTCACAGAGACCATTGTTGCAGGATCAATATAAAACAGGCTCCCCCCCCACTCACACAGACCATTGTTGCAGGATCAATATAAACACAGGCTCCCCCCTCCCCCACACACACACATAAATCAATGTTGCAGGATCAATATAAACACAGGCTTGATGAGTTACAGGGTTGATCTATAATAGACCACCAATTTGCCTTTTCTTTCGCAATAATACTGACGATTCTACGCATGGACTGGATAACTATAATATCTTTAGATTATTATATATCTATATTGATCTCTCTATTTACACCTAACCCACCCTCTCTCTCTTTCTCTCTTTATTTTTCTAATTTGCTCACTCTTGGGCAAAGGCTAAATTCTACCGCTGAACACGATGAAGCCCGTGAGATCTCGTTCCAGCCCAGGGAGTGAGACATGTAGATCACCCACTCAAGGCTCAAAGCAGCCTTATGTCTGAAGCTGCTTCACTGTCTAATCGCATAGACTTGGACCCTCACTCTCAAACCGCCACCTATTGAACAATTAGTTCACTAGGCATTGCCCCCCTATAGCATATTTTGAATATGGGAATATTCGTACAGTGCTATTTAATCAGGGAATAATGAGGGTATTTTTTTGGCGTTTCGGTGAGACATTGTGGTAATGTACTGATAATAGGTACAGCACAAAATCCATCCCAATAATATCTTCCCATTGATATATCGGGATTCGAACCCGGGATCATGGGATTACCAGTCCAGTGGCAAGACCACTCCACCACACCTCCCTATCTATCTATTTATCTATCTATCTATCTATATATATTAAACCCTGTATTTCTCTTTCAATAAATCTATTTCTATCTAGCCCTGTATTTCTCTATCAATTCCCCAGTCTCCATCTAGCCTTATATCTATATTTATCCAACACATCTGAATCTATCTATCTTTCTATCTGTTTATCATTCCCTTTATCTATCTATCAAATCTATCTGAACACGTGGACATTGAGGCAGGTAAAGTTAAAACTAAGATGCCTATCATACACAGATATAGGGACCGAGTATTGTGCATTTGAAAAAGGGAACAGTACAGTCGCGGTATAGGCTAACTATATATACTACATACAATTATATTTATCACATTTTCTATTCATTACAAATTACAGTATGTATGTATGTAATGTATGTATGTATGTAATGTATGTATGTATGTATGTATGTGTACTCAGGCACATACCACATTGCTGGAGGTGGCCAACACGAGACAGAGCCCGAGCAGAAACATTAAAAGTTCCTATGCTCGGGATCCGGGACTACTTTCGCATTCTCTCTCTCTCTCTCTCTCTCTCTCTCTCTCTTTTCGAGGAGAATTATGCAAGGGGAGGTGGATTCCTGTGTGTGTTTTTTTTTTTTTTTTTTTTTATATTGATTTTTACAGCTCCAGCTTCCTTTTGGCCCAAACTCGCAAGTGGTCAATTAATAAGGAGATTCAATTCAACCCAACACAGCTTTGAAATTGTATGCATAAGAATTAATGACCACGAATGTACAGTTGCCCACATAAGCTCTGTTCCTCTCTGTGATCATATACATTAATACAATAATTAATTAACTTATTGTTCACTACTATATCTAAGAGAGAGAGAGGGAGACAGAGAGATAGAGCGAGTGAGAGAAAGTGAGAGCGAGTTTAGAAGATGGAGTCGTTTGTTAAGAAATGAAGAGCTATGAACTATTACGTTCGAGGGAGTTCTTTTTGGATTTCCCTAAATCGATCGATTTGTTGGGAGATTTTAAGACGTTCCACCCCATTAGTTTGTCGATTAAATGACGCTTATTAATTTAGGTGAGCTATAGCAAACCTTTTACTTACAAGAAATCTACCTTCCGGCGGGACATTTTCTTTCCCGATAAATTTCCAAATCTAACTTAAAGGGGAGTCTGGGTAGGTATTTTAAAGTTTGAAGGAAGTCTTGGAAGGTGATTTGTGTTAAGCCACTTTCACACATTCACGATGTTGGTCCCGCTGTACCCCGATTTGAATATCGGGACACAACGTGATGCAAACCCCAACGTGTGTCGGGGTCGTCGGGGAGCATCGTGTTACCCGCGGTGCGGGTGGCAAATCTGGCTTGGCCACCAAAGGTTTGGATTTCTTCAAAAATTTCGCACGATGGACTTTTGTCGTGGTACCATAGGGTAACGTCGGGTACAACGTGTCGATGACGACGTGGGTCTGGCGTGTCTGTATCAGGTTACATCGGCATCGACGTGGCGGCGTCGGGGTATAAATAGTTATAATATATTACAGTAAAAGTCATGTAATCCGAATGGCAGCGGACCGACAGTGCTTCGGATTAGTGGAGTATTCTGACAACACTATAAATACGCACATGATGAATAAATAAAGACCTGATATGGTATACGGTAGGCCTATACCGTATATACCGTATATAATATTCCATAATCAACTTATATCAAACGAGTTAATATGTTCAAATGAAAAATCAGTGTACCGGTATGATTACCGAAACACGGGTGTGTGCGTGTGCGTGTGTGTGTTATTGTTCTTGTGTGGCTATATCGACCGCCACTGATACACGGTATGCAATAAATGTTATTATAATTATGCTCTATGGAATTGAATTTCATTTTACCTAATACAGTAGTGTTTATAATAGTAAAAGCCAAAGGAAATACTAAGTGTTATTGATTAATTTAACACAAGGTAGTGTTTGTGTGGGTGGATGGGTTTAGAATAGATGGAGGAGATTGTTCCTGTGTTTTCGACGATTCCATCCTTACACAAGCTATGTTTATATCGATCCTTTTGCACAAGATAGGTTTATATCAATACATTTTACCTTCCACAATTAGAGAAAATATGATTCATCACGAAGTGTAGCCTACCTGTGGAGATTAAACGCACTGTTATATTATATACTATATGAGATATACCGGTACCGGTATATCGTTTTTTTATCGTTATTTTTATTTGCATAATAAATCACAACAATTTTTCCGCTGAACATGATGGCGGTGTTTAGAATATGCTATCATCAATATTGGATTTTATAGAAATAAATCTATAGCGATAGTTTTTTGTTTTTATAGAATCCCAGCCGCACGAAAATATTCGCTCTCAATTGGTTTTCACCCATAATAATTTTTTTTTTTTAATTACATTGTTTATGAACGGCAAGAGGAAAGGTTAGTATATAAGATTTCAACTAAATAATAAATAAAAATAATAATATGTGGAATTTCACCGTAGGTGAAGGTTACTGTTCAGTCCGCCCGTACTTTCCCTCCCCATCTCAGTTGGTTTTCACCCATAATAATTGGTTGTTGTTATTTAAACAAAATTATGAACGGCAAGAGGAAAGGTTATTATATAAGATTTCAACAACAAAATAAATTAAAATAATATGTGGAATTTCACCGTAGGTGAAGGTTACTGTTCAGTCCGCCCATACTTTCCCTCCCCATTTTCACCGATAAAATAGGGGACAATGAATATTCTGTAAGCAAGTGATATATTGGATTTTTCATTAGCTTTCTAATGGTACATATATGGCCTATGTACGATCAATACTTTTATTTTTCCTGAATATTTTTTGTCCGTTGCCGCTGTCACCCACTGGTAAATATTTTCGCTTCACTTCATGGTCTATTTTCATGTAATTTAACGTTCGACACAGTTTTTAGATATTAATTTCGTATACCGGCAATGAATACAGATTGTTATTTACGAAGAACCAGCTCTCTACGACAAAAACTTGATTTTATATAAAAAAAAAATCATACGCCTATACCTTACAAAGAAATAATTCGACCTTATCTTACCTTAAACTTGACCGTTGAACGTAATACCTTTAACACCATATGTATTGATGATATTTGTCAGGCTGCCTGACGTTGTGGCGTCGTCCTCGTCGGGTCGGCCACGTGTCACCATCATAAGTCCATCGCCCCTCGTCGTGTTCCCCACGTGCCACGTCGGGGTACGGTTTTGACCGGAATTTTGACCGTTACAGCATTGACGTGGCGCCGTCGTGTTGCAACCGTGGTACCATCTGGCCCGGCGTGGCTACGACGTGTCACCGTCGAGGCTTCGTCGTCAAACGCGTACATCCTGTCACCGTCTCTGCCGATGTACCAATTTGTGTACCTCGGGGTACATCGGGACCAACATCGTGAATGTGTGAAAGTGGCTTTACCTAGTGCATTGCTCGAAAATGGCAAAAACAAGAAAAATCTTCAATAATATTTTAATATCGCATAATAACCCTCATAACTATAAATGTATAATATTCTTGTCAATTACAGATATCAATTTGATTTTACTCTAATATCAAATACTACAAACACTTGGTTCAAGTTGCATTATAATAACCATCCCTAACTCACATATACATATATTTAGATATACTGTAACATAGTGTAAGCTTGCAAATGTCGTTCCGATTCTTTAAAATATGATAACTCAGTCTCATCAAAATACCGTCCCATTGGTCTGACATCAATAATAGGAAAATTGCTTAATAAACACTGAGAAAATTACCGACCACCTAGAAAATTTCATCTGGATCAATTTATTCCCGCCATGTCTTATATACCTCCGAGGGTCACACACGAACCCGACCAGAGGAAAATAATAATGATGAATCTATACACATTATATGACCACTAACGTTATGACCATCTAAAAAAAAAAAAAAAAAAATCTATATCTAGCCTATAGCCTATATATATATATATATATATATATATATATATATATATATATATATATATATATATATATATATATATATATATATATATATATATATATATATCTGTATCTATGTCTATATATATATATCGTCATTGTATTGTACACGATACCAGATTGAGGAGACAAGTAGATTCGGATAGTGATATAGAGTACAGACTACAGTAGCAGTACCTCCAAAGTATTCTAGATACTTTACATGAATGGTTAGTAAATTGGCATGTGACATTTAACATAGATATATGCAAATTATTTAAGATAAGGACAGTGAATACAAATTCAAAATATATATAGGCCTACTAGCTAATACGGAATTACAAATCTTAGACTGTGAGAAAGATCTAAGTGTGTTTGTTAGCAATGAACTGAAGGGTAGGAAACAATGTATAAGCATTCGTAAAAAAGCAAACAGGATTCTCAGGTTCATCTCTTAGGAGTGTAACAGAACTGCGAAATGCTGTCTTGAAACTATATATACTGTATATATATATATATATATATATATATATACCCGGTATATATATATATTCCTGTATATATTCACACACACACACATACATACGCACTCATACATTTACTGAAAGACAAAATACTGGAGGCCGATGTCAAAGTCCCATAAGCTACATAAGACCATTGAGGCAATCCTCTATTCAATGTTAGTGAGCCTATCTGTGATAAATGGTATTTCCCGGAAGGGGCTGGTCAAGGTCATATTTAATTAGGCGACCGTGGTCAGGTATGCCACAAAAAAACTATCCATTCATTGTGCTAAATATGGAAGGATAAATATTATGATCGACTTACACGACTAATGTGTAACAAACCCGCTACTTGGTCATATGAATTAACTACTGTATAAGGAACTACACCCCTAATATAATCATACTGTTTTCCTTTCCACACATAAAGTCACTCAGTGGATACAATTTAATGTGTTCAACTATATTATCTGGAGAGAGAGAGAGAGAGAGAGAGAGAGAGAGAACAAATTATGTACAATTCTAAACTGGGGAGCCAGTAAAGTATTCATAATATATAGGGACTTCAAGAAGCGCAGATCAGTAGAGTTAATGTTCATAAATAAGCATAATAGTTTTAACTAAAGCTAAGGAACGTACTAGTTAAATTTTATCATGAGGGTTAGTGTTGAAATATCTCCCTGTATCTGTTGTTGTAGAAGAATCTAGATCTACAGGTGTGTATAGGAGCATAGTACAGGAGGACGGGGGAAGGGTTTGGGGCAGAGGTTACTAATCCTCTTGAGGATGCCGACCTGACACCCACACCTATTGTCATAAATATTTGTCTCCAATCTCAAGCTTTTTGCATTTTATTATTATATTTCTCCTGTTTAGTTTTGTTTATTGTTATGCCCTGTTTTTCTACAGGTTTAACTTGGGTAATGTGAGTTCTGAATGACTGGGTATAGAAGGCTGCATGCACAATACAAGGTATGAGGAATAGAGAACACAAAATAAACACACGGTAACACGACACAAGTTCACGTTTATTGAAATAAAGAAATAAAGAGCATAGAAAGATAGTTATATTCGCACAAAACAAATGATAGAAGGGAACTGCTAGCAGTTGTGGATTTGGATGGAGCCTAGTCTCCCACTTCCAACGTTCAGGTATATTCTTCTGATCACGGGTTTAATTAGCAAGTTTATATTTTACTGGAAGACCTCAATATATTCGTATAATTCAATGTCACTGATTTTACCTCTTGCTGGCTGGTCGCGTGCCCACGTAGCAACTCACAGTTAGGATTAGACGCGTATATTATAGAACACGGAAATCTCTAGCAACCTCATGGGGGTACTGAACTAAGTTTGATATTCTTAAGGCAGAAATATGTAGAACACGAATCAGTGGGCGAACGTTAGATATCACTAGAGTTTTAATATCTGAATAAGGTAATTACGAGAGTCAAGGTCGCCTGTTAATAAAACACTGATCGCTTAGTACGTCCCAAATGGAATGGTTAAATATGAATTACACTGGGCAAGGTCTTAGCCACTTTATAGAAAGTTAATAGGTGAGTATCAAGCTAGTACTATAACACTTAGTACTAGTAACATGAATCTTGAATAGTATGGGTAGATCTGGTCCTGGTTATCTTGCTTCCGGTGATGTTGGGGGCTAACGACTGGTTCCTCGGCCGTCCAGATGGTCCAAAATGTAGGAAGTTCTCAAGTCGGATCTCTTGATGATCGTTGCTGGCTACACACTTATATACCCACGAATTTGTGTGAAGGTTATAAGGTGCACGTTAGGACTTGTACATGGACAGATGCTTCTATCAGTCTTCTCTGCCACGGAGTCTGCCGGATCTGGAATCTCTCAACTCCGGAACAACACAAGGGCAGAGCTAGAGGTAAACTGCAGGGTAGTGACCACTGGTTGGACACAAGGGCAGAGCTAGAGGTAAACTGCAGGGTAGTGACCACTGGTTGGTGTCTAGCTTTCAACTGATTTGACTGGGGGTGGGAGTTAGATTTATAGGCTCGGTTCTGGACCCTGCAGACAGTAGGGATCTCGAGTCTTATGGACTTAATTGAGCTCTCAATAGATATGGGGACTAGGTAAGATGGTATTTACTGTTGTGGCACAGGGCGATAGGAAGCCTTTATATTTTCATATAACTGAGCCTTAGTAAGAGGTACTATTTTGGCTATACTGGACGTATTTAGGGGAGAGAGACTGGATCTACTTTGCGAGGAGGATGGGGACAGCTGTGATAGGAGCGTCTCTCTAGATTGTTCAATCTTCATTCTATGGTATAGCTGAGGTGCTAATTTAGTGATCAGAGCATGCAAGAAAGGTAAATGGTTTATTGTGAGGTAATAGAGGTTAGTAAAGGTGTTAGTCATTCATGGTTAGTTCATTGATAGGAAGAATTCCTGTGCTACCTGGCAATGACTCGAGAGTCAAAACAGGGGCCAGGTATACCTCCGCGGGGTGGGGGTCTCCCTCCTCGGGTGGGCAAAAAGGGGGAGCTGGGCGCCCTCTCTCTGATATAGTCGTCCGGCGGCTGGGCTTGGGCGTGCCATAACAACAGTGTTTGTAATAACCCTCTGTGTATGAGACAGATGTGAGTGTCTTTAATACCAAAACCGAAGGTGCCTTAGCTAGCTGGTTTTACTCGGCTGGTTGTTAATTGTAGGGTTTGCTGGATATGGTGGAGACTGGGTTGCTAACTCTGCCACATTTATCTGGAAGTATGACAATAGAAGTTAGTTACTGGCGGGGCGGCTAGCCTCGCACCGACGACCATTGGGTGCAGGGTTGTGAATGTGTTGTAAGAGAATAGATGGCATGCAAGGGGCTAGTAAAGTTCTAATGTTGTTCTGGCCTACTAAGTGAAGGTAGGCTGGATAGGAGTATATATATAAAAGGTTGGAGAGCGTTAGCAACGGACAATTCAAGGATCTAGAGGTATGAGAGAGAGGCTAGGTCGGACAAGAGTCGAGAAGCGCGGGTGTCTTAATGAGAGGGGGGGGGAGAGTTCAAGGGCTACAGGGAAATTTTGCCCCTAAGGTCCCTGGGCGTGGGGGTGGCATTAGGCTACAATTGATATGGAAGTTTGAAAAGGCAGTAGAATACGTTAGCCAAATGCTACCGGGGAATGCAACTATGGGGTGGTATATGAGTCTGGAAAAGATAGAGTTATGTGATCAGTCAGAGGGTTATGGATACTATTAGTTGGCCCTGGGAACTGCGTTTTCTATTAAATATAAAAGACCAACCACAGCGGCAGTTCGTAGGGGTACTTAGTTATTGTTCGGGGGTACTTATGACGATACTGGTAACCAGGTTATCTTATACAATCTCTGGTTGGGGTAAGAGGTGTAAGACACGAAGTAAATTGGCGTAGTGTGGGCTGTGGATACGAAGGAGGCAAGGGGAAGACGTATGACAATTGTGGAAAGTAAATGGAAAAAGGTGAACACAATGGCGGATAAAAATACTTAACCTAAAGGATTGCATACATCGATGAACGATGACATTATAGTCGTCGTCCTAGTAAGGTGATGAAACCTGGTTGATCTGTACTGGGCATAATACGACACAAGGACACTGCCGCTATGTCGCATCAATGCTGGTGGCAGTTAATATTAATACTTAGTTACTAGAGGAGCAATGCAAGGGGCGACTGAGCACGGGTTACATATATCTATACTCGTCATGGAAAATGATATAAGAGGTCTAGGGACAAGCGTGGGTGTTTGAACTTCTAAGATATATAACATCTACTTCTCGGATGCAAGAACATACATAGATATAATTATGGCTGTCTGATGTGTTGGCATTGGCTCAACGTCGGGACAGGGCATGGGTGTTTTTAATATGAATGTATATTCCTGTTCATCATCATGTAGTTAATAAGTGTAGGACACGAGGGGGTTAGTGTACGTGAGGTGTGGAAAATGGTCGGTTTAGAAAAGGTAAATGGGTGTGTCCTGGAGCTGTTTAGCCCTGCGGGCTTGGGCCTGTCTGGAATGGCGGGCTCGGTCAGCTGGTCCTTTCGTTCTGTGGACCTTTCTTCCGGGTGTTTCTGTGTGGTGTTCGCTCGTGGCTTCTGTGGTGGGCTTCTTGTTCTGGGGCATTTTACTTCCCTCTCCGTCATTATAGGCTCGTCCTCGAGCCTCAAGGGTGAAGTTAAAAGAATCATAGTAATGGTGGGTCATTTTCAGGGTATTTAGAAAGTTCCACCAAACACGAGAGCGACGGTCAGGTTTCTTTTGCAGGTCAATGTATACCTGTAAGAATGTGTCCTCTGTGTTGTGGCGGGCGGCTGCCCGGGCTTGGTGTGGGTGTGGTACACGGGCCAAGTGTCCAGTGGGGGTCTTTACTTAAACTTTCGTATGAATGGTTTGTAGCTTTCCCCCGTGGGGGTCGGAGTGAGGTGTGTGGGGTTGACAGGAAGTCTGTTTAGTGTGGTGAATGGGTTACTAACCGAAAGGGGATTCGCGCGTGACAACAGGGCTGGGGATGAAGGGGGAATGTGAGTCTGGGTTGTATTTGGTTTTCTTAGGCGGTGTTGTAGGTTGGGAATATATAGTGAGGCAATGCGCAAAATCGGTGTAGGTAAGGTGGGTGAAGGAGGTGTGTGGGAAGGAGGGGGTGTGTGTGTTGTGTGGCTTGGGTCCTTAGTGTCAGAACGGGGTGTTATTTTTGTATCGCTGTCTTTAAATCTGATGGGTCTGTTGATTATTCTACCTCTGGCGGTCCTGGTGGGAAGGTAGATGTTTGTCGTGGGACTTGAGTCGCTCGACGATGTTTTATAGTGAGGGGAAGCATGTTTTATAGGTAAATGACATGTGGAGTTTTCTCGGGGGTGATTTTTGGGGGGGGTTTCTTAGGGGGGGTTGGTTGGGGGTTCGGTGAGATGAGGAGGTTGGTCGGTGTGGGTGGGGTGGTGGGGATCGTGGAGGGGAAAGGGGCGGATGCGGGGGGGGCTAGACGGGTGGGTAAGGAGTGTAGATTTAAGTTGGAGGGTTGGGGGTAGGGGCGTGTGTTGTTTGATGAGGTTGGTGATTTGCTGGTGATTATTCGTCTTCTTTCCCTTTGTGGGGGAGAATTCGACGAAGAAGAAGAAGAGGAGGAGGAGGAGGAGGAGGGTAGTGGTCTGGCAGCCCTACGGAACTTGGTTAGTAGGGTGTGTTTTCTGGAGGTTTTAAACGATGTTTGTCGTGGAAGTTGTAGCGTGAGGTTACTGAGGTAGATTGTGTGGTGCGGTTGGGTGTGTACTTGGTTTGGGGTGGCGGTGGTGGTTTTCTCACTGTGGTGCCTGGTGGAGGTATGTCAGGGCTAGACGGGAGGGTTTCTGTTGTGGTCGGGGTTGTGGGTGGAGGTTTTCGTACTTGGATAAGTTGGGGAGGCACTTGACTATCAGAAGTGAAGGAAGGTGTCATGGTGGAAGAGGGTGTGATAGTGGGGGCTTGGGGTTTGTGGAGGTTAGTTTGGGGGGTATGTTGAGAAAGATTTGTCGTTCGGTGCTGGAGGGCTTAGGTCCTTAGGGGTTTTGTATGGGAATATTCATAGCCTGAGTGGAGGGGTGAGTAGGGGTGTTTAATTCAGGGTCGGACGTGTGGGGTGGGGTAATGTCTTGTGGCTTTAGAGGTTTAAACGCTCGGACGAATCTAGTTCGGAGCGTGCGAGTCACGCCGTGATAGTCGATGGTGACTTGAAAGGCATTTGGGACTTGTATGACGGTGTAGGGCCCGACATAGCGAGGGCCTAACTTGTTGGTGATAGGGAGGTTGGCTACCATTACGGTGTCATGGATGGCGAAAGGGTTTTTGTCATCGATGTTATCAGTTTTGGTGTCCTGACAGATCTGGGCGGTATGGAGGGTGTTTTGCAGATGTTGCAATGGGTCAATTGTGGAGGTGGTGGAGGGAAGGTGAGCGTGGTGGTGGAATGGCAGTAACAGGGGGGGTACACCGTCAACACGTTCATGAGGGGAAATATCGTCTTCCCGGGGACAGGTGTTCATACCCCACTGTATCATCTTTAGTTGTGATGGCCAGTCTGAGGTGTTAAGAGCAATCATTCTTGTACGTAACTGGTTGTTGATGGTGCGATGGCTGCGTTCGCATATAGCATTTCCTTGAGGCCAGTACGGGGATGAGTGTTTAATCTTAATACCGCATTGTTGGGTGAATTGTTGCCAAACGTGTCCACTAAACTTGGGGGCATTGTCCGATAGAAGAGCAAGGGGAAGGCCGAATATAGGGAACACTTCTGTGGCAAGCAGTGTGGCGACTGTGGTGGCTGTGTGGTCTTTAACTGGGCAGGCTATTACAAATTTTGAATATACGTCCACAAATGTGACGATATAGCGGTTGCCAGCGTAAGAAGGGAACGGGCCCATGATGTCGAGGGATAGGACTTGGAACGGTTTGTTGGCAGAAATGGTACCAGCTGGGCCTGGGGTGCGTGATCTATCCTTTCCCAATAAACACGGTTTGCAGGATTCTGTCACTCGTTGTGCAATTTTGGAGGGGTTGGGGGTCCAGTATTGGTCTGTGAAGATCTTTAACATCTTCTTTTGTCCAAGGTGTATGCCATTTCCCTCGTGGATGGCAATCATGTAGTCATGGGCAATGGTGGGGTCCAAGATTATGTGACCAGTGTCTGTGGCAAGTTGATCTCCCCAGCGAGTCAGTCCCCTGAAGACATTTAACGGTATCCAGGGGGGTCTGATTCGTGCTTCCCAAGATTGAATTAGGGAGGGGGCTGGGGGGCATTCTGTCGGGGGGTGGGGGTAGATACCAATTGAGTGTTTTGTAAGGCGGCTAGGTTGGTGGGGGGGTCTTTTGGTACTGGCAAACGTGACAGGGCGTCTGCATTTAGTATGGAGTTTGCCGGGACGATATTGTATGGTAAAGTCGTAGTCCTCTAGTGTCTCCCTCCAACGTACCAAAATGGCTGAGTTGGTTTCGCACCTACGCAGCCATTGTAAAGATTGATGGTCGGTAATTATTTCGAGTTTTGCGCCCAACACAAATGACCGGAAGTGGCTGAGTGCCCAAATGATCCCTAAGCACTCTCTCTTGGTGGCTGCGTAATTCTGTTGTGGTTGGGTGAGGGTGGAGCTGGCATACGCTATCACATGTTCCTTTCCGTCTCTGACTTGAGCTAAAACTGCACCCATGGCGTACAGAGATACGTCGGTATAAAGACGGAAAGGTTTCTGGTAGTCAGGGAAAACGACACTAGGGGCTTGGATTAGCTTTTGCTTCAAAGTGTTAAACGCGAGGTCTCTTTCAGGTGTCCAGGTGAACGGGGTGTCTTTGTGGGTAAGTTGGTGGAGGGGTCTGGCTATGGTGGCAAAGTGGGGGACGAAACTTCTGTAGTATGTGGCTAAACCTAGAAACGAACGTATTCCTTTAACAGTGGTGGGTGGGGTTTGGTTTTGTATGGCTTGAAGTTTCTTTGGGTCTGGCGCAATACCATGTTCAGATATCACGTGTCCGAGAAAATCTACCTTATTCCGGGCAATCACGCACTTTGAGGGTTTTAATTTCAACTCGGCGGCTCGGATTCTTTGAATTACTTGTCTCAACCTGAGGAGGTGTTCTTCCCAGGTTGGAGAGTACACAATAATATCGTCCAGATAGGCTAGGCAGGTTTCCCAGGTTAGGCCATGTAATACCGTTTCCATCAAACGGGAGAAAGTGGCGGGTCCGTTACAGAGGCCAAAAGGTAGGACGTTAAATTCATAGTGATGGCCACCACTAGTGGAAAATGTTGTTTTCTTTTGGTCCTCGGCCTTGATAGGTACTTGCCAATACCCTGCTTGCAAGTCGAGGGTAGTGAACCATTTGGATCCGTGTAGGGAGTCAAGGGAATCGTCTATTCGGGGTAAGGGCGTAGCGTCTTTAATGGTTATGTCATTTAACCTCCTGTAATCGACGCAAAAACGGGTTGTCCCATCTTTCTTTTTGACTAAGACAACAGGGGAAGACCAGGGGCTAATGGACGGGGTGGCAATCCCGGCCTATAACATTTCCTGGACTTGGCGTTCCTCTTCCTGACGTTGTATGGGGTTCTTTCTACGGGATGGTTGTCGTATGGGGGGGCCTGTGGTGTTAATGATGTGTTGTTCTACATCAGTCTGTCCGATTTCGGTGGGTTGTTGGGCAAAACACGTCACTGAATTCCAGCAGTAGGTCGTACATGCCGTTCTTTTGGTGGTCAGATAGTGTCTCAGGGAGAGGGGGCAATTGGAGGCTGGTAGGGGTGTCGTTACAATGTATGGGGAGGTCATCGAAAGTTTCGAGGTCTCCTATAATGAGACCTTTTGGTAATGTCAGGGGTTCCTCTGAGATATTTGCCACGAGAATGTGGTTGATGCGAGCGGAAATTATGGCGGCTTGTAAGAGGCAACAATGGGGGTTGGGGGACGTGTTAGTGGGGGAAAATATCATGTGAGTTTGGGGTATGGGCCGCAGGTTCACCCATTTTTGATGGTGGGGGGGGAATTTGGCATTTATCCTGAACTACTGCTGGGCTAATGATGGTGGGGGATCGACTGGCGAGCAGGTGCTTGGTACTTATAAGGGGGGCAAGGTCACTTTGGTGGGGGTCACGCGTGAGGGGGGGATTAACGGCGCGTGTGGGAGGATCAGTGGGGCGCTGTGTGAGGGGGTTAGAAAACAGGATTTGTTGGAGGGACTGCGGAGGGTTGGTGGGGGGAGCGTTGTCGGTGGCAGTAACGGTTTGTTTGGAGTTTATGTGGATTTGGTGGTTTTGTTTGTCATGAGAGGGCGAGTCAAGTGTGGGGTTGTGAAGTTTTCTAGGGGTGTGAATTGGGTGGGGGTGGAAGGGAGCTACTGACGAAAAACTGTCACAAGGGGGATTGGGGTGGTGGTGGAATAGCTGGGCATTTCTGGGGGCATGGTGGGAACATGGTTGTGTCCCTCAGTCGGCACGCGTGAGGGGGGGAGATTAAGGGCGCGTGCGGGCGGTTCAGAGGGGTGAGAGGTGAGCGAGTTAGAAAACGGGATTTGCTGGGGGGACTGCGGAGGGTTGGTGGGGAAAAAGTTAGGTGTAGAACATGGGTTATTGGTGTAGGACTGGTGTATTGATTTGGGGTTGTTAACAGGACGAAGGTGAGGAATTTTTTTTGGTGGCAGTAACGGTCTGGTTACAGGTTATGTGGGACTGGTGAGTTTGTTGGTCATGAGAGGGCGAGTCAAGTGTGGGGTTGTGAAATTTTTCAGGGGTGTGAATGGTGTGGGGGGGAAAGGGAGCTACTGACGGAAAACTGTCACCAGGGAATTGTTGTTGGTTGTGGGATAGTTGAACATTTCTGGGGGCATGGGAAAAACATTGTTGGGTACATCGGTTGGCATTTTCTCTGGAAACATGTGTACATAAACATTGGATAGAATTATGGTTACATATATCAGAGTCTGTCCTGAAAACATGGGAGGATTTATTCTGGACAGAGTTACGAGAATTGAGGGGATTACCGAGAGGGAGTTGCTTGGACTTGTCTCCTTTCGTTTGTTGAGGCATTTTTACTGAATTGGGTGAGGTTTTGAGAGAACTCGGGGCAAGGGGAGGTTTTAGGAGTCACCTTAGTGCTAGCTGCAACTTGGTAACCCTGACTCAGGGTTTGTTGAGGTGGAGGGTGTTTTTTCTTTTTGGGAATGGGTTTCTGCGTGATGGTTTGTCAGAGGCTTTGGGCTGGAATTTGTTTTTGAATGAGATCAGCCTTTGGCCGCAGTCAATCTGGGCCTGGAGTTTTTGAAGGAGGTCAAGTCCAAGGAAACCATCATAATGTTTACAGTTGGAGGAAAATACTGTGAATGTGTGATAACAACGAGCATGGGGGTCAGGAGTGGTTACTGATAGGGGTAAAGTGTCTCCTAGGAGATTTAAGTAAGTATCAGCAGCTGAGATGAGTTCTGTTTTGGTGTTTAACAAAGGGACAAATAGTCGGGGATGTTTTTCATAGTAAGATTTGAACAAACATGACTTGGCAGCTCCAGTGTCGATTAGCAAGCGGACAGGAATGTCCTTGATTTTGGCCATGTAATAAATGGGGGCAGTGCGACTAATTATGGCGTCCCCCGCCGAGCCCATTGTGGGCGGGGGATACTTTAAAAATCCTGGGGGTCGGTATCTACCTCCTCCAGGGTTTCTTCGGTATCGTCTGAGGTCATGATATGGGGGGCTATTTCTTCCTCTTGTCCCCACTCCTCTTCATTTACAGAAATGCGAGGAGTAGAGGGGCGAGGTTTGGCAGAGTCACGAATTTGATGGAGGGCACACTGAGCATTACAGGCAGGGAAATCATAGGGGTTGATAATGACTAAGGTAGGGTTTTTACTTTGGTAGGTGTTGTAGTTGCTGTTCCGGTTGAAGATTCTGCATGGCTGGGTCGGTTGGAACCGGGGTCTACTGGGTTGGGGCTTGCCGGAAGGGTAGGTGGGTCTGTTGTTGAAGGATGAGGCTGGGTAGGCATTCTTGGAGTTTTGGTGGTTGGTTTGCTGCGGGTGGGTGGGAAACCTCTTGATTGCAGCGATTTGGGTGGGTGCTTCTGTGCGCACGGCCAAAATGCGTCGGATCGTGATGAGGTCTTTTTTGTATCCGACGAAATCGTGCACCCGGAAATGGTCTTTTACTGCTGAGGGCAATATCGACACAAGGTTGACCAGAATTTGCTGTTCTTGTTGGATTCTGGTCAACGTGGGGAAAGAATTTTTATGTGTTGGGCAAGCTTATTCGCTGTGGCATCTACATCGCCTTCGAATTTAGTGTCTAGGATACGGGTGTGGGCCACGAAAACGCCCAACGAAGGCTTAATGGCTTCTATCACTATTGGGCGAAATTCGTCCCAGGTGAGATCAGGGTGCACTTGATAGGCAACCAGGGAAACGGCTTTTCCCAGGTACGTTAATGTTACGGCTATTTTTTGTGCGTCCGTGGTATAAGCTAGGTCAAGTAAGGGTTTCACTAAGTCCATGAATGTTTCGATCGCATAATTTTCTTCATCATAATGTGGGATGGGAATGTGAGAATAGTGCGCCATGATGTTCTCGTGTTCTGGCTGTTCCAAACTTGCAAAGTATAGCAACCTTAGTCCGATTTTTAAGAACCAGGTGATAGTCTTGTGGTGTTATCACGTGATGAGTTTATTGGACTTACCATCTACGACTATTTTACGCTATACCTGACGTCAACTCGGGTTAGTATTATTGTGGGTGCGGGACATTTTCGAGGGCACTGTCACCAATGTTATGCCCTGTTTTTCTACAGGTTTAACTTGGGTAATGTGAGTTCTAAATGACTGGGTATATAAGGCTGCATGCACAATACAAGGTATGAGGAATAGAGAACACAAAATAAACACACGGTAACACGACACAAGTTCACGTTTATTTAAGTAAGTAAATAAAGAGCATGGAAAGATAGTAATTCTCGCACAAAACAAATAATAGAAGGGAACTGCTAGCATTAGCGGATCTGGATGGAGCCTAGTCTCCCACTTCCAACGTTCAGGTATACTCTTCTGATCACGGGTTTAATTAGCAAGTTTTATTTTACTGGAAGATCTCAATATATTCATGTAATTCAATTTCACTGATTTGATCTCTTACTGGCTGGTCGCTGTGCCCAAGTAGCAGCTCACAGTTAGGATTAGACACGCGTATATTGTAGAACACGGAATCTCTAGTAACCTCATGGGGGTACTGATCTAAGTTTTATATTCTTATGGCAGAAATACGTAGAACACAAATCAGTGGGCGAACGTTAGATATCACTAGAGTTTTAATATCTGAATAAGGTAATTACGAGAGTCAATGTCGCCTGTTAATTAATGAGCACTGATACGCTTAGTACGTCCCAAATGGAATGGTTAAATATGAGTTACACTGGGCAAGGTTTTAGCCACTTTATAGAAAGTTAATAAGTGAGTGTCAAACTAGTACTATAACACTTAGTACTAGCAACATGAATCTTGAATAGTATTTGTAGATCTGGTCCTGGTTATCTTGCTTCCGGTGATGTTGGGGGCTAACGACTGGTTCCTCGGCCGTCCAGGTGGTCCAAAATGTAGGAAGTTCTCAAGTCGGATCTCTTGACGATCGTTGCTGGCTGGAAGTATATACCCACGAATTTGTGTGAAGGTTATAAGGTGCACGTTAGGACTTGTACATGGACAGATGCTTCTATTAGTCTTCTCTGCCACGGAGTCTGCCGGATCTGGAATCTCTCAACTCCGGAACAACACAAGGGCAGAGCTAGAGGTTAACTGCAGGGTAGTGACCACTGGTTGGTGTCTAGCTTTCAACTGATTTGACTGGGGGCGGGAGCTAGGTTTATAGGCTCGGTTCTGGACCCTGTAGACAGTAGGGATAATAATAATAATAATAATAATAATAGTTCTTAAAGCTAGTGCATGCTAAGCTAGCTAAGGATAGCTCAATAAGGCCGATTAGGCGTATTTCCATTGGGGTCCTGTACTACTACCCCATCCCTTTGCTCATGAGGGATGGTAACGACTCAGTGCTTGTGAAAAATCTTTAATGCGCCGAGCGTGGGCGCGAACCCGGGCCTTCTGGGTGGAAGTCCGAGACGCTAGTCACTACACCAAGCGAGCCGCTTGATCTCGAGTCTTATGGACTTATTTGAGCTCTCAATATATATGGGGACTAGGTAAGATGGTGATTACTGTTGTGGCACATGGCTATAGGAAGCCTTCATATTTTAATATAACTGAGCCTTAGTAAGAGGTACTACTTTGGCTATACTGGAAGTATTTAGGGGAGAGAGACTGGATCTAGTTTGCGAGGAGGATGGGGACAGCTGTGATAGGAGCGTCTCTCTTAGATTGTTCAATGTGGTGTAATGCCCTCGAAAATGTCCCGCACCCACAATAATACTAACCCGAGTTGACGTCAGGTATAGCGTAAAATAGTCGTAGATGGTAAGTCCAATAAACTCATCACGTGATAACACCACGAGACTATCACCTGGTTCTTAAAAATCGGACTAAGGTTGCTATACTTTTAGTACATCCGTGGTAGTACAGTGGGTTAGCGTGCGGGCCTGGTGGTGATGGTGGTGTGTCACTAACCAGGGTTCGAACCCCACCCAAGGCATCTCAAAACCTGTGGGTTTTTAGGGGGGTTAAATTCCCTTCAGAGGTTCGTACCCCGCGCCAGGTACCAGGAAAGGTTGATCCTAAAGTTAGGTCTGGGGATAAATTCCCATTCCTATTTAACCTGGAAAAACCTAGCATTTCAATTATGCTAGTCACCCTAACCCCCCAAACCTTGTAGCAGAACTCCAGCATATCCTTTGGGGATCACTGCACTGTGGGAGTGCAAGAGGAACCCGGTTGTCCCGTGGTAGGCGCCAAGGTCTAAGGAATCATCTTGTGACTCACCCTGGACCAGTAGCTGGAGTCATCACGCCCAGCCCCCCCTTGGACCAACTTCCGGAGTCATCATGCCCAGCCGCCCTCTGGACTACTGGATCCTCCCTCGATCTACGGGCCCTCCTCTTCACTACAGCTCTCCTTTAAGTGCTTTTGTACCGTTTATGGGTATAGAGTTGACTCAGGGTTGTGGTAGAAGTTATCTTCAGGGGTTCTCATTAACATTACGTCTTGCGAGAGGTCTTTCTTCTCCCTACTTAAATTAACGTTAATTAGCCCACTTGCCGGGACCCATTATACATGCCTATCAGGGGATCCTTATATATGCACCTTCCCGGGATATGGTCTCCCATAGCCCGACAGAGGGGGCGTGCTTATATAAGACCCATAGCATCAAACACAAACACATATTTGCACGTAATCTAGTCCCTTTGTATAACTTCTAGCCTAATTCATTTAAACATTCTGTCAGGTTCATAACTCGAATAGATTTCACTCTATCTCAGCTCCCGACGATTGTTGCCTCAGCCTTCAGCACCTTGCTAGTACACAATTAGAGTTAAGGATTAATCTTTGCCAGGTGAGATCTAGCACACCTATAGTATTAATATCATTTGTGAGCCTTTCCGAGCCCACTTCATTGTTGATGACCACTTGGCCATTATTGCTTTAGAGTCAGTTAACGTCACTATATGCCGGGGACATCATTGCATGATCCAGACGGCATTTGCCATTACTGCACTCTTGTCTTTTGTTGAGATCCTCTCTGAGATCTATTTTGGTAGGAGGTGTACCTCCACCATTTTGGATACCTTATAATTGTATCCTAGGAGTATTATTATTACCTTGAGTCCGGACCCATTGTCCGACTCCTATTGCTTACTTGATAACCTGAGTCTTAATTATTCTTATTGTTGTTGATGATCTCCAGGTTACAGGTATAAAATATATGTCTTGCTCCTCCATGAACCAGGTGTTAAACTGAATAAAACCAATGTTAACTTGTTACCTGTGTGCTTACTATCCTGCCGTGTTGTCTCTTTATTTAAAGTTTAAGGTATACCTATCCAGTTAGAGAGCTGCGCCGTGTACAAAGAATATCTCGCGTTCCAATTTGGACCGGGCATAACAAACGCGATAGGCCTCACGGAAGCAAGACCATAAAAAAAGCCTTCCAAAACATCCCAGGGGCTATCAAAACAAAGGAATTTGTCTCTAGGTGAGATAATTCCCCTCTAGGACTCATCCATGTGTTTCTCACCCCCCCCCCCTCCCCTCCTTCCCCACCTTATTCCCCCCTCCCCCCCCTCCTCAATTATCACCTATTTTCCCTCTTATTTTCATCATTTATCGGTTATTTTTCTCCCGCGATAATGTAGTACAAGGGGGTTGCATAAAAGATCGTTATATAACACCCAGACACCGGCACACACCGCCCGCTCGCCTCAGTTGACTCATAGACAGGGAGAGGGGAGGGTTGCCTGTGGCTCTCTCTCGCCTGAGATTATGACCGGGTGGCCAATATCTTCGTTTTTCACCACCCAAATGCTTTTCCAACTTATTTTAGCACTCTTGAAGGTTCATATATACATCATATATGTAAAATAAAAGCATACCGAAAACAAATAATGCTCTATATTGTAAATATAACGAATTCTGTCAGAATCCAAGGCTAGAAATGCACAAATAACTACCCTAGCCCCTAGGTCTATTTCGCACTTGTCAGGTTAAGGATACAAATATATTCATACTTTGTATTAAATGCCTTAACCCAGCAAGTGCGGATCTCATCATAAGAGGTTTACCGCTGCGCTGCGGAACTCCTCATATAATCCAAGGCCTAAATTTTTTTTTTTTAAATCAGCCAAGTATCATTTTTTTTTTCTTTTTTTTATTACCTCTTGGCCATGCCAAATATCACTCCTCCACCCTTCCCCCCCCCCCTTCAATTATCACCTATTCTCCCTGTTATTCCCTTATTCTTAGGTATATTTTCGTGCTAACATTAGCGAGTTGCTAGCAGGGCGTGGTCATCTGTGTTATCAAGCGTGGGAAAGAGCGAGAAAGAGACTACCATGCAACAGTGTCTCTCCAGCCGTCGTGACGGCTGGCTGGCTGGCAGGCTGCCTCAGCCATAAGTTATGTAACTCCCGGCCTCTATCGCCGATTTTGACCATCCAAACGCTGTTTCCACTTGTTTTATTGTTGTAACAGGTTAATACCTTTATATTCAAGGGGCGCATATGGATAAGTATTAATTATATTTATGGTACGATGACGATTTGAGTTTAGGAAACAGTCTAAATACCTCCGCACAGGGAGGGGTGGCCAATACCCCACCTACGCAGCGGAGAGGTTAATGGTGTTGTAAACACAAGTTAACCATCATATTGCGCTATTATTGCCTCAATAACGACTTAGTGTGTCATAAAGAGCTATACTGCAGACAAATTTGTTATGGTCGCGGGTTGTGTTATCGATATTTGTGTACCTAGGCCTATATCCGGGTCAAATTCATGTAAGGGTGGTCCGGACCACCCTTTGCGAATGGGGCTTCCTACGATTAAAGATGGCCGCTACAATGCTTCGTGAATACCAGCGTTGAGTTGTAAGGGAACGGTAAGGGAGTTTTCGGATAGTACGACCGTTAGTGAATCCACCTCCAGGTCTTTAAATATTTTTGTTTACCTTTAAGCAATATTTATTAAGTAGGCCTAATCTTTATTATCATGTCTTCCTTAGCATTTTCACACATCAAATCACATACGAAAAATCACGAAATATAGAGATTCCACTAGATTCCAGCACAAAAAGTAGGCTAGTTGGCTTGGCTTTTGGCGGGCCGCTGGAAATGGTGGGGGCCGCGATGCCGTGTTTACCACAGACGGGAGTTTTGCGGACTCAAGGTTAGCAACATGGAGGTACTTTCCAGAGCTACAAACCCGCAAATAGGCGGCCATTTTGGCGCCAACACTAATGCGCCATCAAAATGACACTTTCGCCATGTCGAAATTGACTATTTGCGAAAGTGTTGGCGAAAGTGCCCAGCTCTGCTTGGGAGCGATCGTAAGCTTCCCCCGACCTAGGGTGACTCGCTCTCCAATCGTCCGTATCAACCTTCACTTCCGGGCAATTTCCGGTCCTGTGGTCGTTATTCTAGCATCTACGACAGAAAGGTTGCTTACCTGCCGTATATTCATATAGCTCTTTGGCCTTGATTTTTACAACGAGGAACAATGTGCCCCCGTATACCACAATAAAAACACATAACATCCCTGTGTTGACCAGTTGCGCCGCCAGCCATTATCGCCGGTCTCTGCGTGCCCTGACCGCCGCCGCTCGGTGCCTGCGGTCGACCGCCATTGCCCTGGTAATTGATGGTTACATGTTTGAGAGCTGTAACTCTGTCTACTCTGACTTACCTGTGCGGGTTTCTGGTTTTTGGGAGGAGAACTGTTCTGGGGATTTCTATGTGGTTGATTCTGTTTAGGCCCAGGTTGAGCTGGGGAAACAGGTAAGGAATTCCTAATGGCAGCACACGAAAACTGAATTTGCTCGGTGGTTATACCGCTAGTATCACAAGACTTCCTAAGTTCCTTTGAGAATTTGTTGAGAGACATATTGTGGGGGAACTCGATTCGTCGTGCGATCGGTTTCACGGTGTCTGGTAAGGCACTAACCAACATAACATAGCCCATTAACTAGCTCAGCTGTCCTATTGTTATCTTACTGTCCTCAAACCAGGTGTGACGAACTAGATCATGCGACATACAATTCAGCGAATTGTGAACACTGCGCCAATAATGTATCCTCTGACTGATTTTTCTTTTGCTTCAATAGCTGATTGGCGAAATCATGGAATTTCGCAAATTCCCCCTTAGCTGAAGACCCAAACTTCTCTAGGAATTCTACTCTGAACTCATTGTAAGTCTTAGCATTAATAATAATAATAATAATAATAATAATAATATTTATTCAGTTAGCAATTTACAGAGTTGGTACCACATAGTTTGTTATAAATATGACATGTACCAGCCTTGCATAATTCCAACTAAGGATAGCCCAATAAGGCCGTTAGGCGTATTTCCATTGGGGTCCTTGTGGGATTAGGTTAGCTGGGGAAATGGGGAGGATAAAGAAATAGATACTTTAGAGAAAGTATTTCTAGGGGGTTATTTTAAGATACCTTACATCCTATAGTAAATATCAGTAATCCGTAATCAGTAATCATTTCAGTTTGGTTTGTCTATCTCTTATGTCGTATTTAGTAGTAGACATAAGCTTGGTGCTCCCTTCTCGCAGCTGTCCGGTTCAGGTGTTCCTTCAGGCTACGTCTGAATGAATACAGTGTTCTCTTTTCACGGACTGACTGGGGTAGGTCGTTCCAGTCTTTGATGGCAGTGAAGAAGAATGTTTGCTTACCCTGTCCTTGGATTCTCGGGACCTTAAAATTAAACATCATGTTTCTTGTATTATGTCCACTCCTCTCATTTGCTTTAACAAAATCATTCTTTAGATACTCTGGAGCTCTGTCATAGAACATTTTGAAGGCATTAGTTAGCCTGATTTGTTTGGCCCTGTCAGAGACATTGAGCATACCTAGTGACTGAAGTTGTTCCTGGCCAACATGTGATCTGGGTCCTAGGTTCAGCATGAACCTAACCATTTTATTTGAGTGACCTGAAGTTTTTGCTGTGCTGATTTAGATGATGCAGAGTACCAGGATGACACAGAATAGTGAAAATGACATTGAACAAGCGCTTGGCAGAGGGTCTTTTTGGTCGCCGCGGGCAAGCATCCCACCTGTCTATACAGGTATTTTATACATGCTCTACACTTACTCAGGATAGATTCCAAAATTGTTTCACCTGACAAACTCGCGTCCAGTTTCAGTCCGAGATATTTAACTTGTGACACTGTTGTTATAGGAATATCATTACAGTTGACCGAGAAGCCCACAATGTCTTTCAGTTTGCGTTTTGTTCCACATAAGATGGCTTCCGTCTTGCCCAGGTGAAGAGATAATTTCCGTTTCTACATTATCCAAAACTGAAAAAATATTTCTGTGTTCTTCCAAACCAGTGAAAGCTTTGACGGCCTGACCATGGGTGACATTTAAGTGAAAAGCCTGGGGTTCGTTTCCCGACATAATGACGTTATCTTCGGGAGGTGTGGGAATTACTATACTAGGCTGAGGGTGATGTAGGTAGGAGTTGTATCACGATAAACGCCGCTTCTCAACACACTCTGATTAACATTTTGGTACAAAGGTGGAAGTCCCGAAGAAGCCGGATTTGCTTAAGATTCAATCTCTGAATAATGATTTTCAAAATCACTCCAATAATCGGCCGAAAAATCGCTATCCTCTAATATCAGATAATTCGGGACCAACTGAGACAGCCGGAACCTTAGGATTTTTCTTAAGCAGACCGTTTTAATGACATGTGGAATTTTCTACTTGATAAACATATAATATATGAAATCCTTCCATATAAATGGTAAATAAATCCTGTAAAACACCTCTCAACAATTCCTGAATCCAAATACACCCTATTTTGCACAAATAATTAATTAAAAGACATTGACCAAAACAAAATAAATAACACAATTGAATTATAGATATATTGAATTAAGATTGGTGTAATTTTGGATAGAAAGAATCACTTAAGGCCTCCAATAACACGTTACCTTTTCAATGTCACGCCAAACAGCTATGTAGGTCCTCACTCAAATACAGTCAAAAGTCCACTGACTGATTTGGTAGTCTTAGTGGCGAAGTTGTGATGTTGTGACTTAAGGCGTCGTCGTGCCAAGCTGCCTTCTCTCCCGTCGCCATCAAGATTTCGTCCTCAAACCACTGCCACTCAAACTTGATCCTCCAAGGTACGACCAATATCTCCACACGTAGGTACCATTTCCATGAAGTCTCCCTCCTTCAGACAAAGTTGAGGATTCCCCGGATCCGCTGCCAGACTATTATGACGAATTTGCGACCAACTCCGAACTTTTGTGGGAACGTCAGAGGCAGGTAGGTACAGTTGCCAGTTGTCAGAGTTGCAAGCTCCTACAGTCAGCCGTATGTGAATTTAATTATTTTACAGATTTCCAGTGACTTTGATTAAATATTTTAGTAGCTTTAGCGGTCAATTAATCGACACATGAATGTAGCCTCTGTTGTAAAAAGGACCACCACTGCACACCATGTATGGAAGTGTAAATTAGGGTTGCTAGATATATCTAGACTCCCTTGGTAACTGCCACCACCTAATAGATATTACTGGGAATAATCAAATAACTCAATGTAATAATTAGAATCAGGTAACTGAAACTTGAGAATAATTCACAATAGTTTAATAAATTATATCTTAAGATTTATTCAGGAGTACAGTACTATATTGATTGTATAAATATTTGTAATAGTAAAATTAATCCAAGTATGATAGCTCTGTATATCACACACAGAGCTGACCTCTAACCATAGACTACATTGGATGAAGCCCACAACAAGATCAACGCCCTCACCAGGAAGCTGGAATCACTCCAAGAGTTTGTAACACTCAACGTTGGAGTATCACTAACTCCAATTGTTTCAACTCCAGCATCCACCACCGCCCCAACGTCATCTGCCAACAATCCAACACCTGCAGTAGACACTGCAGCAGATGCTTCTGACGAACCTGAGCCGACATCAAACCAGGACAGCCGCCCTGTTCACCTTAGTCTCTCCCCCACTCCTCATGCAAGAAGCCTGCTAGCACGAACAGTACCAACCCCTCGCCCCCGTTCTAACCACTCCTCTCCCCGACCTGTACGTAGAGTCCCGCCACCACAGGTTTCCGGATTTACACCAGTGAGGAACGGTGCACGGCCAACGCAGAAAAGGTCTCATCTACCAGTCACAATGTCAAACAGATTTGAGATATTGGTAGAGATGGAAGACGAACCAGAAGAGACCAGGCTCGTTGGGGATTCTATCCTACGAGGACAGGTCGAAGAGTTCTGCGACAGAGTCCCAAATCAACGAAAAAGATTTTGCATCCCAGGAGCTGGACTGGACGACATTGTGGAAGCCTTCGAAGATACCACAAAGGATGCAAATGAAAATACCCTTTTTGTCATCCATGCTGGTTCAAATGACGTCATGCGCACCAGATCCGAAGAGTTGATGGAGAAATATCGCAAGATGATCCAGCACGACAAAAACAAGTCAAGGAATATCATCATCTCAGGCATTCTCCCCAAGATCGACGCACCTGACAAATTCTACGACAAGGCCTTCAGCACAAATAGCCGACTAAAATATTTGTGTCTGAAGGAAGAAGTTTGAATTCATCAACCTCTGGGACAACTTCTACAACCAGCCTACTCTGTTCCGCAAGGATGGCACTCATCTAAACCCTGTGGGTTCAGCACGCATGGGTCGTCTCCTACACGAAGCAGTCCGCAGCCATGGATCAAAAAACGCCATCCGAGAAGAAGCAGCAGTGACATAAATCATCCAACGCCAAGAAAAAAACAGAGGCAACCGAGGACCACCAGCGATAACGACCGAAGTCAGCGAGGACCGAGGACAGCCATGAACATAAATGTAGATCCGACAAGAACCAAAAATATTATTAAAGAGCGTTCTGTGAATTCTAAAATAACAAATTTAAAGGTTTTCTATGCAAACGCAATAGGCCTCACGGAAGCAAGACCATAAAAAAAAGCCTTCCAAAACATCCCAGGGGCTATCAAAACAAAGGAATTTGTCTCTAGGTGAGATAATTCCCCTCTAGTACTCATCCATGTGTTTCTCACCCCCCCCCCTCCCCTCCCTTCCCCCCCTTTTCTCCCTCCTCAATTATCACCTATTTTCCCTCTTATTTTCATCATTTATCGGTTATTTTTCTCCCGCGATAATGTAGTACAAGTGGGTTGCATAAAAGATCGTTATATAACACCCAGACACCGGCACACACCGCCCGCTCGCCTCAGTTGACTCATAGACAGGGTGAGGGGAGGGTTGCCTGTGGCTCTCTCTCGCCTGAGATTATGACCGGGTGGCCAATATCTTCGTTTTCACCACCCAAATGCTTTTCCAACTTATTTTAGCACTCTTGAAGGTTCATATATACATCATATATGTAAAATAAAAACATACCGAAAACAAATAATGCTCTATATTGTAAATATAACGAATTCTGTCAGAATCCAAGGCTAGAAATGCACAAATAACTACCCTAGCCCCTAGGTCTATTTCGCACTTGTCAGGTTAAGGATACAAATATATTCATACTTTGTATTAAATGCCTTAACCCAGCAAGTGCAGATCTCATCATAAGAGTTTTACCGCTGCGCTGCGGAACTCCTCATATAATCCAAGGCCTAAAAAAAAACCCATTTAAATCAGCCCAGTATCATTTTTTTTTCTTTTTTTTATTGCCTCTTGGAACGTCAGAGGCAGGTAGGTACAGTTGCCAGTTGTCAGAGTTGCAAGCTCCTACAGCCAGCCGTATGTGAATTTAATTATTTTACAGATTTCCAGTGACTTTGATTACATATTTTAGTAGCTTTAGCGGTCAATTAATCGACACATGAATGTAGCCTCTGTTGTAAAAAGGACCACCACTGCACACCATGTATGGAAGTGTAAATTAGGGTTGCTAGATATATCTAGACTCCCTTGGTAACTGCCACCACCTAATAGATATTACTGGGAATAATCAAATAACTCAATGTAATAATTAGAATCAGGTAACTGAAACTTGAGAATAATTCACAATAGTTTAATAAATTATATCTTAAGACTTATTCAGGAGTACAGTACTATATTGATTGTATAAGTATTTGTAATAGTAAAATTAGTCCAAGTATGATAGCTCTGTATATCACATACAGAGCTGACCTCTAACCATAGACTACATTGGATGAAGCCCACAACAAGATCAACGCCCTCACCAGGAAGCTGGAATCACTCCAAGAGTTTGTAAACACTCAACGTAGGAGTATCACTAACTCCAATTGTTTCAACTCCAGCATCCACCACCGCCCCAACGTCATCTGCCAACAATCCAACACCTGCAGTAGACACTGCAGCAGATGCTTCTGACGAACCTGAGCCGACATCAAACCAGGACAGCCGCCCTGTTCACCTTAGTCTCTCCCCCACTCCTCGTGCAAGAAGCCTGCTAGCACGAACAGTACCAACCCCTCGCCCCCGTTCTAACCACTCCTCTCCCCGACCTGTACGTAGAGTCCCGCCACCACAGGTTTCCGGATTTACACCAGTGAGGAACGGTGCACGGCCAACGCAGAAAAGGTCTCATCTACCAGTCACAATGTCAAACAGATTTGAGATATTGGTAGAGATGGAAGACGAACCAGAAGAGGACCAGGCTCGTTGGGGATTCCATCCTACGAGGACAGGTCGAAGAGTTTCTGCGACAGAGTCCCAAATCAACGAAAAAGATTTTGCATCCCAGGAGCTGGACTGGACGACATTGTGGAAGCCTTCGAAGATACCACAAAAGGATGCAAATGAAAATACCCTTTTTGTCATCCATGCTGGTTCAAATGACGTCATGCGCACCAGATCTGAAGAGTTGATGGAGAAATATCGCAAGATGATCCAGCACTACAAAAAACAAGTCAAGGAATATCATCATCTCAGGCATTCTCCCCAAGATCGACGCACCTGACAAATTCTACGACAAGGCCTTCAGCACAAATAGCCGACTAAATATATTTGTGTCTGAAGGAAGAAGTTGAATTCATCAACCTCTGGGACAACTTCTACAACCAGCCTACTCTGTTCCGCAAGGATGGCACTCATCTAAACCCTGTGGGTTCAGCACGCATGGGTCGTCTCTTACACGAAGCAGTCCGCAGCCATGGATCAAAAAAACGCCATCCGAGAAGAAGCAGCAGTGACATAAATCATCCAACGCCAAGAAAAAAACAGAGGCAACCGAGGACCACCAGCGTAACGACCGAAGACAGCGAGGACCGAGGACAGCCATGAACATAAATGTAGATCCGACAAGAACCAAAAATATTATTAAAGAGCGTTCTGTGAGTTCTAGTATAACAATTTTAAAGGTTTTCTATGCAAACCTCGTAGCATACGCAATAAATTTTCAGATTTAGAGGAGCTAGTGTTTACAGAAAATTATGATGTGATTGGCATAACAGAATCTTGGCTTCAATACAGAAGATAGAGACTTTTTAGCAGAGTATTCACTTCCCGGTTATGTAATGTTTGAGAAAAGCAGAATAAATCGAAATGGAGGTGGCGTTTTACTTTATATCAAAGAAAGTCTTAACCCTACCCTCTTGTCAAAACCTCAAATTGTGAACGTCGACGCATATTTTGTGCTAATAAGAATAATAAAGGTACAAAAATAATACTTGCATTAATATACAGACCTCCAGCTCAATCAGTGCAAACTGACCGAGAAATTTACGAACAAATTGCAGATGTAAGTAACTCACAAGATACCGTAATTTTTGGCGACTTTAATTTACCTGTGACCAGGTGGGGCGCATACTCCTTACTTCACACTCCGGAACCTGACTTGTAGACGAACTTGCAAGAGAGTTCTTCGCTTTATCAATTTGGTCGAAACACAGATCCGTCGTGGTTAATAACGTTTCTTTGACATTGTATCTTGCAACAAAAGAAGACCATTAATAGAGAATTTGAATAGTTGGTGATGAATTCAGTAACAGCGACCCATCGTACGATAACTTTCACTTTAAAGTTTATCTAGTAACGAAACAAATAGTAGTCATCGAAAACGGTCCCTAATTTCAAGAAAGCCAAACGTCCATAAACGTAGAGCTATGTTTTAAACCGGAAACTTGACTGGAGCTTTTTAATTTAACAATAACGACATAAATACATCTTGGAAGTTATTCGAAACCATTTACCTAAACAGCAGTGCAAGACTGCATACCATCGAACAATACGGCGTCACAGGTTCTAATAATAAGCCCAAATGGTGCGAATAAAGATATTTCAAACTGCCCTGCTTGCTAAAACCCAATTTGCTAAAATGATAGATTAAAATCCTCGAACAAAATTCGACCGAACGAAGGCCCGCTGTGAAATTTGTAGAGCTAACGACGCCAAAGCCAAACAAGGTTAATTAATCAACGTAAAAAAGACCTTAGAGTTACATATTGCGAATCAAAGTAAAACAAACCCGAAAGACCATTCTATAGTTATATCAGGAAAAGAAAAAAAAAAAGTAGTTACTTCAACTGTTGGACCGGAGTCGATGAAAAATGGAGAGTACACCAAAGACGACGTACAAATGAAGTAATGCCCTTCAATACCGTCTTTGCATCAGTTTTTACAACAGAAGACCTCAGGGATATCTTCCTACACCATCGCCGATTCAGATTGCAATTCGGATGTTCTAAGCAAGATCACCGTTAAAGAGAGGAGAAGTATTGAATTGTTTTAGATAAACTCAAGGTAAATAAAACGCCCTGGAACTGATACAATCTCGACTAGAGTTCTAAAGGAAAGCTAAGGATGAGATCTCCAAACCAAGGACATGACTATTCAATAAATCCTTTGCAGTCTGGAACTATGCCTGATCAAGGGAGATAGCCAAACGTTAACACCGATATTCAAAAAAGGCAGCAAATCCCTACCCAGTAACTATCGTCCAATTAGATTAACCTCAGTTGTATGGTAAAAATGCTAGATAGAACCACGGTCATACGAGACATGAAATCGTAAAGCATTTAGAGGAAAATAACATACTTAAAGATACTCAACACGGCTTTCGTAAAAAACGTTCCTGT